>JAVJGJ010000032.1:1409195-1424934 GCA_035590215.1 Microhierax caerulescens | reverse complement strand
AAACATCAGTGTGTTATCAACGTTATTCTTGTACTAAATCCAAAACACAGCACTGTACCAGCTGCTAGGAAGAAAATGAACTCTATCCCAGCCAAAACCAGGACACCTGCCCAAGTAGGCTTAGTATAACTAATAGAAATTATTAGGTTTTACATGGTTGTGTCTTGATGGTGTAATTAAGGGTATAATATCATGTCATCTTTGTAGTTGCCTGCCCTATAGTTTTTAAGCAGGTGGTTAATTGGCAGCTGAGGTGACTCTTTGGCAGTGTTGGCGGTGGTTTTTTATTGGCAGGGAAACTACATGCTCTATAGAGCTACTCTACATCTCCCTAAAGGAGCTACTGTTGTATGCCATAGCGTGAAACCTCCTGTGGGAGGCTGAGCTGGCAGTGTTCATGGGTTTTGCTAGCATTCACCAGAGGTTTTGCTGCTGTAGGGGTTAGAGTACTGCTTGAGCTGTGTATGAAATAAAAAAAAATGTTTTGCTGTGCAAGTCCATACTTCTCTTTCGTGGCTCTTCTTATCTCTTTGCTTTTTAACCTGAAAGAAAAAAGGATGCTAGATAACTGATCAGACTTAATTTGTGTCCTGTGGATACCTGAGCTTAGAAGTTTGCACTCAAATTAAGGAACAAGGTAATTACAGAAAGGAAGCAGCTGTACCAAATCTGCATATTGCAGTCCTAAACTGAACTGGAGAACACCTGTGTTCCACTTTCCTGGATTTTTTTCCTCCCTGAAAGGGAGTATGGCATCTGTTGGCTATGATGCTATAAGGAAGGGCCAAGAAACAAATTGCCAAATCCCTGGCTGGCAGAAATTGTGCTGCCGTTACCCTTGTTCCTCCATGACTCTTTGGGACATCATGTGCTGTTCTTCCAAGATGCATTTAGTAAGCGCATGGATATGTGCACTGAGGCCTTTATTTATGGTGCCACTGCCGTCTTTCTACAGGCTTTATTATCTCTACAACCACTGGGTTATGCGAACAGCCACCTACTTCTTCATCTTTCTCAACCTGTCCCTTGCGGTGTTTGAAGAACCTGCTGTGTATCCGCTCCCCTTCCTGGTAAGTTTTCAGCGTAGGAGCAGCAATGCAGCCAGTATTGCATTACTTGGTAGAGCAAGCAAGGGTTTCTTGCTTGAGACTAGTTGTCAGAGGTGTCGGGAGATAATTGATGTTGATATTTCCGTTTATACCTTTGCTCTACTGAAACAGGGACAAAGAAGTTACACAGGGACTATGGGAGCAGCAATGGCTGATGTGACTGCAGAAAAAGTCATGTTGCTTTTCTGGACCTCAGAACGATTCCAGCCTTCTGTGTGACCTGAGCCCGGTCCTCATGTCTGAAGGCAGAAGTGGAGTGTTGCCCTTAGGACTGACTTTTCTGTAGCCTTTGTTCATTCAGCACTAGTGTGTTTGTGAGAGGTGTGCTAAGCAAATACAAGTTTAATGCCTTTAACCTGCCTGTAGCAGGGAATTTCACAAAAGGAAGCCTGAAGCTATTGCTCAGTGCCAGATACGTGAGTCCATAAAACAGTTGACAGCAAAACCTGCTGGGAAAACTTATATACTGACTGCCTGTATCCCAGCCTGAACATCCTCATCTGTGTGAAAAGGGCTAGCACCACTCTTGGTTGTCCTGACTTGGGCCCCTTCTCTCTCTGCAGGTCACTTCACTGGTCGAGGTGTTGTGCCTTCTGGTGTTCTTTGGCCGACTGGTACATTTTGCAAAAGTCACCCTTCGCAACGTCTTCTGGAAGGATACCAAGAACATCTGCATCATGGTTGCAATCCTGGTGAGTTAGGCCTAGGGGAGCCTCCGAGGTTGAAGTGGCCAAGGCGGAGGTGGCGTTTTACCCCTGTTGCTTTCCTGAGAACATAGGCCTGATGTACATGGGCTCTGCAAGAGCGCTGGTCAAATCAACCAACAGTTGGTCAAATCAAACAACACCTGTGTGTGTCTTGTATCAGATAACCCTATTGTCATCACCATCTAGACACATCTCTGACATTACTTCTTGGAATTTTCCTTCTTTCTTCTACAGTTATCCCTAACAGACTTGACCATATGTGGGGTCCTCAGGTTGTACAATGTGAGGAGCATTCGATGGTCAAGAATTGTGAGGCCCATCTTCCTGATCAACTTTGCAGAGAGTCGCCAGGTAAGGAAGAGACCTGGTGGGATGTACCCCCGGTGCAGGATCCTGTTTTTAGACAGCCTGCTGCTTTCTGAGATACAGGGAATCTATTAGAAAGGTTTTTGTGCAGAAGTGGCAGAATTCAGGTTCCTGTGAGTGAAGGTTTCTCTCAGAGGTGACCTGAAGCAATAATTTGAGATGGAAAAAAGGGTGCATTAGCACTGGTGCTGCTTGGGTGTTGTGCAAAGCACTAAAGGGCTTCTGCCTGTACCTATGGGCTGGTTTATTGCTGTTCAAAACCCTGAGCGTGCTTGGAACTAGAGATCTCACCAAACATGGTGCTGTGATTATTTAGGGAAGATCATGCTTAAAGCGTAAGACTGCAAGGAGAAGGAAGACTGTTTCCTGTAAGGCCAGCCTGTGTGGGAGGAGCAGCCTCTGTTTCCAAGCAGAGTTAGGTGCTGTCCTCAGGAGGTGTCAGCATGAGCAGTACTGCAGACAAGAAAACTGTTTCTCCCAAGGTCAGGGACCAGATTGCTTATTTCTGGAAGTCTCCGAGGCGAACAAGCACATGTGTTGTGCTGTTCTCTGAAGGTGAACTTACAGTCCAGATGGGTGATTTGGACTCTGATTCCTGTTGTCACAGGGAGATCTTTGCCCTGCTGCCCAAGACTGTTCTGGTCCCAACTTAGAAATGAATAAGCTATTGTGGTATGGAGGCCTGGGGGAGGGAGGAGTTGAACTCTTGGGCTCAGAGCATGTGTTTTGTGGCCTAAAGTGATGAGCTTCTGTCCCTGATCGGTCCCCTGCAGCAAGCACATCTCTGCAGTACTGCAGGGCCCTCTGTTCCTCGGCTGGCCGAGTTTGTGGTGGTGTGTGGATAGGGTCTGCCCTTGTGGCATCTCCTCTGGGGAATGAGGAGGAAAGGCCTGATACCCCTGCACAGGTTTTAGCAGAACAGAGGTGGCCTGTCTGGGTCAGAATTTCTGCCCTGTGATAGAAGTGTACCTGTGGAACAAACCACTTTGCTTGCCTGTCCCTGTGTAGGTGTTTGATCCAGGTGGGATGATAAGGGGGAAAGACAGGTAGCACCTTGCCTATAAACACTTCCCTTCTCCCTGGCAGATTCGGAGAGCCTTCCGCAGCATCCGCAACACACTGCCAGAGATCACCTACGTCTTCTTGCTCTTCATGTTTAGCCTTCTCATGTTCTCCCTCATGGCCTTGAAGCTGTTTGGTGAGAGGTGTGAATATTTCCTTTGCTCAGAGCTGGGTGGGAAGAATGTGTGTGATACTTCTGGGCAGGAGAGATAATCTGGCAACTCCGAATGATTACTAGTGAATACAAGCACTGCTGATATGTGTAGTCCCTGTGGTGTGCTGTGATCTCTGTGCTTAACTTTGGACTGTCCTTTTCCTTCTAGGAATCTCCAGACAGCAGAAGGTATGCCATATTTCAAAAACTACCTAGAAATTGTGTTTGACCTCTATGTGCTGGTGACGGCAGCAAATAGCCCGGATGTCATGTAAGTGTGCTGAGCTTGCAGTCTTTCTGTTGTGAATGCTGGTGCCTCGCTCCTAGTGGCAGGATCTCTGGTTAGAACAATCCTGTGTCTTGCACAACAAGGTATTTCAGAGTGGCAACAGGGCTCTTACTTTTCCAGCCTGCAAGGGTTTTGTGAATTCTCAGCCCTCTGTTGTATAAATGGCTCTGAACCAGGATCTGAGGTTAGGAAGACTTCTGGAAAAGCTGTATTAAAAATCCTGCTTTCCAAATGACCGATGAAGGCTTACACTGGAGAGACAAACAAACTCACTCTTGGATTAAAACCCTTTCCTGGAAAGGAAGGGTGTGATTTAGTCATCAGATGTCTTTTTCTTTCATAATATTTGCAGGGCTCTCTAGGCAGGCTTTTTAAAATTTGCACAGCTGTGTTAAGCTTATGTGAGAGTTGGGCTTCACATCCTTATTTGTTATAACTGGGTTCCCATTTTGGTTTTTATTGTCAAGGTGCCATCAAAGGGGAGGGGCAGGCCAGGAATGACACACTCATGTACTGGAGATGTGCTGAACAGAACTGGAATGTTACAGGGGCCCTGGGCATTTAGACTGAGAAATGCTGCTAGTCTTCCTAGATTAAGTAGAAGAGGAGATCTGAGTGCAGTGAGGGTCTGGAAAGCCAGTAACCAGCTTCTGACTAAGGCATCACCTCAAGACTTTGCATTTAAATTTAGCCATGCTGACAGAAACTTCATGTCTGTGCTTTCTCTTCTGTATCCCTTCAGTCAGGGCCTGATAAACAGGATGAAAACCTAGTGGGGAAAAAACTGTTTTCCAGCGGAACTAATCCAGGTTTTAGCTTGGCTGTTATCTAGCAAGTTTGATACGCCTGTTGAAAACAGTACTTGGAAATCCATCTGGAAGACTGTTTTCTTATGGCTTCTTTTATTTTCCTGCTGCTCTACCTAACATGTAGCAATCTCTCTCTGCTTCTTTAGGATGCCAGCATTTGACTTCAGCTCATGGTACGCCCTGTTCTTCATTGCCTTTGTCATTGTCAACACTTATATCTTCATGTCTCTCTTCCTGGCTGTTGTGTACAACAACTACAAAAAACACCTCAAGGTAATGTTTGGAGGGGTGAGTTGCAATTGGTGACTGCCTGCTGTTCTGTATAACCTTGTAAGGAAATATCTGTTTTCAGTTGGCTCGAAGTGCACGGCACATTTTTTATGCCACTGCGTGTGCCCTTAAAGCAAAGGGAATGTAAAGGGAGGCCAGAGTAAATGGTTACTCTTTGCTGCTTCTGCTCAAACTAAGTAGGTGTGGTTTGGTACTTGTGATCAAAAGGTGAGAGCTGGGAATTCCTCAGTGCTCCCATAAGGGGACTGGCTCTTGCCCAGTAAGTGGACTGCTAGGTCTTCCTAGAGGCTGGTCTCCTAAGGGTATAAGGTTCTTCAGCCTGCTTGTAATCATGTGCAGAAGCAGATCTCCACCCCTGATCTCAGCAGTATTCACTTACAGATGGGAAGCACGTGTGGGCACATCCTCTTTGCTTCTGTGACCTATGGACATGCAGATCCTGTGATCTTTACATCCCCTTCCTGTTAGGGACTATCCTTTGTCTTTTCTTCCGGTTTTTCAATGCTTCTCCCAGCAGCAAGCAATCTGTTGATACTTCCAGTGTACTGTGCAAGAGAGCCCATGGCTGCCTGTTAAATAGCATTTCTCATCACCCCCACTGACTGTGCTGTACTCTTTTTGTCTAACGCTGCTCCAGCTGCATTCCTCTGAGTCTCTTCTTGCATCTCTGTGCCATGAAAATAAGATATTTAAAAGCAAAAAGAGGGGGAAGGGTGACTGTCGTTGCCTGAATCACAATACTCTCTCTAGAATGAGATCCGCAAGCTTGCTTACATGAAGCACCGCAAGATGATAGAGGCCTTCAACCTCCTGAAGGAAGAGGAGGGAGCACAGTTTGTGGTTAGAGAAGCCCGGTGGAAACAGCTTGTTAAACTGGTGGCTCCTGATACCAGCAACTCCCACCGAGAGCTGCTGCTACGCATCTCGGATGATGAGCAGAAGGGTTTCATAGGTGAGCAGTGGGTCAAGGGACTGGGGAGAGCCTGGGGTCAGGGGCCTGCTGCTTCAAGGGTTTTGGCATTGGGGCTTGTCATTTGTAATGGACCCAGAGAGACTCTTGGCCCCTCTTCCTGCTTCCCTCTGGATTGCTTAAGTCCTGAAAGGTGTTCTTGCTGCCTGTGCTGTAGCCCATGTCATGTACACTGTGGGTGGCTCTTCAAAGCCATTTGACATCAGGCCAAGCTCACCATGGCAAACAGGACCTCCTGTTGTCAGCACAGGGCAAGGAAAGCCTCCCTTGTTACCAGATTCTGCCAAGCAATGTGGCTTCCCACACAGTCCTCTAGAGCCTCTTGCCCTGCTCCTGCTGGAGACAGGATATCAGGAGAGATGGGTCAGTCTCCTCATGCTAGATTATGCCCATCCTGACTGCTAAAGGTTTGTGTTGGTTGTTGGCCTGTGGCTTGAGCCAGTCCCCCCAGGAGTGGGGCACAGGAGCTGTTTGAGTACAGAGTGCAGCCTGTTCTGCGGGCACATGCATTGCCTGTGCCCAGGTTGCTGCAATTCATGTGCATATAGGTTTGCGTTTGCCAGATGGTGTCTTTTTATAATGACAGCGGACTGATGTGTAATGCTCTCCTCTGCTGCAGACAAGAAGTCCTTTGTACAACTGGCTGATCTCCTCAACATCCAGGTGATTACCCTGAAAATACGCAGCCATCCGCTGGGGCAGTGGATGCCTCGTGTGTACAAGTCAGCAGCGAGTCGGTTCCTGCGCAGCATGGTTAGGCACAGGTGAGCCTCTGCTGGTGGAGGAAGCAGCTCTTAACATTCGAAAGGCTGCAGAGCGGTGGTGGTACAAGCAAAAGCTTATCTGGGTGTCCTGCTGGAAAGCACAAAGTGCATTTAGGCAAACATTGGCCGTTCTGTTTTCAAGTGTTCTGTGGACCGGCTCTGCTCTTAGGTGACCTTAAGTGTTGTGGAGAAGCTAGACTTGGCTGTTGGCGAGTCCATACCTCTTCCAGTCCCACTTGCTCAGATTCTTCATGTGCCTTGAAGGACCAGACTAAACGCTTCACTTTAAGGTGATCTTATCTCAGCAGTCTGCAGCAAAGCTGCATTGTGCTGCTTCATCAGCTCTTACTGAGATGGTACTGTGAGCTAGAGCTAGAGCTCTGAGTCTTCCCAGAATTGCAGAATCACTGAGGTTGGAAGGACCATCTAGAGACGGTCTAGTGTAACCCCCCTGCTCAAAGCAAGATCAGCTACAGTAGGGTACTCAGGGCTATGTCTAGTTGGGTTTTGAGTGTCTCAAGGATGGAGATTCCGTAACTTCTGTGTAACCTGTTCCAGTGTGTGACCACCTTCTGTTAAAAAAAACAAAAAACAAAAAAAACAGAAAACCTTTTTGGTTTAAATGGAAAATCCTGTATTTCAACTTGTGCCACTTGCCTCTTGTGCTTTCACTGGATACCACTGAGGAGAGCCTGGCTCCATCTTCTCTACACCTTCCCATCAGGTATTTATGCATATTGAGCTGCCCCTTCTCCCCTTCAGGCTGAGCAATCCCAACTCTCTCAACATGTCAGATGTCAAACTATCCTATCCTCTAATTGTTTTTGTGACCCTTTGCACTCATTCTATATGTTCATGTCTCTTGTACTGGGGAGCCCAGTTCTCAACACAACGCTCCAAATGCAACCTCACCAGTACTGAGTAGATGGCAGGGGGGATGAATTCCCTGGACCGGTTAACAGCACTTTCTAATATAGCCCCAGGATGCCCTAGGCCACCTTTGCCACCAGCACTCATTACTGGCACGTGTTTAACCTGACAACCAAGACCTGCTCAGACCCTCTGCAGTGCTGCTTTTCAGGTGGTTGACCCCCCAGCCTGCACTGGTGCCTGAGGCTATTCCTCCCCAGAAGCAGGACCTTGGGTTTCCCTTTAAATGTGGTGGGATTCCTCTCTGCCCACTTTCCAGCCTGTCTAGGACCCTCTGACTCCAGCACATGCAGTGGGTGTACCAGCCATACCTCCCAATTTTGTATAGTCTCTTGTTCCACCCATCCAGTCTTTCTGCTTGGGAAATGCTGCTTGGCATGTTGGAAACACAGTTGCAGTCGGTCTCTAAGAGTTTGTTTAATACTGAGAGCGTTGACACTGGTGTACTTTGAAGGCTTGTGCTCTGCTTTGTGTTGGACTTCAAGAGCAAAGCTAAACTCTGCAGTAACTTTTCCTAAACTCTCATGTTTGGGGAGAACTGATGGGTAAAGATAGTTTCTTAAATGGCAGTGTTTGAGAGAGGAGGCAGAGAACTTCTGAAATAACTGCGTAACTTTTACCTGTTTGGGTGCAGCAAACCGATTTCTCTTTTTCTTCTTGCAGGGGATTTGTTTGGACTTATGATGTGATCATTTTAATAAATGCTATCTTCATTGCTCTGGACGAGGAAACCCCTTATATTTCTTATGCAGAGTGGGTCTTCCTTGCTTTGTATATAGCTGAGATACTCCTGAAAGTGTACACTTACGAACCGAGGGCGTTCTTTGGCAAAAATCAGTTCTGGAACTGGTAAGTGGGATCAGTGTTTGTGTTAAAGGTGGTGTGAAAAGTTATGAGACCTCTGTGGTGTTCGGCTCCTCAAGAACTGAGTGTTTCTTGGAGAAATGGGCTGCTTAACTCACATGCCAGGGCATAACTTAAAACGATTGGACGCATTGGAGGCCATCGTGCTCTTTCCTGGCCTAATCTGGCTCTGACAGAGACTACTGTTCTCTGCTCTGCTAGCTCAGTCAGGGGTTGCTCTGCAGCTTGTTAAGATGGTGGCTGGGCAGGGGAAAGTGTTTCCCTAAACCCAGCTTTCCCATCTTCCCACCCTGCAAATGGTTTGAGATGGTGCAGGGCTGTCTGGTGCAGATGTGAGGAAGAGGGATCACTACTTGTTTTTGTTCTGTGACAGCTTAAGCACCTGTTCTCTGTCACCATAAATCTAACAGCACTGCCTTCCCTCGTGCTAGGTTTGATACTCTCATCATCTTTGCTGCCTTGACTGCAACGATACTCAATACCACCCTGAAATCAAGTAAGTGCAGCTTAAGTAATCTGCATGCATATGGGAAACTTGGTGGTCTTGAGTAGTCTTTTGTTATCGCCTTGGGCTTGGAAGGCTTTTTGACAAGACAATGAATTTCCTATAGGGTGTCTAAGAACTAACCCAGTCTGTTGTTTTGTTATTTGTTTGTTAGGTTTTTTTATACCTACCTTGTTATATATATGTTTAACAAGGACATAATTGTAACAAACGTAAGAGCATGCTTTATCTCTATGTTTCCCTGCTTATTTTTCATAACAGACCAATTTTTTTCTTTCTGTCTTTCTCAGCCACAAAGTACAACAGCCAACAGATCCTGGACATTGTCTTCATCTTAAGGGTCCTCAGGCTAATAAGAATTGTTGACAGCATCCAAAGGTAATGAAGAGAATGGGATAGGGATATGGTTGCTTTGGGGCAGGGTATGGGGGTGGGCAGGCTGTGTCAGAAGCTGGCCAAGGCAGTGCCTTGAGTTGCTCTGCATGGCTACTTTGGATTGACCATGGCAATTCAACAAAGCAGCCCAAGGCCTTGTCCCAGCATGCCTGGGGTGAGCCCAGCAGCCTCTCTGGAGGGTTCCTTATTTATAAGGACATGTGGGGAGCACATGGCTGGATGGGATGTGACAGTAAGCAAGCATGGCCTTTATAAGAGCCTCCCCACACCAGGTGTTGTCATGAATCGTTTGCTGTAGGTTCCGGGTCATCATGAACACGCTGATAAACATCGTACCAACAATGTTGACATTTGGTGGGCTTACTCTGGTAAGAAATCATGGTGTCTTAGCTCAAAGCACTCCAGTTTTACAGGAATGTGTCTTAAGTCTCACGCTCATGCTGTTTCCAAGAGGATAAATGCAAATCTCTGGATGGCAGGCCCTTGAAACTGTAAGTGTCCACTTGACCCTTGGTCATTGCACAAATAAATGTGTGCAGAGGGGCTGGGTTCCTGCTGGTTGCTGGGTCAGGGCATCCTTCTTTGCTCCGTGGGGCAGTGAAGATGTTCTCTGCAGTCTGGGTGTCACACTGTGAGGAATCAAACTGTGGTTTGGGCAAGAAGCTGAATGAGAAACCTGTTTCTCTAATAACTCCCTAAAAATAGCTACTATTATGATTTGAGAATACTTCGTTTCTGTGTACTTGGGCTGTAGTTCTTGGCTTATTTATTCCTGCCTGGTAATCGCTCTCCAGTGGCTTGGGTCTCTTGGACTCTGCTGCCCCTCAGCTGCTCGCTGGCTCTGTAGAAACTGGAAAACCTGCTGGAACTCTAAAACTGCTGTGGAGCTTGCTGCTCACTGGAGAAGCAGGCAACGGGGTTTCTCTTCCCAGGTTGTGTACTGTATATTTGCTATCATTGGCATGGAGTTGTTCTATGGGAAAATCCAGTTCTTTCCTGCAAACTCAAATGCTCCTCACGCCCTGGAATGTGGAAACCCAGCTCTCAAGGATTCTCTGTTTGCCCGTGGGAAATACTGCAAGAATAATTTCAACAACTTTGCATCGTCCTTCATCGTCCTGATGGAGCTCACTGTAGTCAATCAGTGGCATGATATCCTTTGTGGCGGACGGTCCAAACGAGAGTGTGGTGATCCGTGATTTTCCCCTTGTATTGCACACAGCTGTGCAGGTAGGGCCAGGCAACAGAGAAACGGTCCCTGCAGAGGGCTTTGTTCAGAAGGTTGTTGCTGGCCAGGTTGTCTGGTCCCTCCCTTTGCACTTCTCTCCAGCAAGACGTTCTCCTTTAACGCTCTTGCCCTTAACTCCCGTTATACTCTTTGCCAATGGATTTGCCAGTGTGACAGTTCAAGCTGCAAAGCTGTATTTCATTGCCTTCCACATTGTGATGGTGATAATCATTGTCAAGTAAGTTTCAGTTTGCTCTCGGCCACTTTGAAAGGAAGAGGGGCTCTGCCTGCTGCCAGGGCGCTGCTGATGGTCCCAGGGTCACAGGTGGTGTGGCCCTTGGAGACAGGCAGGACGTGTTGTAGAGGAATCTGCAGCATCTGTTCTCATCTCCCCTGACTTAGAGCTCCCCATCTCTGGCAGAGCAGGGGATGGAGTGCTGGGTGATGAGCCTGGGGGTACTGAGACAGTAGATGATGCCCAAAAGCAGGGGGGATGCCAGTAAGGAAACGCTGACATGTAATTCTGCTCTTCATTTCTTTCAGTATCTTTGTGTCATTCATTTTGGAAGCTTTCTTTGTGGAGTACTCCCTAGAGAAGAGTGAAGTAGAAACAGCCATTGAACAGAAAATCCAGGAGCTGGGAATGGGAGTTCAAGAGTAAGCCCCCCCAAAAAAGGGCAGTGCTGGTTTGGCACATGTGAGGGCTGTGGGACTGCAGGAAAAAGCCAGCCTTGGTCCCAAGGTGTGGGCTGAGACTCTTCTTCCTTGTCACAGAGTTCTTGCTAACCTGTCATGACCATGTAGGCTTGGTCTAGGTGTTAGCAGAAGGCTTCTTGCATTGGCCTTGCAGCTGCCTCGCTGAGCTCTTCCAGCCCAGGGCTGTTGCCCGGAGGATGCTGGATGCTAACACCGTGACTGGTGCTCGCCCTGCCCGAGAGAATCTGTTGTCACTGAGTACATGTGGGCCCCGGGGTAGAACGTGCTCCCCTCTGGGGTAACTTGTGGCCCTTCTTGTGTAGGGATGAGCTCCAGGATGAACAGCTCCTTGATAACATGGAGAGTGCTGAGCATGACCTCGAGGCGGAAGGTGGAACAAAGCCACAGTCTAAAGGGCTGGTGTTTAAAATTGCCTCCAAACGTAAGTGCAGCCCTACAGTGTGCCCAGTCTGTTAGTTAAGAGGCCGAGGCTCTGAACTGTCCCTGATCGAACTTCCCTCTCTCTGGGGAAGCTCCCAAGCACTTCTGCTTCCTTTGGGCTATAAAAGCTGCTAAACCCAGCTGGAGACTTTGAGAACTGTGGACACTCTAATGTTTGCTGTTTCTTTTTACTTCTGCAGCAACTCCTTTTCCTCTCTTCTGCCTCTGCCCTTCTGTGCACGCTTCTCTTCATTAGCCAGCCTGTGCAGACATTGCCATGGTGGCTGAGGTGCTGCTGTTGCCAAGAGTCAGTTTTCTTTTCTCGTTCCTACTTGCACTTTGTATTTGTCCTGACTTGGATCACGTGGTGACTATGTGCTCCTTTCCTCTAGCTTAGTGGCTACTTTTTCATCTATGGGCTTTCTTGCTGTGCCTTAGCAGTTCGCCAGGCTCGTGCTTCTTGGCATGTCAGGTCACTGGGATCACAAATCCATTGAAGGACACACGGGAATAGAAGCACTTAAAATAATGGTCTTACCCTTTACAAGCACTTACGCTGCTTAAAAGTATATGGAGGTAAAACGCCAGGAAACATACTTTGGGATGTTTTCTTGCCTGTTCAGCGTAAAGCGTGGGGAGCAGCCTTTGACTAAGAGCTGCCGTAAGTTAGCCGCTGCCTCGCTTCTGCTGAAGAACAGGGACGGATGCTTACAGTGACTCTTCTTTTGGCCACCTGCAGGCTACAGGACGGTTGATGCTCTGCTGCAGCGCATGTTTGAGGCAGAGATACCCCTTGAGGATGAAGGCCCTTCATTTGAAGAGATCTTGAACTTGTCCCCTGCCACCACTGTACCCAGTAATCTGACTTCTGAGAGTGCAGCCTAATGGGGGTGACCAGTGGTGGTCAAGAAGGAAAAGCTAATTCTCAGCTGCCCTGGTCTGGAGCGTGTTCCCTAGCTGGCTGCTCAGCACGTGGGGAATGGATTAAGCAGCGGAAAGGACAGCTGAGGCTGGAATCAGCTTCACCACGTAAAGGAGCTTTCTCTCATGTAAAGTCTCATATAAATGTTGAAACTGGAACTACCTTTATGGGAAAGCAGAGGGAGAGCTGGTGTATCTGACTGTGCTGGCTGAGTAATGGTGCCATATGCATTACGTATGAAATATTTACTTGTAACTGGAATCTTGTATTACAGCACTTTTATATGTGTATGTGGACCTATATAAGCTGGATTAAACAGCTTTTTAGTGCATTAAATTCAACAGTCTGAAAAAAAGCAACCAGTTATCACGGAGTTGTTGATGGCAGGGGCTGGATATACAGCATCGTATCCTCCTCCTCCAGGTGCAGGGTCCTGGGATGTGGTGATGATGAAGATGAGTGTTGTGTTAAAGAGGATGGAGTAATTTGGCAGAAAATAAACCCCCTTGCCTTCTAACGCTCCTCACAAGGTGGGAGGTTAGGTGTGGCTGGGTTTAAATTCTAAGTGATGTCCAATTTACCACCGTCAGTCCAGTCGCATTTAATAGATATATTAAACTGCTGCAGATCTGGACACACTAATAGCGGTCTGCACCGCCAGTCCAGCCGTGCTCGTGAACTAGCAGTGCCACACTCCAGGATTTGGTCACGTTCTATGAGAAACTGTGATGACTAGCTACTTAACCGTGCGCTTTGATTTGTGCAATGGATATACAGGGGTTTGGATTGCCGGTGATAGTGACTGTCTGCAGAAAAGCATGTGCAGGTAAAATGTTACTAAGTATAAAACATGTGGAAGAGCTACAAATGATACAGCCTGTTTATAAATATCAGGAGTAACTCTAACA
Source organism: Microhierax caerulescens (assembly GCA_035590215.1). Taxonomy (NCBI): domain Eukaryota; kingdom Metazoa; phylum Chordata; class Aves; order Falconiformes; family Falconidae; genus Microhierax; species Microhierax caerulescens. Next base: position 1,411,523 of record JAVJGJ010000032.1, on the reverse strand, counting down.
GCTATTTCAAAGCTTCCTGAAGAAGCACTTAGTTTAAGTCTCACCTAAGGGGGAAAAAAGAAAGGCTCAGCCTGTCGGCTGGTCCCAGGAGTTAGTCTCGGTGGTCTCTTCCCCACTTCGCCCCTCATTCATTCACATTTTATGCTTTTCTTTCCTCTCAGGTGGAGCTTGAGTGACTCTAGTCATACATTCCTTTATTATCATTGGTGTAAAGTTCTCTCACTGTCATTTAACGATACAGTTCATTTTAAATTTACTGGATGTGCTCCCCGAGCAGGGATTTCACCCTCTTTGGCGGGGGGGGCTTACTGGGGTTTAATATATAATATATCCTTTTTCTTTACATACTTTTTAAATTTAATTTTTTAAAAACTTTTTTAATTTTGGAATATTTTTATTAAATTTTGATAGCCGGGTTTTCCCGCCGCGGGGTTCCGCCCTGCTGCCTGCCGCCCCTCCCGGCCCCGCCCCGCCGGCGGCGGCAAACTCCAGCTGCAGCTCGTGCCGGAGGGTGCCCGGGTGAGCTGGAACCCGCTCCGGGCCTCCCTGCCCCTGTGCGCCAAGGGCCAGTAAATGCGGGCAAGTGATGGCCACCAGCACCACCGCCTGTGGCTGGGCACTGCCTGCACTGCAACGACCAAAATTACCCCAGGAGACACCTTTGCACCCCATGGGGCATGGCAAGGGTGCCCAGCACCCCTGGGATGCTGCAAGCTACAGCGTCCCTGCCAACGCCACACCAGCTCCAGGGTATAACATAATAAGATATAATATAAATAAAACTTCGAATATAATCTCTTTCTGGGGCATTTGCATGCGCCCAGCGTGCCAGCTCCCTCCCTGCCTCCTCCGCAGCCACACCTGCAGGCAAACGCCTTCCAGCTGGGAGGCTCGTACTGCAGCCGGGGAGCTGCGGCCTGAGGATGTTCTGCAGGAGGGGGGGTGCTGGGAGAAACCCATCGGTATGGCAGCAGCATCCCCCTGCAGCTGGATTTGGGGGGGAAGCCCATGCTTTGAAGCTTCAGCAGAGTTAAAACAGCCACATGCCCCCAGGGAAGGTGGGAATGGGGAATGGCGTCAGGTGGGTGGGAGATGGGCATTCCCAGACCACCCCCTCACACTGTGCTTACCACTACTTAGCCCCAGGACTGTTACAGGTCCATTGTAGAGGGAGAGCACCTGCAGGATGGAGGGGTTGGCCCTGGAGCCTTCCTGAAACTCCTGCAGCATCAGCTTCCCATCCCCATTCTGCAGAACACGCCTGTTGCTGTGCGGCTTTGCCCCGGCAAGGGAGATACTGAGCACTGGGGGACCAAGCACCCCAGGATGCCGGCAGCACCCACACTATCCCACAGAGCTGCCCGAGTCCACCCCCACAGCCTTGGTTTCCCTGCCATGCCATTCACACTGGCAGCCAGGGAGGAGTGCTGCGGAGGGTGCAATGCCACCTCGGGGACCTGAAAGGGATACAGGGACTCTGGAGGGAGGCAGGGCTCCGCAGCGAGCAGCTGATACCTTGTCTTGGCAGGGGAAGGAGGCACTTGCAAGAGCTGAGACATAGCAGAGGGGCCCACAACTGCCTCCTAAATGGCTTGGGCCCCAGGGGAAAAACCACTTGAGCATCCTCACCTTGTCCATCATGGCAAAAATCCAATCCACCCTCTTCTCTGATGTGTTCTCCTCCTTGGGAAGCTCCATTGTCTTTCCCTGCAGCAGCAGGATGGGATCTGGTCATGCACCCATCCGTGCCCTGCCTGGATGGTGTCCTGGGGCAAGGACACCCTCAATACCCCCAACATCAGGACAGGCACAAAGAGGCATCACAGCCACCCTCAGCGGCCAGATCCAGACCCTGCCCCAGCTGTCATGGCCACAGCCCCCCACCAAAAAGGCCATGGGGGGAATCACGGGTGTTTCAGCATCCTCCCCATAGCCCCCCTGCTCAGGAAGCTGGTCTCCACTCCAGCAGGGACCCCAGAGGCTGCTCAGCCCCCACCCCCCCTGCTGCTTACCACCATCTGGTAAATCGCATCCACAGTGTCCAGTATCTCAGTTCCTCATGATGTACCCATCATTGTCCAAATCATACAGCTTAAATGCCCCTGCAAGCCAGAGCAACACCGAGGTGCTAGGGACTGCAGCCCCCACCCCACAGGACACACACTGCAGTGCCCCTGGGCCACCCCCCAGCACCCTCGCAGGGCTGAGCCCACCAGCATTGTGCAGGGAGCACTTACACCTCAGCTTCTCATCCAGCGTCCCCCAGGAGGTGACCTACAGTGCCTGGATGAACTCCAAACACTCAATCCTCCCGTCCTGGCGAGGGAA
>JAVJGJ010000032.1:1383875-1401621 GCA_035590215.1 Microhierax caerulescens | reverse complement strand
CTCCGCGGGGCGGGCCGCGGGAGCGGGCGGGGCCGGGGCGCGGGGATTGCTACCTGCTGCCTGTCTGGGATGTTTCCTTGGTTCTAGGCTGGGAAAGGGAGTGTGGTACTGCTGAGTCCTGAACTGAAGCTGGAATCGAATAGCTTTTGTTTCAAACTAATGCTCTTAACCTTCCCTTTGAAGGCGCCCCAACAAGAGATCCGCTGGGCTAGCTACTCCTGTGGAGGCGAAAGAAGGTAATGGGCTCAGCTTTGGCAAGGACTGGTGCTGTTGGTGTGTTACTGGTGGGGAGTCGATAGCACGTGGCTACTCGTTCCAAGCCTAGCTACGCTTTTTGCCTTTGCTAACTCCATCCCTGCGTGTCTGGGCAATGTCTCTGTGTCCCTTCCATGGAGCCAGTCCCTGTTGCCACCTTCTGCGCAATTCCTTTTTGTCTGAGCTGGGTCGGGAGTTCCCTGTTTGTCCTTGCTGGCTTCCTGCCTGCTTGCCTCTGTGTCCGAGTGGATTGCTGCTGTGGGTTGGAGGCTGAGCCTCGGAGGCCACCCAGCTCTCCGAGGTCCCTTTTGCCCTTCAGGGCAGGCTCCTTGGGAATCTGCCAAGCAGATCTCTGAACAAGCCAAAATCTCTCCCAAAATTCTGAGTTGTCATTCTGCTACTCATCTTATTTACTTCTCTTACTAACATCTCGCTAGCTCCTGCAGTGTGAATAAACAATCCCAGGCTACTTCAGAAGCGATCTCGCTGTTCTCCTTTCTAGCACCTCTAGCTGGAAATGCTGCCTTTGCTTCTGGAAATGCTTCTCAAGCTACGCCAAACACCTCGCTGGGAGGAGCAACGCAGGCAACGCCATTCAAAGTGCAACCTTCACCTACAGTTCATACGAAGGAAGCGTTGGGTAAGCAACTGGAATAACATGCTGGTTCCACTGGAGTTAATGGGACCTTGCCTGGTCGTTTCAGTGGAGCCAAATACACGTGGAGGCTATCGAGCGATGGGCGTGTGCGGCGTTCAGTCAAAGAGGAAGATAACATTAAATTGGTACTCTTCTTTTGCCATCGTCTGGATGACCCAAAACTTTTGAGCAGAAGTAGGTGCTTCACTGACATCCATCCCGGCAGCCGCATCCTGTGAGCTCCCGGGGGTATGCCTGCCAGGCTGTGTGGGCAGCGTGTTTCTGAGCCGCCGCTGTCGCGGACTCCGGTTCCCGAGGTGAAGACCTACAGCAGACTAATGTGGAAGAGCGTTAGGAAGTTAAGGAAGTCAACTCTAGTTGATATTGAGCTTCCCCCAAAGCTGAAACAAGGACGATTTATGTGGAAGGTCTTTGACTATTTAACAAAGTGTCAATTCCAAACATTGCTTTTTCAAAATCCTAAAAGGGAAAATGCAATTGTGTTTCCAATGTCAGATGTGGAGTCATAATATCCTGATGCTGTCTTATCCCTTTTGTACTCTTCTGGCCATGTTTTTCTGTTTTGCTAGTAAGCCCACTAATGTGTAGCAAAGTGCTGCAGCTGAATATATATCTGCAAAAACAAAAAACCAGAAAGCTTGTGGTATTCATTAGTTTTCCAAATATCTAAGAAGATAAAGGAGAATTTGCTCCTTTAGGAGAACTTGAAATCTCATCTTACAGAAGAAGAAGAAAAAAAAGGCCGTGGCACCAACAAGTATGTGCTGGCCAAGTTGGATCTTCCCATGTATGCTCAGTTGTCTGGAGTGTGTAAATGCAGTATGAAGGAATAATTGGTGAATAGTATTTGATAAATGATAAGATTATAATTAATTGGCATTCAATTTGACTATTATACAATGGAAGAACATCAGAAAATTTCTTTTACCGGGGGTAATATTCCAGTGGAATTTTTTTATTTTTTTTAGGATTTCTCATGAATATGTTTCAAACACCCATCTTGCCTGAGCTGTCTCTTCTTGAAGAAAGCAAGGAGCAATTTGAAATCTCTTGCAGAAAACATGGTACGTACTATTTATTTTTTCAGTCCGTGATATTTCACTCCTTTATTTCCCATTCGTCCCTTCCATCAGTCTTGATAATTTTGAGATGAGTAGGTGTGAAGAAGTAACTTCTTTCCTGATAATTTAATTTATTGACAAGTTCTAAATTCTGATGCACAGCCTGAAAACAGCAGAAGCACTTTACTGTTAGCAAGTCTATTCATGTATGCATCGAACACGTTGCTTTGTCTATAGAGACTTCTGTGGTATTTAAAACCTAACTTTGAAAAGGGCACAGCTGGTACTTCATGTGAGTAAAGCTTTCTTCTGAAACTTTTTGTAGGCTGGGCGTTAGTATCTGAATTGCCAGCTTATTGTAGCAGTTGAAACTGTCTGAACACCAGGCAGTAGCAGCGGGTTATAAGAGTGACCCCAGGGATTTCACAGCTGGTCAGATGCAGCCAAGAAGGCTTCTGTGCTCCTGGCAAGTCTTGATTTTGAAGTAGAAAAGTCTCTTCCCCATTTCCAGGGAATGAAATGGATGATTTGAGTGGCAATTCTGAGGATGCTGTTGGTCTAGCTGGATGTAGCTGTCAGTTGCCTGGTTAGGGGTGAAAATGTGACTTATTTGTATTATCTTCACCCAATGAAGATTATATTGGTTGTTTTTTATTTTTAAGAGCCTGGTGGAAATCTGAAAAATAATGTTGCCCCTGTCATGCCTGCATTTTCTATCTTTGAAGACGAGAATGAAAAAGAGAACAGCAGGTAAGGAGGAAAAAAAGTATCAGCTGAGTTCCGTTTATTAAGGATTACGTATAGGATTGATTTATTTGCAGTGTCAGGGTTGGCTTGAATACAGTCACTAGCAGCTGTGTGGAAGTGGCAAGAGAAAGCTGTAGTTGCTTCTCTGTGGAATTGTGCAACTTCCCAGTTTCGACAGCATGCTTGAGGTGCTTAATTTTCTGGATAATTCTGGATAGCTTGTTCTTTGAGCTGCTGTGGCTTCTCTGAGTATTTTCAAATGGGATTCTTTGGGGGGGGGGGAAAGGTTAAAACCAACAAATCTTTGTTATGATTGTCTGCCTGGGAAAGTTTCTGGGGAAAAGCTATTCTAAACTACCTGTTTTGTCAGGATCCCACAGCACAAAAACAAGCCAGAAGAGCCCAGAAGTGTTGGAGAACGTCCCTTGTCTGGCTGTACAGCAAGTACAGAAGTGAGTGTTTGATCTTATTGCAAGAATTGGCATTGAAAATGGGTTATGTCCTTACAGGGGATATCAGAGGTCGTTGTATTTACCTTTGTTCCGTCCCAGTCCTGCAATTATTCTTACGAGTGATACCTAGCTGAAGTCTAGACTCCCTTTCCCATTTCCTGCCAACAACATGAACTTTCTCAGTTGTTAATTTTTACGAAATTCCTAGGAGCTTGATAGTGGAGATGTCAATCCCTAGAACAAACCTGACTGCAGTTGATTTGTAGATTTGATATCTTTTGAGAGAGGAAGGACAGCAAGCAAGAGACACTGAACATTCTGATCACCACCTAACAGTTTTCATAGCCAAGGAGATAAAACTTCAGTTTCTGATCACCACCTAACAGTTTTCATAGCCAAGGAGATGCATAAAACTTCAGTCTGGTTGGATATAAGTGGTCATTAAGTAATGAGAGAGGATTTCTCAGACTCTCACGGCAATTTTTTGTTGTCTACCATTTTGCTGCGGTATTGATTATTGCCGATGTTCAGGTCTGATTAAAAAAAACCTGTGTAAATCACAGATTTACGTTATTGCCATTCCCTTATTTTTTCTAGTACTTCCTAGTACTTTTTTCTAGTACAACTAGTAAGTTGACGTGTGCAGACTCAACATTACTGAAACTGACTGCAGAGGCTGCTGATGGGTTACAGCTGCAGCTCTGGCAGGATAGTTTTGATGGCTTGGGTTTAAATCTTTATATGTTTTTTCCCATCTAGGAAGAAGCAGGGGCATTGGAGTCCTTGAGGGATGATTATACAGTGTGGAATGCACCAAGCAGTAATAAAACGTTAGCTCCCAGTCCAAACAACACAAGAGACTTCGCGCGAGCTGCCCAGCTTGTATCAACGCCATTTAATTACCTGTCGGCGTGTTCGCAACCAGCTTTGGGGTACAAAGGTAAAATAACGAGCGCTTCGTGTCGGGAGCATCTCATTCGGTCCCGCGCCCCGGTGACCTCAGCCCTTGCCAAGTACGGCGCAGGTACGGCTCCCGCTGCTGCCGCTTCCGAGCACGCGCTCCCTGCAGAACAGCAGCTGGCAGCGCGGGCTGGCCGAGCGCGTAAGCTCTCCAAGAATTTTTAATTGGGGGAATAAGAGAAGGTGCGAGGGACAAGAGAGGCTTTGACTGTACTGTCAAACCGCTGTTCTGAGCTGTTCCGAGGAGTTGTAAATGGCCAAAAAAATGGGCTGAAGTCCCAGCATCTTCTTCGGGGGGCACCGTTATGCTTGTCTGGCTCTCTTTAGTCTTGGAATTTACTCCCTAAAGAAATCAAGCTCTTATCTTTACTCATATATTTTTAAATGGGCTCGTTGAGTTCTGGCTTACCTTAACTCGTTGAGTTCTGGCTTACCTTAACTCGTTGAGTTCTGGCTTACCTTAACTCGTTGAGTTCTGGCTAACTTACCAGCTTTCGCAGCTGCGGTGTGACTGAACCTTCTCGTCTCTGTAAGAATGCTCTAAATGCACTTGCCTTTGGGGAAAATAAACATGTGCTGTTGTTGCTGCTCCCTTTGTTCAGCCTGTGGGGATGACTTACGGCAAATGGATTTGGAGTTTCCTGAAGAACTGCACAAGCAGACAAAGGCTAAGAAGCTAAGGTATGGCATGACTTGCTGAGACCTTCAAGTCTGGAGAGCGCTGGGCAAATCTATGCCAGAGCAGGCAGGTTTGCTTTGCTGCTCTCAATGCACATTTTCCAAGTAGTCAGGAACTGACACGTTTGTGTCAGGCTGACTCTGCTTAGCATACATCTTAGCGCCTTGTGGAGGTAAAGGAACCTCGGTATGGCTCTAATGCTCCTAAAAATGCTCCTATGATTTAAGTTTCTGACACATTTAAATTAAAAGTTAACTGCCCCAAAAGTTTTAATGGCTGTGTATGTAAAACTACTGCTCTTGTCAATATTGGCTGAACTTGCTGGCCAACAAACTCAAAGGTTTAATTAGGGTATGGGCAGTACAACATGATCAAATCTTGTTTTCTTGAGAAACGTCCATTTTATTCATCTTAATGTTGGTTATGGGCAAGGTCTCTGTTGGTTATGGATGAGGTCTCCAACATGGCCATTTGACACACTTGTACTTAATGCAGATGCAAAAAACCATGGCAGTACCGTCAATTAATAATATTTTGTCTTAAATACATAGCCCTGCTCTTGAACAAATTGCAGAACAAGAAGAGCTTCAAGGAATTGTGTTAAAACAAGGAAATGGAGTTCAAGGAATTGCTACAGCTGCTTCTCAGGCATTACATGGAAAGACTGCTGTGTGCAGAACTGAATATGCGTTGTCATCTGGGGCGGACAAAGCTTCCCATGACAAGCTGTCTGGAGCTGGGCAGGACCGGGCAGCCCAGAGTGTTAGAGCTGCAGGTACGGAGCATTGCCTACAGTTTTCTCTTCCATCAAGTCCAAGAGCGGAGCAGTGTCACATTCTTGCAGCTTTGTTCCAGCATGAAGGTGGTCACTGCAGTCAGCGACTCCCGTGGCTCCTGCAAGGAGACTGCTGCTTCTGTACAAGGGGTGTAAGGAAGGACAAGTGTGCGTCGTACCTGTTACACGATGCCAAAGATATTCTGAAGTACAGGAGTACTTGAGAGTGCCTAGGGGTTCTTTGCTAGTTGAGGCTCAAATATTTCAGAAATGTGCCTTTTGGGGCAACTTAACAGGGAAGACATAGGTATAAAAGCTGGATTGTCAAAACTGAGGCAATCTTAACTTATCCCTCTTTGGTTGGGTTTTGTTTTTTTATTTTAGTTGGGATTGTTGGGTTTTTTGCAAATCAGTGACACTCATTCAAGTATAAGCTTGTGTTACCTCTTTGAAATTACACTTTTTAGAGCTTAAATGTTTTTCTTCTTTCCATCTTTCCATGAAGTCCTTGTTGAGAACCCTTGGGATAAGGAATTGATTTGCAAATTCTTATCAGAGCTTCCTAAACCACTCCACACCTACAGCAACTACTTTGAATGGAAGTCTGCTCTTCCACCCATCACGCTGAAGGCTGAACTCCGACTAGGTAAGAGCTGCTTCAAACATTTCACTTTAAAGCATTTCTTGATGTTTTTCAGGGAGCCTCTGAAGTGTTTTTCTAATTCAGTTTACTTGCATGTATATCCAGATAGCTTCCAGGTTATTTAAACCTGGGATTGGAAATTAGACCTAGGTTTTTTGTTTTTCTTTTGTAGCATAAGCATGTTTGATTAGGCATTCAGAGTAGGGGGTTTTCCTAGTTTTCCTTTCCAGTAATCTGTGACACAACTCTGAAACTTTGTATAGAACAGCAGCAGTCCTGTGTCAACAAAATCTGTATGACAGTAATTGCAACATAGTTGTATGACTTAAACATTAGTGTTTACTTTGTAAAGAATGGATTTTGGAATTTGATTACTTCCAGGGAGTCAGACTAAAATAGAAACACTGTTTGTTTTTTTTTGGTTTGGGTTTTTTTTTGGTTTTTTTTTTAGTATGTGGCACTTCACAGCACTCTTGTTCTCAAGAGCAAGTACAGGCTCCCTTGTATGGAAAGGATAACTAGCAAGAAGAGACTTGTAGAAGAAAGACTAGCTCTATGGTTAATGCAATAACTTATACAAGCTCGTGCTTTTTGCTGCTTTTTTTTTTTTCTTTGAGTAGTGATATCTCTTCTGTGAAGCTTGCAAGCAGGACTTAATAATGTTGATCTCTTAAAGGTTCCAACTCATTCCATGTGGACTGCTTGGTTGGGGAGGGAGCTTTTGCCCAAGTCTATCAAGCTTCCATTCTGGATGCCAGTAACCCTAGAAACAATCAGAAAGTAATATTCAAGGTAAGAAGTGTTGATTTGGAATAGCTTTGCTGGAAACTTCTGGAGTGTTAACAGTAATGACTCCTACCCTGGGTGGATTCTACTGAGTGTTTTAATTTACAAACATGAAGTAAAGCATGTTGGTCTGTCCTCAAAGCCTTGGTCAGGTTGGATGCTGTGATGTCTGATCGGTTCTATATCAGAAGAGGTTATTTATCCCCTTGACTCGACTTGCTGCCTAATCTTTTATAAAGTAGTCACAAGTATCCCAAGGAGTAAGAACTACAGCCAGGCTATCTTTCTTAGCTGGACAGAGGCACTCGTGCAAGTGCTCTTAGTCCACAGAGAATGAAAATTTGTGTGGATTGGCAATAACATCGGGGCTGTTCTTGGTCCCAGCTACGTGCCCACTAGCTTTCCTCAAGCATTTTTGCACTTTGTGCAGCCGGGGACTTTGCTGGGTGGTACCTCCCTGGTGCAGTTTTGTTACTAAACACACTTTTCTTGATGGCGATCGTAGGTCGAGCCCTCCCGGCTCTGCCCCATCTCCTTCCAGGCTGCTTCAGTGCAGGAAGGAGCGACAGATGCTGGCATGTGTTTGCAGCAGAACCACTGCCAGAAGCAAAGTCTGTGCAACTGGGAGGTCAGCTCAGCCCGCGGGGGTTACGCTGGGGCACAGTCCCCCGCAGCTGCTGCTGGTGAGGAGGGCACCTGGAGCAGTCGCTGCAGCCTGGCTGGAACGTGGTCACACGTGCACACGCACCCCCACACACCCTCAGCCTTCCCACGTTAGATCTGCCTTCCCAGCCTTTTTGTGGATCTCCTCTGCAACGTTTAATCTTTCAGGAAAACAATCCTTCCTTGTGTTAACACCTTAACCGGGAGCTCTCTAGTATGTAAAGGTGACTTCAGTTGTTTGGTTTAGGGTTTTTTTGGAGCATCAGGTATTCAGCATAGCGGGGGGAAATAGTAGGGGGAGAAATTGGAAGGATTTTCCCGTTTTGACTTTAAAAGCCTTCTGTCTGTCTTGCACTAAATGTCTGTTGCCAGCAGAAATATCAATGTTGCAGACAGACTTATCAGATAACGCAGAAGACTGTATAAGCCAGGATGGAATTGTGGCATGTAACTGACGTCTTGATTCAAGAGCCTTAATCATCTGTATCTCAAGTGTATCAGCCTGAGGTTAACTACTGTAGGTATAAGCATTTCTTTTGGTCAAGAGAAAAAATGCCTGGGCTGCTATTAAAAAAAAAACAAAACAACAAAAACAAAACTCCAACCTGAGAAGAACCTCTGCTTTTAATGCTAATAGATTTTCCTAGTAAATCAGCTTTCTGGTTACAGGTCCAGAAGCCTGCCAACCCCTGGGAGTTCTATATAGCAACACAGCTGGTAGAAAGGCTCGATCCAAGTATACGCCACTTCTACATCCACTTTTATTCTGCTCATTTATTTCAAAATGGAAGCATTTTGGTTGGTGAGCTCTACAACTATGGAACATTGCTGGTGAGTGGAATCGGCTCGTGCCTCAGAACATTTATATTCTTTGGAGTGCTGTTACATTAGGATACTCAGAGATCTCCTCTACTCTCCACTTTACAGACCTTCATTGTGAACATACTCTGCGCGTATCAACATAAACCTGTAATCCATACCAAGTTGTTTCTGTGCAGCTGATGGTTCTTCGCTATCTCTTTGTTTACAGAATGCCATAAACATTTACAAAAAGCTTCCTGAAAAGGTGATGCCTCAAGCACTTGTCATCTACTTTGCTGTAAAAATTCTTTATATGGTGGAAGAGCTCCACAGCTGCAAAATTATTCATGGTGACATTAAACCTGACAACTTTATACTTGGAGAAAGGCAAGTATTTCCCTTTGCTGCCTGAAATGCCTGCATATCGTGATATTGTAGTCTTGATATTTACGTGATCACTTCTTGTCGTCATGGTTGAAGGTTTCTGGACAATGACACATGTGACATAGATGGGCTCTCTCATGGCTTGACGCTCATTGACTTGGGCCAAAGTATAGACATGAAACTCTTCCCTGAAGGAGCGGCGTTTACCGCAAAGTGCGAAACGTCTGGGTTTCAGTGTATTGAAATGCTGACGCAGAAACCGTGGAACTACCAGGTATGAGACTGCGTGGGCAGCCTGCACGTCTGGCGCTTGCTGCGAATGCATCTGGCCTGAAAAAATGAGCTGCAGAGATAATGGACTAGAGCTGTATCTTCAGCTTGTTGCTTTAAAACCTCAGTCCTGAACCCTCCTGTTACAGAGCTTGCCCTGTTGGCTCCGCAGAACGTTTTTCAGCTAATTTTTAGTGGTCTCAATACACTTTTAATATGAAACTTGTTTACACTTTGTTTAGACGGATTACTTCGGCATTGCAGCAACGGTCTATTGCATGCTCTTTGGTATCTACATGAAAGTGAAGAATGAAAATGGTATCTGGAAGCCTGAGGGGACCTTCAGAAGGTTGGTGTCGAATCTTTTCAAAATCTTCCCTTGCCTAGAAAGGTGCATCGTTAGTACCAGGTTGAAGGTTAGTTTCTGTCACATTTTGTGTTGCTTGTATGTGCTTCTTGATGCCCTGAAGACTGCGTTCAGTGTGTGGAAAGTGCTTCATAGAATTCACCAGCTTAAGCACAGGCAGCGTTTCAGCAGCGCACGTGGTGAGCTGCGCCGTGTCCTTGGCTGCTTGCTGCCTGGAAGGAGGGAACAGGGACAAACCAGGAACAATCCCAGCGGTTTGCTCGGCAGCGTGCCGCAGCAGGGGCTGCGCTGTGCTACAGCGATGTCTACCGTCGCTCCAGCCTGCAGCTGGGGAGGGAGCCGGAGAAATACGGGAAACGGTATTTTAACAGCTTGAACGTAGAAAAAAAAGTATTTTTGATGCATTTTTTTTTGTTCCTTTGCAGGCTTCCCAATGCTGACCTGTGGAAGGAGTTCTTTGAGAGCATGCTAAACATCCCCAGCTGCCACAGCCTGCCTTCTCTAGGAGTTCTGCGCAAAAGGCTGAAGGACTTATTTTGCAAGTCATATGCAAAGGAGATAAAGTTCCTTCGGAACAGGCTTGTTGTGTTGCTTATAGAAAACAAACGGTCACGAAAATAAGCATGTAGTTTGCAGTTCCTGAGGACTGGCATCTCAGTCATGTGAAATCTTTTTATAATAATTCGTTTTAACAATAAACGGCTAACTTTGGGAATAACTTGCATCTTGTGTTTTTGTGGAAAAAAAATTACATGAAAAAAATTACTTTTTAACTTGTCCCGTTTGGGAGGTGTGGGGCACGCTGGAAACCGTAGACAATTATCATAATATTCTGTACTTCTAAAGAGGGGGGAGAAAGCTGCTGAGAAGTATTGTACAGATGAAGTAATTGCTCTCGGTCTCCCCTGGGATTTTTGAAAAAAGGCCATCGACTCCCTCATGTTGAAGGGATCTTGGGAAGTCTGCTGCTCTGACCTGAAAGAAGGCTCAACGCCAGGTTCGGACCGACGATGCTGGCGCCACGTGGCTCTCGTGCGGAGGCTGGGAAGCATACGGGCGATAAATGCGGTCCAGCCGCGTGCAGGGCGGGCTCGTCTGTGCGATGGAAAGCGTGCGCGGCGTGTCGAGGACTAGTTTTCCCAACATGAGCAATAGTGAGCAGGGCCTTTGGGGAGGAGCGAGGTGGAAACGGGAATGCAGGTGACAGTGGGTTTGCACAGCAAGGTTTTGGTAGTGGGGGGGGCTACTGGGGTGGCTTCTGTGAGAAGGTGCCAGAAGCTTCCTCCGTGCCCAATGGGGCCAATACTGGCTGGCTCCCAGCCGGACCCACTGCTGGCAGAGGCCAAGCCCATTGGCAACGGCGGCAGTGCCTCTGGGATAGGATATTAAGGAATAAAAAAAATCTGTGCCAGTGTTTGGAAATGAAATAGCGTGTACGTAATGTGGGCTACGTGGGTGTGATCTTGTGTCGCTTTCTACACCTGCCCAGAGAAAAAGCCATGGTCAGTAGGTGTAAGGGAGGGCAGGTTTTCTGTAGGTCTCTCTTCTCCCAGAAAAGCCACTGCAGGTAATTAACAAATATGAGGAAATGCTGTTTTGAGCCGGTGATGATGCGAATGTGCAGCTGAGCATCAGCACTCACAGCGCTGCAGGTCTCCGAGGTTTGGGGGGCTCAGCCCTCCTGCTCTGCCCTCTCTCAGGAGCTTCTAGGCTGAGAGCAATCAAGGTTTGCAGGTTAGAGTTAATTAGGTAGGACCGGGGGCACACTTGCCACTGGTGTTAGTTCCCTTCTGACCAGCCACAAGGGTCGTTAGACCAGGAGGAGACCGAGAAGCAGGTGTCTCTCCCAGCCCAAACTGGAACGGCTGGTTTCTGTTCATTACGAGGGTTTTTTCCTTTACTGTGCAGAATGTTCTGCAAATACTCTGGGAATATTCCAGGAGAGCATTCCTTTAAAAGTGCCCCCTATTCCCCTTTATCTATTTTGACACTTCTTAATTACAGTGGCCACACACCAACGCGCTGAATCGTTGCTGTCTATGCCCAGTCGCTCATTCCAGCTCGCACAGGGTTGGCTTTGCTTTACAGCTTATTTTGTCAAACGTTAAACATCAAATTGACTTGAACTACATGAATTACACAAACTCTGAAGAACTCTGGCAGGCGCCTTGGACACACCAGCTCCACGGCAGCGCCCGTGCAGGCTGCCTGCACCCTCGGGTGCGGATGGACGCTGCTTCTTGGGAACAGCCTCTGTTTGACCCGCACGAGCAAACGGCTCGGCTTGAGGTTTTCTCTGCTTGCCTCGCTCACTGCAGTTATTCCTGCAGCTGAACATTTAAAAGGATGCCAGGAGTAGCTGGACGCAGCCGATGGGCACGGCGAAGGATGGGTGGCGCTTCTTGATCTCCCCTTCCCACCGAGCCGCTTTCCTTTTTGTTTCCCCGCATTGCTAAGGTGAGACTTGCTGCTAAAACCAGTCTCTGAGACCTTTGGAGCCAGGGCCCCGACAGCTTTGGAGGGTTTCCCAGCTGGAGCTGCGCTGCCCTCCCCCCGCTCTGCTGGGGTTCCCATACGGGGGGCAAGAGCTGCCCGGTTGCGCCCACCACGCCGCAGTCGCACCGCAGCTGCCTCCGCTCGAGCCTCCGCGGCTGCCGGCTGATCTCGGGGAGTAAATCCGTACGGGGCTTTGCTCCGCGCAGGCGGGCAGCTCTGCACCGGTGCCTTGCAAGTGCTGAATAACGGCTGGCGTGGGGGCCAGGGGCCAGGAGATCCCGGACCATTCCAGCACAGCGGGAGGCTTCTCTTTCTGAAGACCTTCTTCCCATCCGTGGTTAAAACGGGGAGCCATAACCCGGAGTTAGGGGACCTGGGGTAATTTGTGAAGAAGATAACGGGGGGGGGGGGGAGCCAGCAGCGCTGCGTGGGGAAATCAGTGCTCAGCCCGTGCACAAGCGTGGTGCTTGGGCTTTGCCAGCGGCTGGGTGGCCGGCAGACCCTCCTGGCTCACGGCGCGTGCACATCGCCCGGCCGGCAGCTGCAGGGCACCCTCGCAGCAGCACCCTCGCAGCAGCACCCTCGCAGCCTGCAGGATGCGGCCACCCTGACACCCGCCCGCATGCTGGTGCAGGGCCTGGGTCACAATCCTGCGAAGCGGATAGAGAAAAGGATGTTTTACCCGCAGAGCCCCGGGGGAGGCGAGGGCAGCACCCACTTTATTTGTGCATCTATCCGCAGGAGGGAGACAAACAACAGACTTTCATACCTCTCCCTGCTCTCACCCTGTTGCAGGAGTATTTTCCCGCTGCTTGAACTGTTCAGCTGCAAACCCACCCCGCAGAACTGTGCGGCTGCAACCCCCCCCAGCAGAACTGTGCAGCTGCAAACCCCCCCAGCAGCAGGCAGCGAGCTATGCCCAGGGAGGCAGGGATGCTGGCAGGGATGCAGGCAGGGATGGATCCCAGCATCTCCCTGCACCTGGGGCTCCTCTGCCCACTTTTATGGCAAGTAACTCTTGGATTACCGTCCACCACATGCTGCCTTGCCTCTTGTTAGGCTTCCCATGGCATATGGAAAAGCCTTTGGGTTTGATACAAAGCAGCTGGTTAAGAAATCAGCTGCAGCAAGTCGCGCTGTGGGGCAGATCAGCTGGAGAAACCTCCTTGTAGCTGGTGGAAACAAAAACATTCACCACTTGGGTTGGTGCTTTTTTTTTTTTTTTTTTTTTGCCCTTCCTCCTCTGTTTAATCTTTTTCTGAGCTGAACTGGAGCCAGCTGTTCTCTGTCCAGGCAAAAACCTCTGCCAGGCTTAAGATTTTATATGTATAGTAAATATATATTTAGTTAGTTCTTCATCTCATAACACAGCATCATACGCCGCTCTGAAAAGCACAGAACACTCTCTGGAGCGGCATATGACACTGTGTTATGAGCACAATGGATTCTTCACCTGTGTCTTTGCCCCTAATTAATACTAATTTCTGCCTGTCCCACCTCGGGGTAGTGATTGATTTTTTTTAGCAGCAGCTGCGGTGCAGGTATGTCCCTGCCAGCTGTGCCACCAGCCGGGCGGGAGCCTCCGCAGCTTAAATGTCAGCCCCCTTGCAAGTGGAGAAGGAGCTCGCGTGGGTGTAGGAGTTTCACATCGTTATGTCTGGTAGAGAGGTGTTAGCTGTACGTCGCTGTACCCCCTCCGTGCCTGGCAAGCATCCCGCCTGCCTGCAAGTGCTGCTCCTGCTCAATGGCCAAGAGCATCCCGGGGAAGCCGTGTGTGGGTGTGAGCGCCAAGGATGCCGCAGGGACGCAGCGGGTGGGACTTTTGCTTGCAGTCACCCTGATTTTAGCGTTCTGGGCTCTTAGTTTTGCTACAAATTATTACAGCTGGGCCCTAGAGAGGAGCGGAGGTCTCGGATGGGGTAGCTGCCTGCCCGCGCTGCTGCAGCACCAGGTCCAGGCTGCCCGTGCCCTGTTGTTTTCTATTCAATAGCCTCAAGGAGAAGCCCCCTCGCCGGGTGCCTGTTCCTGCCATCCCCTCGCGTGGGCATCCCACGGGGAAGCAGGAGGGATAAAGGGTAAAACCATCCCAGGAGGGGACGAGTGGTGTGACGGCTGTGGAAACGGGTACATGGGGAGATGACCTGGGCTGGGGTGGAGGCTCTTATTTTCTAACCGATTTTAAAACAAGCTGCTAAAAAAGACCTTTGAAAAAAACAACACAAAACCCCAAAGCCCCAGGTGGTGATGCTGATATTTCCTCCTCAGCGCGCGCCAAATCCATGCTGATGAAGATCTCTAGGTATCCCCAGAGTCGCCCTTTAGAGATAACTCATCTTGGGGCCTCCGCCACCCACACGGAGAGGAGAGATTTCCTGGCGCGTGGGTGGCTCACTTTTTCTTCTGCAGAAAACCCAAGTTTACTCACTTTTCACCCTTTGCCATCGTGCTGTGCCCCGGTGGCAAGCTGGAGCCTGGGGCTTGCTCCCTCCCAGGTTCTCCATCACTTGCTGGTGGCGACCCATCACCAAGTAACCCTGTCCCTCAGCAGAGGCCAAATTTCTGTAACTGTGGTTTTTACAGCATTAAAAAATAGAAAGTTTGAGGTTGTTAAAAGTTGCAGGCACCGCTAACTGGTTAGATGGATGCTAACGCAGCAGCAGCCCTGGCTCCCATGCAGGGGAGGCATTGTTGTCACCCAGGGCAATGGTACTCAACCCCTTTAGGAACAAGAAATACCCATTAACGGGGTAACAAATTAACTCGGGTCAACAATGAATCAAAGCAACACCTTCCCGGGGGATGCCCTGGCCCAGGGACCACTCGGGTCATGATGGGACCGTTCTCAGCCGCCGGAGGCTGCTGCTGCTGCGGGACCACCCCTTGGTCCATTACCATGCCTCCATCACCACTGTGGATGGGTGAAGAGTCGTGACATCCCCCAGACGGGTGGCTGACATGTTTCTTTAACACACACACACACACATGTACATACATATATATATTTAAACCCTTGATTTTATATATAGAGAGAAAACCTTTGCATGTTCATAGTAGCCACTGGGGACATGGAGCAAGCTGATGGAGGAGTACTGACTGTTTTGTTCTGGTTATTTGTTTTTAATTCAGCAGCTCCATGCTCAGCTGGGATGTGGAAGATGCAGGTTTTGGTCCCTGCCCAGCACCGGGGATGCAGACCCACGGCGTGGGGAAGGCGATGCCCACTCACTCCAACACAAGCCACCCTTGGCGGGGAGAGGGATGGGTTGGCAGTGATTGGGGCTTTTCAGCGCTGGTGATGTCACCTGCAGGTGCCTGAGCCCGGTGGCAGCTCGGTGCACATCCCACGGCTGTTCTCACCACATCTGTGCCCAGCTGCCCGCCCCAGCGCAGGCTGCCGTCACCCACGTGTGCCACCTGCTCGTCCCGCTCCGCCGGGCAGCACATCCATCCCCGAGGTCCCCCAGCCCTCCCCTCCTCTCCCCGGCCAGGAAAACCTCCTCCTCTCCCCTTCCTCTCCCCTGGCTGCCGGGCCACCTCGGGTGCTGCGCCTGTTATCCCGCGTGCCCAGGGCTGAAAGGCAGCGGCGCCTGGCAGACGCAGCACCGCGCCGCCGTAAAGGTCAGGCTCCAAACCCGGCTCAGATAAAGCCTTGCATTTAAGGCATGTGGCTTAAACTTGATTTTATCTGCCAGCGCTGAGTGAAATAACATTTATCACAATGGGTTGGAGAAGAAGAAGCCGTCGTCATTTTTTTCCGTTGGTGTGTTGCATGGTTAAAAATGGGTTTGATGAGCAGCTGCTGGTCGGAGGCGGGGGGGGGGAGGTTTTTCTCTGCAATACTGGGGGGGTCCAGCTCTCTGGGGCCATGCTGGCAGCATCACGGGTCCTCCCACCCCAGGCACGCACCATCTCCTGTCCCCCAGCCCTCCCCACACGCTCACCGGTGGCAGGGACAGCCTGCTGGGGGAGCACCAAGGGGGGGCTGGATGGGAGACACAGCGGCTGGTGCCGGCCAGCACTGGGGGACCGGGTGCAATGGGCTCCCCACCACCCTCCTTATTCACCCCTCTCCACCTCCCGGCCGTTATCCATGGGGGAGACAAGAAAGCGCCCCACGGCTGGTGGCAACTCTGTGACAGGGATGCGGCAGATCTAAAGGCAGCTTTGCTCATCGGCGCTGGCACGTGTCGGTGCCACAGGACGAGGGCTGGGACGTGGCACCCCCGGCCCGGTGTCCCCCAGGGGTGGGTATGGGTGCTGTGGGGGCCGGGGCGGCAGCGAGAGGAGGGTTTGCAAACTCCATCTCTCCTCGTCGCCGTTCACCGAGCGGTGCTGCGCCCGGCTGCTGAAAACGAGATGACCTTTGGGAAGTGGCTTTGGTGCAAATGCCTCCCAGCTGGCTCACAACAATGGGGATGAGGACAAAGTCGAAACGGATTTGTTCCAGGAGGCTGGTGCCGTGATTCACGGGGGAAAAATGTGCTCGGAGAAAGAGGGAGCGAAGCCGGCGGCTGTCGCAGCTCTCCAGAACGCCGTGGGCATACGGGAGCCCTGCAAACGCACCGAAATTGCCAGCTTAGACTGAGGTGTTCGAAAGGCCAGGCTGTTCTCTCGCACAGTGCTTTGCCCGTCACCTTTCTGTTCACATGAGCCACCCACACACGAACCAAAATGAAACAGGAGGAGAAAATAGACATCGCATCTGCCCGCCAGCCCCGTGCCCCCCACAGCCCTGCCAGTGCCCCCACCACTCTGCCGCAGCACCGCGCGCCCCCGGGATGCTCCGCAGTCCGCAGCGGGAAGGTGACAGCGCTGCCAAGCCGGCAGGAGGGACCTTCGAGCCTTTCCCTTCTGCTGCTGGCCCCTGCCTTCACATTTTTCCCTGATGAGGTTCCCTAATGAATTCCCCCAATTATTTTTTCCCACACAAACACCCGCAGGCCTTTTTCCTTCCCGCCGGGTCGGAGCGGTGTGCAGGGCATGGGAACAGTCGGCTGGGCAGCCAGGGGTGCTCCGGCACTGGGCGAGCTGGGCGGGCAGGACCACCCGGCGCTGCTTTTGGGACTGGGCAGGGGGATCCCGGCCCTGGGGACCCCCTGCAAGGGGCAGCAAGCTTTTGGGGACTGGGGCCACCTTCCCTCTCCACGCCAGCTTCGCCATCCGTCTAGGGAAGTGTGAGCGCTCCCCACGGCTCTCGCGGTGCCGGCGGCGTGGCCAGAGCAGTGTGATGGCGGGGGGCAGGCCCACCCCGGCGCTGGGCACACGGCTGCGGTCCAGGCGGCACGGAACCCCGCCAGCGGCCAGGGGCAGGGGTGGGGGCAGGGGTGGGGGCAGGGGTGGGGGCCGTTCCCCCAGGGTTTGCGGCAGGGCCATGCCCCGCAGCTGCCCGGGTGCCGGCGGGAGCCCGGCCGCGCCGATAAAGTCACAGCCTGGCTGGTGGCTGGGGGACAAGGTGTCCCCGGGCACCACGAGCTGCTGGCCCAGCCCGCGCCACAAGCTGGGCTGCTTCCCCCTGGCTTCCCTGGGGCCGGTGGCACTTTTCCCACGAAGGTCCCCTCCTGCGCAGCGGAGGAAGGCGAGCGCTCGCGGGGCCGCAGGAGCGCTGCCCTCCGTGCTCCTTGGTCGTGGGCTCCCGCAAGGGCCGGGCGTCGAGGCCGCGGCGCCGTCCTTGTGCTTGGCCCGCGGCCGAGGGCGAGGGGCCGGCTGGGGGCCGAGCGGCTGGGACGGGGGGAGGCCGGGCGGGATGGGC
>JAVJGJ010000032.1:1364573-1381382 GCA_035590215.1 Microhierax caerulescens | reverse complement strand
CCCGGTGCCCCCGGTGCCGCTCCCGCCTCCCCGCCGGGGCCGGCGCTGGCGAGCGGGCGGGCGGGCCGGTGTTTACATGTGCCGTACCAGGTAGGGCTGGCTGGAAGCCTCTAGTGGCGGGGAGAGCACGCTCGGCGGAGCCGCTCCGGCCATCCAGCCGTGCCTTTATCCAGCCCTCCTCATTAATCGCCCTTAATTGGAGGAAGCCTTTAAACTTCCGCCGGGCGAAACCGTGGGGAAGGTGGGAGCAGGGCAGGTACCGCGTCGGTAGCGCTCCTCGGGGGACAATAAACACCGGCTCCAAGCTTTACGTGATCAAAACATATTTTTTTTTTTGCTGGGTTTTTTTTTGTTGTTTTCCCTCCCTGGTTAATGGCTGTGGTTACAGCTGCAGAGGGCTTACTGTAATATGCCCTTAGGAAAGATTTTCTGACATTATTGCAGTAATTACAGCTTAATGCAAGTTTCACAACCTCGCATAGTGCAAACACACGTGGCACAGCCAGGCAAGGATGCTGGAGTTCCTCGGCAGGGAGAGCCACAGCTAGTGACTTCTTACTTTTTCTTATTTTTTTTTTTTTTTTTTTTTTTTTTTTCTTGTGCTCCAGGAAGAAACCAAAGTTTTTGCTACTTTTTCCAAGCTCCGGCTTTTTCATCGCTTAGCAAAGCTGTTGAAACGCTGGTTTTACCGAAGCCTTTGTTCAGTTATTGTTGCTAGGGACATCATCCTAAACAACTATAAGCAAATGGAAAACACTCGAGCTATTTAAATGGGACCCTTGGCTACACTCAAACACGATTAAGCTGGGAGCGTGGAGCTGTTTTATCCCCAGTCAGGGACTGCAGCTCGCAGGCTGTGACCGTGCAGCTCGCTTGGAGAAAGGGCTGTGGGTTTGCCTAGCGCACCTCTTCCTCGGTCCCCTTGCCTCAGCGGTGACCCACCGGATGCCTGCTGTGAAGTTTTCCGCGTGGAAATGGGTCGAGGAAGCAAAGGGCATCATTTGTTTGTTGTGCTTTTAACGCACTGATTTTTATCTGTCATGAGGCACAGGGTGGGAGATGGAGAGCTTCTCCAGGAAGCGCAAGCAAGTGGCCTTTAATAATAATAATAATAATAATAGAAAACAGGCATTTCCTGTAAGCAAGGGCAGTTTGTGCTCGATAGGTGCTCTCAGCCTCTCCCATGGGCAGCGGTGGACTGTTTCCAAGGCTGGTCGAGCAAAAGCAAGCTCGTGTTCTGCCCTGAAGCTGCCTGTGCTAAATCTCATAAAACCTTCCTCAAGGTTGTCAGTGATGATGGGCCAAATAATAATTAAGCGCTGAAAGTGCCCATGCCAGATGAAAAAAGGTGGAGGCAGCCCTGGGGAACTACGGAATGCCTTCGGTTGTGTGCGGGTGTGTGAGCGAGCACTAATTGCTGGAGGAAGAGTTGTCGCTGGCATGGGAGGTGGCAGGCAGCAATGCTTTGGGCCAACGCGCTTCTCTGATGCTGCAAGGGGATACAGCTGGCCACCTCCACAGCCTGGGTTTTTGAGACGAAAGCAGCAAGGGGATGTTCTTGGATGGGAGGTGGGGAGCGTTGCAGTGCTGACTCGGTGTAACCGGGAAGATGCTTTTGGGGGTGAGTAGGAGGGGAGCAGGGATGACTGTATTTGGCCGTGCCTGGGAAGGTACGGAGGGAAAGGACAAGCCTGCTTTCTGCAGAAGAGTGTGGTGGCAGGGGTGGTGGGGTGTCCTGCTGGGAGCCGCTTGCTGTGAAGTCGCCTGAGACAAGAAATCCACCCCCTTTAGTAGGGTTGTGCAAACCTTAGACTGATACTTCAACTCTTTGGCTATTAGCAGGAGCTGATAGTTTTCTTACGCTGGGCTTTTTGCTCAAAGAGCTGATCTGTCTAAAGGCACAGGAACGCAGCGTTTATACGCGGGGTTTTGGGGTGTATTTGGAGCAGGCACGTGCAAGTGTTTTGTACTTGGGTTTTCCTGGTGCAGTTTTGATCCCGGTATGTTTTCAGGCAGTGTGGGAGGGGGAAAGAAGCAGCAGGAACCTCTTGTTGGCAGTGAAGGAAATCCTCTGGGTGTAATGGTTAAATTTTGGGGGGAACCTTGAGATGAGAAACTGTCAGTGTGGTTTCTGTTGCTCTTGTTTGGTAGCTGCTGCTGTTTTCTCTCTGAGCTTTGTGTGCGGTTCCTGTGAAGCTGTCCTCCGAGGAGGTTTTCTCCAGGGGTGGCTGGGTGACCAAGCCTGGGAAACGGAGGTGCAGTTTGGGGTTGGCTTTTCTTTTCCCCTGCTAAGCAGGGACTGCAGCGTTGCCATGCTAGTCCCCCGCTGGAGCATCCCGTGGGATAGAGCAAGACGCAGGCATCCTGGCAGTACCGGTGGCCTCTCGGTTTGTCCCTGTCCCCGTGGCAGCTGTCTCACTGTCAGTGGTGGGCACTGGCTTGCAACATAACTGAGTCGTCGTCCCCGTCCCCCCCCCGGAGAGCACCTCTGACAGCTTTTGGGACCGGTTATGACTGGACCCTTTTGATGCTGCTGTTTGGCAGCGCCACAGAAAGTCCTTTCTAAAAACCTCAGCCCGATTTCGCTCTCAGCCACCAACCCCAGCCTTCATCTCTTGAGCGGCTGAGCTCTGGGGTGCGATGCCGGGGCAGGGGGAGAGGACGGAGGGGGAGCGGTACCTCTCTCTGACGCACTTTTATTTTCATCCCTAGGTCTTCTCGCATCTTTCTGTCCCACTGCCCTTCCTTTTTCCCTCTTTTCCCCCCAGCTCCAGCTTGGCTCTCGCTGGGGTGGGCAGCCCAGGGCTGGCTCTGGTGGCGGTGGGATTTCGGATGGTTGCCCCGCCCTGGCCGAAATCCTGTTTGCGTTCCAGAGCGCCGGGCTGGAGTATCGCGAGGGCTCCGCTGCGTTTCATTCACCAGCGAGGAAAATAAATACGCTGGGGCTGTCCCCGGGCAGGCGGCGGGTACTACTCCTGCACTACTACAGCTTGAAAACAAAACAGATCCTCGAGCCAAGCAGTGCTAGTTTGGCTTGGAAATATATTTTCCAGTCAGGTTGGAGCCAGGCTTTTATTTAAAAAAATTATATTATTTTTTTACTGCCCCACTAATCCTTTGAATATTTTGAGATTGGAAGCTATTTCTATTCCCTTGTGATTCCTTCTAGGCTATCGTGCCAAAACACTCTGTTTTGTTTTGCGCTGTGGGTTTTTTGGGTTGTGTAGGGTTGTTTTTATTTTTTTTTTAATTTACTTGGTGGTTTTTTTTTCTTTTCTCCTTAAGGCTGTGATTCTTGCTTGCATCCTGCACTTGGGTTTGTGGGAGGGGGGGGGAAGTGTCAGTGCAGGTCTGTGTAGGGTCCTGCTTGGGTCACAGGCTGCTCCTTTCTCCCCTAGCTGTTTGGGGGATTGCACAGTGGGTTTATCACTTGTCTAATAACCTCTTAAAGTAGAGACTGAAATAGATGTGTATAGTACAGTATAATTGATAAATTAGCTCTTGTTTGTTTGTTTGTTTGTTTTTTCCCCCCTTACAAGCCAGCTCTGTTTTCTTGCGTCAGGTTTATTTTCTGCTAAAGCAGGGGAAGGTGCTGTTTGAGAGGCGAGCGTCTCGGTTCCCTCCTGCGGATGGCAAGTCCTTTGGTTTGCTGGAAGCGTGGTTTCTCGGCGTACAAATCCAATTGTGGCTTTCTTCTCAGTACGACAAAACCAATCATTTTCCTTTTCTTGTTGGGCACTTCAGAACTGTTTGGGGAAGAAATGTGAGAATTTGAATAAACTACCCAGACAGAGGTTTTTTAAGGTTAGAGAGGAGTTGCTGCTGTGCCTGCAAGAAAAGAAAATTATTTAGGAAGAGGGGGAAGAGGAGGTTTTGCCAGGGAAAGAGATTGGAAGGTGGCATCTCTGCTATCCTCCTTATTAAGAGGAGACCAGAGCCTGGTTACACCAGAGGAGATGTTCCTAAGGGAAGCCGATAAATAAAAAAAGGAGAGCAAAAGCCTAGCGTTGGTAATATTAAATTAATAAGGAATAGAAGCCTATCCTGCCATGTACATCTTATGCAACGAGTCCCACTTGTGCTGCACCACGCGCAGGCCCTAGCAGCCTGGCACCTGTGCAACTCCTCAGAACTGTATTTAAAAGAAAATTGAAAAATAGTAGTAATAAAAATAATAGTAGTAGTCCGTTGACTCGTGCCAAGTTTAATAGAGTATTTTTTTGTTGTTGTTGTTCGTCTGGTTTAAGTGCTCCGGTTTTGTCCCATGCAGCTTCCCGGTGGCAGTCTCACTCGCTAGCAGAAGACGTACAGCCTGAAATCTGGATTGCACAGGAGCTGCGGCGCATCGGAGACGAGTTCAATGCCTCCTATTGTCCAAGAAGGGTAACTTTCATCTTTTTACTTTCCATTTCTTTACGCACGGTCTCTAAAAGGGAAAAGCTTAATCATCTCTGGAAACTAGCTCTGCGGTAAATGTTTCGTTCACTCAAACGTAGAAAAGGACGTGCGCGGGTGGTTGTGTCTGCCTGGACGCAGGGGTGTGCTGCCTGTGCCGGCGAGGCTGCTGCTGCAGCATCGTTAGATCGATTAAAAATAACCTAGAAGTTGGGACCTGAATTGTCTTTTGGGTACGAGCTTTGCAGTATCTTTCATAGTGCCCAGGGCCAATAAAATGTGTTGCTGGATTGGGACTGGACCTGACAATAACGAGGAAGAAACGCTAAAAGTGAAGAGGCGGGGAAAGCTGGGGGGGTCTTGGGGCTTTTTTGGGGTAGTGGTGGGAGGAACCGCTCTGGAAGCGGTGCCAGCTGGGAGCTGCGGAGCAGTCAAGTGCTGGCACCAGTGGTTTTAGGGAAAGGTGCAGGGAGTGGATGCAGCAGGTTTCTGTGTCCCGCTCCCAGATCCCTGCTGGGGAGGATAGTGTGTGTTTGTGCAGTTGCAAATAAGAAACGGGGATGGACTTGGTCTGATAACTTAATTTTCTTGCAAAGAATCTGCCAGTGTTGTTTTGAACCATGTATTTATAAGACTGTAAACTCTCTCACCTTTGAGTGTTGCAACAAAAAAAGGTGGCATTAATACAAGAAAAAAAAAAATGGCCAACCCGAAAACAAACCAACCCAGAGAGATGAAGTAACAGTAGTTTTCAGAAGAGCGTTGTTAGCCAGTAACTTGCCTGCCGACTGTTACTGATGGCTGCGTGTTCGTGCATGTGGTTTCTGGTCCATCAGCTCGCCCCTGCTGTCTGTGGGAAGAGGACTCAGAAGGGTGTTAGCTAGCGGCACCGGTGATGAAATGCTGGCTGCCCGGATCTTTATCCATCCTCCGCAGCTCGTGAGTCGCTCCTGCAGCCTGTTCCCTTGCCGCTCCCAGAGTCCATATGGTGGATGCCTGTGGGCAGGGGCTCTTCCCCAAAACTGGTGCCAGGCTGCTGCGGTCTGGTTCCTTCCACACAGCCTCTCGGCATCGCCTTGCTGGAGGCTTCTCCATCGGCTCCATTTTCTTTCCGAACACTCTGGCTTTCCTGACATGCAACAACCTGGCAATATGCTGTGTTTTATCCCAAACCCGGAACGCGCATCTTGTGACCTCCCCCATCCAGGCTGATCCCTCCTGATGCAAAGTACCTGCTTTTTTTTTTTTTTTTTCTTCCTGTGAGGGACATCTTTTTGGTGAAAGGCAGGGACCAGGCTGATCCCACAGGTATTCAGAAAGCCGAAGGCCCCTGGTAGCAGTGAGTGGATCCAGAAGGGCTGGCAGAATTGCAGAGTGCCATGCTGTCCCTTCTCCCGGCCTCAGGGAGCGGTGCCTTAAATCCGCAGCGTGGGCAAGCCCTTCCAGCACCTTCTGTGAACAGGCTGGTGGTGAGCAAAGTTTCCTCCCTGCGTTCTCATGGGGGTCAGCGCTCTTGGTGCTGCTCCGCACGAGACCTTGCACGCTGGAAGCCTGCACCAGGCACACCGTGCTGCCCTGTACACAAACTGTGGTCTGTGCTGCGTGGTGTGAATTCAACAGGGGGCTGACGAGGGGTGGGAAAAGGTTTTCTACCCACTGGTCCAAGAGGGTGGGTGTGAAGCCAGCAGCAGGATGGGGTGCACGTGCCCGGTGGCAGAGCATCACGCAGGTTTGTTTGCACAATGTGGTTTCCAGCACCGTGGCCGAGCTCCCAACCTGCTGCCCCAGGGAGAGAACTGAAACGCAGAGGACCACGTCCTACTTGCTAGATGACACAAGCAGAGGCTGTCATGCATGACCCTAAAAACACTTTGTACCTGGCTTAATTAGCATCTGACTAATTGTTGCTTGTGCCCAGAAACGAGGAGGTCTCGGAGCTTTTAGGCGATGTCTGTAGCATTGTTCCCGATGTGCTTGGTTGTTGCTTTGTGGAAATGGGTCACTTCTGCCAGCTGTCTGGCTGCTCAGAGAGAGGGTGGTCTCGGCGGAGCTGGAGCCCGACGGCCGGAGGGGTAGGCAGGACGCCTTACCGGAACGGCTCGTGCCCGGCAGCAGCGCCTGGCTCTGCCGCTCGCCGGGGTTTGCCCTTTAAGCGTGAGGTTAGAAATGGGGAACTAAGAGCCCTGCCAAAACGGCACTTGCCGGGCAGGTCGGAGCTGTCGAACGGGTCAGGGCCACGTGTTCCCCCCACTGGTGCGCCCTGTGCGTCACCTTCCCCCCCGGGGGGGGACACACACACACACTGTCTCTTGGGCAAGACAACAGAGAATCAACTTGCCATCCAGCCCCTCTTTGCCCTGACGGAGCTCGTGGGTCCAGTGAGCAGAGATGGCCACGGAGGCCAGCTCCACGCTGAGGCTTTTGCCGGCAGAGGGTGCATCGCTTGGCTGCCATTGCGTGCCCCAAGCTTTGCTGCCTGCAGAAGTAGAAAATGTCGTGTTTCAACTCTCTTCACTTTTTTTTATACCTCTCTAATACAGACAACCCAGTTTTGTCACTTCTCTTGTGTCCTTCTCTAAGCCGGTTGGGCATTTTGTTGTTTTTTCTTTGCTCTCCGCCACACTGGCGGCCAGGCGGTGTGGTGGGCTGTGTCGTGCAGCTGCTGGGTGGGTAAATCCCACTCACGCAGGGACCCGATGCCCTGGGGCGCAGGGATGCCCCAGCGTGAGAGTTGTGCTTGGCCTGGGTACCTGGCCAGAGGATGCTTGAGCATCGTCTCTCCATGGCGACAGCTCCCCGCCTTACGCCTCTGTAGCGGGGAAGGCACTTTGCATATCGCCATAAACAGCGTAATTTCTCTCTCTGGGGCACGCACAGGCATGAACTTACCGCGCTAAATATAGCGTGAATTGGATCGGTTTGGGACGGTATAGATAGGGAGAGGGAGGACCATCAGGATGCTCTTCTGCTGTAGGAAAAAGCCTTAAAAATAAATACTGCTTTGGTGCACACTCCTTTTTCTTTTCGTTGTACACTGTTCTGATCCCTTGCTGGAGGGAGGAGTGTTTCGCTGCGGCGTCCAGCTTGCTGTGTTTAGTGAATGGGGTGGTGGTTACACCTGGAGCGGGCTGAACTGAAATCCGTGTCCCCTTGCTGCGGGCGGGGACCTGCCTGTGCAGAGTTGGATGCTTCTTTCCCTACTGAGGTGTTTTTATTGTGTTTTTATTTTTTAAGTTCTTCCTATCACCTTTCCTACGCTATGGTTTTTAAAAACTCCTGACCGTGCTAGCAGGGCTTACTGCTTCTTTGCCACGTTTCAAACCTCCTGGCAGCATCACGCAGCTCCTCTGCCCACGTGCAGGGGCTCGCACGTGACATCCCCCTTGAGCGGCGCCGCGGTGGCTGCCTTCAAGGCAAACGTGGCTGGGAGCAGGTAGCTTCAACCCTTTGAGTATTATAAAGCTTTCTGTTGAAGGACAACATGAAAGGTCATGGGGTTTATTTTCATTCTTTGTGAAATGCTTGATTTCGCACCTCTGAAATATCTGTGTGGCACCGCAGAAGGTGTTTGTAGCTCAGGGGCTTCACGCTGGAAATTAAAGTCACGGTCTTGTTTGTTGTTTGTTTTTTTATGGTGTGTTTTGGTTTTTTTTTGTGCCCCCCCCCCCCCCGCTTTCATTTTAGGGTTTCTTGGATAACCAGGCAGGAAATCCCCAGATCGTCATTTTGCGCCTCCTGCGTTACATCATCCGCCTCATCTGGAGGATGCAGTGAGCACCGGGCGCAACCCAAGGCACCGGGACTTGTTTACTCCTTGGGAAAGCCCGGGGAAGATGGACAGACGGACAGATGTGGGGCTCCCTGCACCACCCGGTTCCCACCCTGCCTCTCCCCCAGGACACGTGGCGGGGGCCGTCAGATGAGGGTGGACATCCCATGCTGACCTGCTGGGACTCTCCGTTGCAGGATTTTGTCCGAGAGTGGTGTTTACTGCGATTCTCTCGACTCTCATTTTTTATTATTTTTAATTTTCCTAAAGAGTCTCAGAAAATAGTCAATGGCAATGGAACAATTTTTTCGGTCGTAATTTCTGGAAACGTGTTGGCTTGTCTGGGATAAACCCTGCAGCGAGGAAAAGGAAAACCTGAGCCAGCTAATGGGCAGAGCTGTCTTGGTTTGCTTTGCAGACCTTATTGCAGAGACTCATGGAGCCCTCCCCTCTCCTTTTGCCTCCTGGGCATTTGTCCGTAGGAAAGGGTGGCGATGATGGAAGAAGGGCAGAGGGATTTAAATCAGCACTTCTTTTACCTGTAAATACCTAATGCTACCCCAAATCCACTTTCATTTGCATCATGCAAATAGCCTATTTCCTGCTGACTGATTTTTTAAAAAAAATATTTTTTACTTTTTTTAAAAAAAAACCTCTGAATTTCAAGATTTAGCTGTCAGACTCCCAGGGTCCAAAATATCACAAAAAACCCCAATCCACCAGGTTGCCTTTTTTTAGAAATTCTTTCTATAAAATGTGTGGATACGCTTATGTATTGTATAATATAATATATAATGTGGGTGACTGAGTAATTCAGCAATAAAACGTTTTCGGAGGCAGGTAGAAACAGTTCCCAGCACACCGCAGCTTTGCACCCGGAGACGACAGCTCCTGCTGCGTCACTTCAGGAACTGTTTTAAGTTGCTGTTGAACCCAGGAGAGTTTTTAAGGCGCTGGATTTTTTTTTTTTATTATTTCCCCCCCCACCCCCCCCCGCCGCCCTCCCCTGGGATCCTCTCTGTGTTCAGACAGGCCAGCCGGGAGCAGGGGGATGAGCGGGACAGGACTGGCAGTGTGAAGACCCTGGATGCTGGTGTGCAGGGATGCAGCTGGAAGAGGTGCCGAAGGATGCCAGCCTGGTAGAGATCCAGCTGGGGACTTGCTGTGTGGGGTCTGCTCCCCACTGACTGCCCCATCTCCTCCCAAATTGCCCTCCTTCCCTTGGGAAGACCTGACCAGGTGCTCCATGCTGTCCCAGGGCATCTCCCCTTCCACCTGGAGACCCCGCAGCCTTGCTGGAGGAGCCCCGAAGGCTTGTTGGAAGAAGCACATCTGTTGCCTCGGGGGGAGCCCGTTGTCTCCGGTTCATCTCGCGAGCGGGCGGCTGCTGCACAGTGGACGCTTTCGGCAGGGCGGCTGCTCCGGCTGCCCCGGTATCTATGCACAAACATACCCTTCTGCCTCCGGAGCTGCCCCTTCCCTCTGGCTGGTGCAGGTGGGCCTCAAACCCACTTCCAAACACCGTGGTTTTATTTCTGGTTTCACCAGCACCATAGGAAAAAAAAAAAAAAAAAAAAAAAAACAAAACCAACCCCACCATAGTGGTTTTTACTGCAATACATGCGCAGGGAGAAGCTGTTGAGTGCCATGTATGATTATTAGTGTTTTTAATGATGGACAAACTGTACAATCTGACCTCTATGCACTGGCTGCCTGTGCCTGTCGGGTAGGTGAAGAGCCGTGGTGTCGGTGCAGGGCTGTGTGCCTCCAACTGCACTCCTCTGGAGGATTATGGAGCGGTTTTTAATTTTTATTGTAAATTTATTAATTTTTACGTGGACCTGCAAGATGAGTGAGCATCAGTTGCAGGAGTTGGCCTCAGCTGCAGGAGCAGGGGATGTTTTGGAAAGGGTGTCGCGGAGAGAGTGCCCGGGGGGAGCCTTTGCACTGGTGGAGAGCGAGTGGTTACATTAACTGGTGAGTTTGGCCAGGGCAGGTTCCTGCTGGTTGTCCCCTGGGTTGTGGCTCACCGTAGCTGTGCCGCCCCAGCCGCACATGAGCCATCGCCGTTTTTCTGTGGGGTTTATGTAGCAAACCCCAGCAGGGTTGCTGCTGCTGGGGGTTTCTCATGGGAACCCATGTGGAATTGCGTGGCTGTCGATAAAAGAAAAAATACAAAATTTGGCAGCTGAGGGGGAAACCAAATGAGCTTTTTCTTTTCCCAGTTGAGTTTTCATCCGTCATCAGAGGATGAAATGGTGCTTTTTGGGTCTTACAGCCTTACAGCATCCCGGCACCACGCCACCCAGAATGTGTCCCTTGGAGTACACCAAAGAAATGTTGAGCACTTTACCCCGTCCTCCCCACTGGGCCGTCCCAGCCAACAACAGAGAAAAAAATTATATATAATTTTAAGGGAAAAAATCAAGGTATTGGCACTATCTGCCTGGAACTTTCCCATAAGGAGGTGTTCCCGGCCAAAAGGTAGGTGTAGGAAAAATAGCCCCCAAAAAACAGGTTTTACCCATGTAGAGCTGTGAGGTTTAGGGTGGGGGGGGGAACAAACAAACAAACCAACCCAAAAAGCCTCTAAGCAGAAGAATGTTGTTTTTAAATAGCAATTATGCTCATCTTAGCCGTGTTGGCTGACTGCTCTGGGTCATTTTCCGTGTAACCTGTGGTCTCTGTTCTACCAAAAGGATGTGATGAAGAGTTTTCCTTGGTTGCGGGGAAACCAGATTTATTCCCGGGCAATCTCACACAATGCGTTAATGCTTCTCTTTCTCCATAACTGTAAATACCTGAGTATTTATTAGAGTAGGGCACCATATTATTTTTCATCATCTGAGCCAGATATCTGTGTGCAATGTATTTCCTTTCCTTTCTCTCATGTAAGTTTTGTACAGCTTATAAATAAGTAAAAAAAAAAAAAAACAAAACCAAAACCAACAACTAAAAAAACCCCCAACTGATTTCCTAAACTTTTTTAGAGTTCAACTTGTTAAATACTGTAGATTCTTTTTTTTTTTTTCCCATGTCATTAATGCACTCTACTGTTCCATAATGCTGTAACTTGTAGAAATGTTGTATATTTATTTTCTGCTTATTTAAGTTCCTGTAAAGATTTTGTTTCCCCCTGCTCTCCTCCCTGCCACTGCAATAAGTGATGGATCACTTTCCAAAAGCCAACATGGTTTGGATAATGAGATTTTTTTTTTGATTTTTTTTTTCTCAAAGTGCCTAAGTCCCGCTCCCTGGTAGTGGTTTAGGCACAATAAAGACTTCAGCATTAGTGAAATTCGGTGGGAAATTGGCTTCTATATCCCCGTGATTTTTGCCACCTCATTTTTAAAGCCATCCATCTCGGCCACTTTCCCTGGTCCGGCTTTGACTTGAGGTACCGCTCCGGCGCGCGCTGATGAATCACTAACTCGTTCCACAGGACCCAGCGTATGTAGCATTTTTACTGCAATTTCCCTGGCTTACTTGTGTTTTGCACTGATGAATTTTGGACAGGGTAATTGCCACTTTACTTGTGCAATACTGCTGTAAATAATTGCAGATCTTTTTTTTTTTTTTTTTTAAGATGCAATCTTTTATGTTCTTAATATGAGTTTTATATGAATAAAAACTTTCAACTATTTGTCACGAGTGCTATTTTCTTTAGGGGCTTGAGGGTCACCTGAGGGAGGGCTGAGGAGGGGATAATTGCTGCTTCATCGCCAGTTCTCATCATCACCCGTTCTCCCCCAGATCCAGGATTTGGGTGCGCGCCTGGCATTTCCCTCTGTTCCAAGATGCTCTGAAGTTCCTGGGTGGCTGAAATGCATCTGCTAACAAAGCTGGTTTGTAAAGATTTTGCCTCCAGTGTTCCCAAACCCCGGAGCAGCACCTCTGCTGCCCCAGCCAGGCGTGCTTTGGGTTTTGGTGGTTCTTTTTATCTTTTCCATACGTTTTTGTGTCTCTGCAGCCACAGGCTGCATTGATGGGCTCAAACCCCGCTGCTGGGCACCCTCCCCTCCCGCACCCTCGGGGTGCTCCCTGTCCCCAGTTGGTTTTCACGTGTACTGAAGTTCGGGGAAGCATGGGGGTTTGCTTTATTATTTGTGTGGTTTATTTTTTTACTCCATTTGAGTATCTATGTTCTTTTGTTACGTTATTTTTACTTTCTGTTATGTTTTATTTTAATTTAAAAGTTGAATCACTCTGATTGTAAAATTGCCATCCTCCTTCCCTGTACCTCGGCCTCCATCCCGCTGCTGACGCCGGGTGCCCTGGGGAGGAGGGGGGTGCCTCCACCCCTGCCCACCCCCCCACTTACTCTTGCTTTTATTTCACCGCAGGTAACCGGTAGCATCAGCCGAGGTTTGGAACAACATTCCGTTGAGATGGCGGCAGCGCGGTTTTCGGCATAAAATGGGTGGAGAAGAGGTGATGGCAGAGGTCCCTGAGTTGGGGGGTGAGGGGGGCAGCAACGAGGGCGTGTTGGGGACAGGCCAGCCGAGGTGCGCGGGGTGGCTCCCCTTGGACCAGGCGTGCGTGCTTCTTTTGGAAGCCCCCCTAAATTGTTTTAAAGGCTAGTGAGTAAACCAAGAGCATCAACGTGGTGGCCACAGAGGGAAGGAGAGCATCGCACGCCAAAAATGGGAAGGTAGCGCGTAACGGAAGCATCCAGGGTTTTACGAGATGATAAGACCTGAGCGCCCGCATCCCTGGGCTGATGCTTTTCCCCCTTACTGCCTGGCATCCCATTGAGTTCCCATTTCGGAGCTCTGTGGTGATGCCGTGGGCACAAACCAGGCTGTTACGTGTGGCTGTGGACTCGGTGCTGGGTTTGTTTTTTTTTTTTAATTTTGCTCAAAGGCGATGAGCTGCTGGCCCATGCCACGCACGGGCTGTGGATGGGGGCTATTTTTAGCTGCCTTGTTCCGAACTATCAGCTGGGCAGCCAGGGTTTGGGTTGCGTGACGCAACACAGCGAGACCGTGCGTCAGCTGGAAAGGCCGAGAGGCGGGAAGAAACTGGGGGAAAAGCAGATTGAGAAATCCCTGGGAAGCCGCAGCCCATGCCGTGCCGAGCGCTCCTGCACCCCAGCACCCACCAGCTGAGATGTATTTAAACCCCAAAGTCCTACTTGACAAACAACTTTAAAAAGTTCTGGATTTTTTTTTTTTTTTGTTGTTGTTGTTGTTCGTGTGTGTGTTTCAAATTACAGAAGTTCCTGAAAGGGAAGTTTATTGGTTTCAGGTGCTATTTTAGGGGCTTCTTTAACTCAAAAAAAAGGCTTTGTTGCCGGCCCTGCTGGCTCCTTGGTGCCGCTGGTGCGGCCGAGCCCGCCGGCCTGCCCGGGCAGGTGCCACGCTTGGTGCTTCCAGCAACCTTTTCTGTGCCTCGTGCTGGGGGGGGCTCAGCGCCCCCCTGAACCCGCTGGCCTTGCCGAGACAAGGGGGAAGGGAGGGGAAGGGAAGCGCTGTCCTGCTGGCAGCGTGCCGTGCTGCAGAGCGCGGGCAGGACCACCTGGCCATCGCCGGGTCGAGGGTGGCCATGGCCACGGCCATGTTGAGGTTGGCCATGGCCAAGGCCAAGGTAGTTGTGGCCCTGGTTGGCCACGGCCAGGTCGAGGGTGGCCATGGCCAAGTCTGAGGTGGTCGTGGCCCAGGTCCACCAAAGACACCTCATCTGGGTCCTCCCCAAGAGATAGGCCCTTTCCCTCTGTGGTCTTAGATTTTTTTGCTTTAGTAACCACATAAAACCACCTGCGGTTTTGTTTTAAGGATGACAAACTTACTTTATTCCTTGAAAACAAAAAAATAAAAAAATTTCCTCATGGAAAAGCCATCTGAAAGCCTCACACCCGCGGAGCCCCGCGCCCCGGAGGAAGCCTTTCTGCGCTCCCCAAACGCTCCAGGCCACCTCGTGCGCACCCGCTGGGGACACAGAGCCCTCAGCCCATCCCCCCAGCTCCAACCAGCCCAGGGCGTCCCCCAGCCCCTGCTGCCTGGGAGTGACGAGCAACCGAGGTGAGGACCAGGGTCCCCGCTGGGTGCTGGTGGCCGAGGGGCTGGGGGGCGCACAGGCCGGAGCACCCATTGAACATGGTGGCTTCGGCAGGGCCCGGTGGCCGCCGGCTGCCGTGCCGTGGCCATCCAGTGCCACCGGAGTGACAAGGCCGCGCTGCCCGGCTCGCCCTCTATATATACTGTTGGGTTTTTTCCCAGTGACTCGCATCTGACCTTTCAAACACCTGTTCAGCCTTAAACAGCTAAAAATACCAACCCAGCTTTGCATTTGATTTTCATATTGCAACAAAGCTCACTGTTTCCAGCGGGTTTTCTCGTGTTTCTGGAAGGTTCTAGGCCGGTTGGCCTCTGCTCTCATCAAACCCGGCGTCGATGGCGATGGGAGATGGCCGGCTCAGGAAGGGTTGTGCAGGCTGCCCCGGCCAGGGGGGCCCT
Source organism: Microhierax caerulescens (assembly GCA_035590215.1). NCBI lineage: Eukaryota > Metazoa > Chordata > Aves > Falconiformes > Falconidae > Microhierax > Microhierax caerulescens. The sequence continues at coordinate 1,366,763 of JAVJGJ010000032.1, read as the reverse complement.
AGGCGCAATAAGGAGGCACTAAGATGCTATAGGGGGGCCCTAGGCGCAATAAGGAGACACTAAGATGCTATAGGGGGGCCCTAGGCGCAATAAGGAGGCACTAAGATGCTATAGGGGGGCAGGGCACATGTTGATAGGGTGCAAGACAAGCCCAAGGGTGGCAGGACCGAGGGGCCCCTCCTGCTGCCCGCCAGCAAGGGCTCCGCAAGGTGCTTGCAAGCCACTGCCCCCCCTTCTGCTGCCCTTCCTGAGCATCCTTAACCTATTCCGGGTCTTTTCTGGGGAGTTTTAAAAATTAAGCCCTGCGATGCTCCAGCTGCCCCGTAAAGGCGAGGCTGTGGGGTTTTTCCTGCCGGTGACACCGCCGTCCCTGCAGCGGCCGCTCCCGGGGAGCCAGGGCGACCGTGGGTGCTGCAGCAGCGGCTCGCTCAGCGCCGCTGAGCAGTGGCTCGCTGGGGCCGGCGCTGGGCGAGGGCAGGGACCCTCGCGGGGATACGGGGCCTTTTCTTCTCCCACTTGATAAATTTCTCCTCGCCGGCCTTTTGACAGGCTCATACGTTAATTTTCCCGGGAGGGCACGCAGGAAGCCTTCCCTTCCCAGCCTCGTGGGCCGTTAATTAACACATGCTTCATCTCAGCGTGCTTATGGACGTCACGTGCGGAGCGAAACATTTTTTTTGACAAAGACATAATTATCTTGGATATTAATTAGGGGAAAGAAAGTTGGAAGATGGAGCAAAAGCCATTCCCTAAGGGGGGAACGCACCCGGCAGCAAACCACGGCTTCCCCGAGCATCCCCTCGGCTGTCTGTGCCGGCAAGTGGCTCCAGCACTAATTGGCTCTAATTGGCACCTCTGTAACGGCACAGGCTGGAGGATGGCATGCAAGGAAGGATGTGAAGAGCACAGGAGCAAGAGCAAAGGGAAAAGGCAATGAGAACATCATCTCCACCTCACCGCGTCCCGGTGCGCCCCATGTTAAAGAAACCACAGGATTTTCTGAAATCTATTTCCCCCCTCCCCCTTTTTTTCTGAAACACACAAATAACCCCCCTGAGCATCAGGGGAGGGCATGTGGGGTCATGGGACCCCCAAGAGCTCACCGTGTGCTGGTGGCACAGCACCCCAGCACCCATCCCGCCTGGGGCCGGCAGCGATGGCAGAGCCCTCCTGTCACCCAGGGACCAGGGGGAGCAGCCACGAGCGCCTGACATTAAAATTCAAATTACTTATTGGCAGAAATGGGTTTAAAAATAGGGATTTTATGATAAACAAACTAACCTCATACAGGAAGTGAGCCGCAAATACTAAAAACTAGTATGTTGTAAGAGAGCTGGTAGAGCACAGAGCTGCCCCGCACAGCCAAAAAAACAACCAAAAAAAAGAAGCAGTTGGGCTTTTTTAATATTTTCTTGGGGGGGGTCGTTTTGGTTTTTTTTTTTTAATGTTTTCCCTCCTGGCAAGGGGAAAAGGGGAGACTCAAGGGGTGAAAGGGCAGGGGGCCCTGTGCTGCTGGGGCACGAGAGAATTTCTTCTCTACTCGTGGCCCCTAAAATGAAGGCAAAGCCCGGCGATGCGCAGCCAGCTTCGCAATATGAACCCTGTCTTTTAGTGTGCCTGGACTTCAAAAAGCATTTGCTTCTGCTGCTGCAAAGGTTAAGCAGTTTTCCTCCCGAAACCCTGAGTGTGGGCTGTGAAAGAACATGTTAATGAAGAAAATTTCCCCAGGGCTGCTCTTTTATTATCACCAAAGCCATCGAGTTTCAGTTTGAGTTATTTGTATTTATTTATAAAAACAAAGATTAAATAAGTAGAACAAAAACAAAAACCTCATCCTAATTTCTGAGCCGAGCCTGATTTATTCAAACAAAGAATTTCCCCCCACAGCAGGTAGCTGCGGGCTGGTCTCCCCCTTTGCTCTGAGAAAAAATCCAACAACCCCGAGTTACCGGTGTGTTTCATGTGAAATATAGTTAAGGTTAACAAACTCCAAACAACAAAACAACAAAAACCCATTCAACTGCCCTCACTGGCTGCAGAAATGAAGATTTAAAAGTCATGGGGCTGGAGGGGGAGCGGTGCAGCTGCCCTGGGCAGGTGCAGGCAGGGGCTGGCTGCCCTGGGATGCTGCCTGGGGGTGCTGCCCTAGGATGCTGCCCTGGGATGCTGCCCTGGGATGCTGCCTGGGGG
>JAVJGJ010000032.1:1314357-1351080 GCA_035590215.1 Microhierax caerulescens | reverse complement strand
GCGCACGCAGAGCCCCCCACACTGCCCAGGGACCTGCAGCGGGATGAGGCAAAGCCCGAACCCCAACCAGCAGCCAGCGGTCACCGTTTAAATATGCAAAATGTAAAATATTCACCCTCCGAGAGCCCGGCCCAAGCAACACACGGCAGCGCGCGGAGCAGAAGGCATTGCAAAACCTATCGCAGAGATCATTATTTATTTTGCAATTTACAGCCAGCAGCTAAAGCAAGCAGCATTTCAAACCGCTCGCAAAGCCTCGCCCGCAGCAGTAAACAGCACCTTACCCTGGCAGGCCGGGGGAGCCCGGGGCCGAGGCAGCCCCCCAGGGCCGGAGGGAGCTGGGGGGCTCCACGTGGGGCTGGGAGCGCGGAGCTCGCATTCGTAACGGGCGCCGGGCACCCCGAGGTGAAACTCCCCCGCGGCTCTGCCCAGATCATTGGTCCAGGTCGCGGCGGCGGCTGCTTTCAAATTCTGTTAAACCTTAAAAAGGAAACAGGAAGCCTCTGGGCTCCTGCCCCCACGCAGCGCGAGAGGCTGATGCGCACCCACACTCGCACCCACTCGCTCTCCTTCCCACCCAGGGCGCTGGCAGTGCAGAGCCGTGCCCAGGCTCGCTGTGCTGCTGCCGTCGGGCCGGACCTGCGAGCATCCCGACCCTGGCTGCACCGCGAGGCGCGTCCTCCAGCCCCACAGAGCTGCACCTTGCACCCCCCCACCCCCCCCCGCGGGGGCTTGCACAAAGCCTGCTGCACTTGGCCATTTCGTCTGTGGTCAAATGCATCTTCACCTTGCAGCGTGCCCAGCCACCAGGCAGCGTTTGGCTCGCGGCAGCCGGACCACAGCCCCCCCCAGACTGCTGTCCAAAACTCCTCTGAACTCGGGACAAAAGCCCATTTACCCAGGGGATGGGGAGCACACCTTCAGTTCAGGTTTCTCAGCTTTTCACTCAAAATCCAGCATTAGCATTTTCGGCCCTTCCTCCCGCAGCATGCACGGGGCAGAACATGCTGGGCGATGCATGCTGCTTGGGGGGGGCTTCAGGAAGCTGAAATACGTTTTTCCTCAGAAAAGCGAGGGGTGGAGAGCTGGGGAAAGCACAGTTACATTCGTTTTGGGAAGTGAGTGCTTAATGCTTCATAGGAGGAAGAAAAATACTTCCCCAAGCTGCAAGGGAGGAGGCGTGCGCAGCCCCGAGCTGCCGTCCTGGGGAGGGAGCGGCCAGGACCGCAGCACCAGACCTCAGGGCTCCCCGGTTCTCCCCACTCGTTAATAGATCTGTTCAATTCATGGAACAAAAACGGCACTTTTGGAGTAAGCGTTATTTTTGTTTTTTTTAAAAAAAACACACAATCTAAACTGCAAGGTCTCTGGGCTCCGAGCGTTGGAGAGGCACTGCAAGGTGCTCCCTCTCCAAAACCTCGACACAAACCCTGGCCCCAGGACATCTCCTGTGCGGGTACAGGAACCTGCCTCAGGACACATCTGCCTCTTGCACCGGCTGCTCCACCCACGAGCCCGCTGGGTGCCAGCTCATCCTTTTTGGCCACCCCTGCCCTGAGCTGGAGCCAGCAGCGGGCTGCGGGAGACCATCGCCCCCAGGACACCAGACACCGCTCCAGCCTGCGGAGAGAACCCATCCGCTCACTCCCACCACATCTCACTCCCACCACATCGCGGGGAGCGGTGCCAGCTCCTCCCTAACACGCATCCCAGCTACGGCTCCAAAGCAGCTGAGCTGCCTTTCAGCTCGGAGCTTTGTCCATCACGTTGGTTAAAGACTTAACTTCCCCTGAAAAAAGGCACTGACTTTCCTATGTGGGTTCCCAAGGAAATGAGATCAACCTCGGAACAGCTTAAAAAAAAAAAAGAAAAAAAAAAAAGGGTGGGGTAGGGATTTGTCACAGGCTCCACATGGTTGGAGCTCAGGTCCTTCCTTGAGCTCTTAAGCAACTGAAAACCTTAGTTAATACACATTAAACACATTCTTTTCAATAAAATTTAGAAGGTCTGTAAAAGTTTTCTACTTTTGCTTTCCACATAATCACTCCTAGCTGTCCTACTCCATCCATTCGTCCCCTCCCTAAAATCCTTTGGCTCCCCTACTTGAGGGTTTGGAGAGGAAAAAAAAAAAAAAAAAAAAAAAAAAAAAAAAAAAAAAAAAAAAGAGGGGACCAAGACCAGCACAAGTCTCACGGAATAAGATCAAATTTGAAACTTCAGAATAAGCAGAGTCCAACAGCTTGGCTCTGGCTGCTCTTCTAGTAGTAATCATTCAACCTCTGGCTGCTTTTATTGGAGTAACTCCACCTTTTTTTTTTTTTTTTAAATGAAAAATTAAGTGCCTGGCCTGCCCAGAACAAATACAGAACCAGCCACGCTCCAAGTTCAGCGCTCTGGGGAAATGCATAAGGCATCGCAGCTGAGATGAAGGAAACACAAACGAATGCCCAATTATTTAAATTGTCTGTAAGTAGTTTCAGTTCTTGCCCAGACATAACGTAACATAGTGGAGGCAGGTGTTTTCTCAGCAGCCACTGACTAATTGCAGAACAAAGATTAGAAAAAAAAAGATGTAAACAGTGCAGTAGCGAGTATGTTGCAGATGAGTCGGAAGAGAGCAATTTATACTTACAGAGTATGTTTCAAAGGATACTGTATATCTCCTCTGTAAGTGTACAAAAAAAAAAAAATCCCACGAATGAGACTGAAAGATTATGCCAGTTCTTGAAAAGCATACTTGGCACGATGCGAGCAGCATGGCAGGTGGCTTGCTTTCCCTTCCAGCCTGAGACCCAAGAGGAAAAGCAAGTTTGGTGTCTTCTGGGCTGCCTATCTCCTGGGATCTACAGTACCACGTGAAAGCAGATTAAGATACATCACAAGTAAAAAAGTTATAAAACCAAGGAAACCGTATGGTTCCCAGCCAAGGGTTTTTTTTTCAGAATTCTCCATGAAAAGGCATATTTGTAAACAATCCTTAGTTACAAAAGTAAATTTATTCTTAGTCCACCTTTACAAGGTTTTTTTTTTTTAATTCATTGTAACAATTTATAAATAACTCCTGGTCATAGTCACCCCATCCGGGGACAAGTTTGAAGTTTGTGTTGTTTGAGAAGTTACAAAATCAAGTTCGTTTTACCTGTATGTTTTTGAAAAGCATGAAACACCACAGAGCTGGCTCTGTCGGTCAGTAACTGCACGTAGATGAATGCCACGGACCTACAGCACCATGGACTGGGGATTTCTAAGCAACAGAGGAGCGAGCCTTAGTAACGCACGAACCGGCATATTCAACTGCTTGAACTTGGAAAGCAGCTCGGAGAAGTTCGTGCTTCCTAAAGAGATTAAAGAAAGAAAGAAAATGAGCACGAATTGGTATAGCTTGCCCAATAAAAGAACAGTCAACAGAGGAAGGAGAGCTGGCCAGCTTTCAGGGTGGATCTTTGGAGATGTGCTCACTGGTATTCATTTTGCTACAATGCTGGTAAAAAAGTTAATTTTCACGTTAGAATTTTAAGAAATCCCGAATTCCATTAACGTAGCAGGAACTCCCAGAACAGAGGCATGTAACAGGTAGAGTGAACACAGAAACCCAGGAGTTCCAGAAAGGTCTTTTGACCCCAACAGATACCCAGGCACCTGACTGGAAAACATCTAAAGACACAGGAGCCTGCATGCTCAGGGTGCCGTTGCTGGCACAGGACCCCCAGGCTGGGGGCTGCAGCCTCCTGGAAGCCTTTAGCAACAGATTCTTCTCACCATGGAGGTGGTACCGTTCGTGTCATAACCTTAAGCAAGCCAGGGAGTTCCCCAAATCAAAGCCCAGTTGCATTTCTTTTGCAACCTGAGAAACGTAGGCAAGTAGAGGAGGATTGGTCTGTCCCCAGGTTGGGATGATGGAAGGCAAGAAAAAGCTGCCTGGTGAAAGGACCCAGAATTTCCCTGGAACACAAATCTGACCACTGCTGGAAACCTAGAAGAGCGGGCAATTGCTCTGACTAGGTACTTAGAGGAAAAAGAATTAGAGACATTTGGGAAATGGCTAGCCCAACAAGTACACTTCTCCTTGTCACAGCTCATCTTACCTGGCCCTGCTGCCTGCCAGAACATATTACCTGCAGGTCTGGAAGAAGCTAAGGCTTTTTTTTTTTTTTTATATATATAGGCTTATTCTGGCTTCTTTAATCATGCATAAAGTTTCTACCTTTTCTGTCTAACTTGAGACAATTAACAGAGAATAAAAATTGACAGAACAGCTTTCAGAGGAAGTGCACGCTGTCACATTATCTGCAGGATACACTCCTCTTAGCATGCAAAGCCAAGACCAGAACCGTGTCTCCACACAAGTTCAGAGTGCTGCCTGGTACTCCAACCTCACCTTCCAAGCCTCCAGCTGCCAGCTGACCTGGTGTCGGGACAGAGTGGTAAATCAGGAAGCAAGCCAGCATGCTCAGCTGAGATTCCTCCGTGGGCTGCCCACTTAGGTAGGAATGCAGAGAGACATCCCCTCCAGCTGTAATATGTAAGACACACTGATGAAATTTAGGGAGCATTTGTGGGAGGAAACAGAAAGACACGACCAACAGCATTTTCACAGAAAAAGCCCGCTGAAAAGTCTCCATCTCCCCACAGAAGGTGGGCTAGGGGTTCGTTTGCAAATCTTCCTTCTGCCATGGCCACCCTACACCCTGTTCTCTGCTGTGGTCACCCCTCACTTTTGCTCCTAGAAAATTCTCCCAGTGTGACATTAGGAAAACATTTTCTCTAGGAAACATAACCTTCCACATCAACTAAACTTCCCACCAATACAGTCAAACGGTGAATGTTTCACACGGAACGCACTACGCTCAAAACAAGTTGTTTCAGGCTAACGTACAAGTGCTTTCCCTTCAGTTATCATCTCTCTGTACATTTGAGACAAAAGTCAACCCAGATCAGCAAGAAGGCTGAACTGAGATCACAGCTGCAGGATTCAAGTTATCTTCTCTATACCTTGAAGCCACTGATCCAAAGTATTATCTATAGTGCATTTCATCACAGGCAGAAATTCAGAGTTCATGAAGAGTCCTCGGTTTGGATTCCTGCTCATCCTTTCCTGGTGACTTCTGGAACTGAAAAATTCTAGCACCAGCTTTATCTGCCACAGCTCAAACGTCTCTGACATTTCTCTTCTTTCTAATCTCCTCACAGCCTAGCAGAGGGGAAATACAAAGTGACTGTGAGAATGTGAACTGGAGGAGGAAAGAAACGTTGCTGTCACAAGCACGAAGTAAATGAATCTTCAAGCCCCGCCTTGCCAAGGGCTGCCCTTCCGAGCACCTACTGAGAAAAACTGCCAGCTAATGTTTCTTGAGTAATTTCAGTTTTCGTTACCTTAGACTATTTTCCAATTTGCTTTTAAAATCTCTGCTACCTCCCTGTAGCCTTACTAATATGTGTCCTTCCTTTCTGTTCACCGTAAAAGCACGTGCAATGAACAATACCCGTTGCCAAAGCATAGATTAAAGAAAGAAAAAAAGAAAAAAGAAAGAAAGAAAAAAGCGTTTACTCCACCTGATCTATTGCTATGTATGTGGGCAGCATCTCTGGATTTTCTTGGGTAACACACTCATAAAGAATTGAAGAGAAAAGATCCAGGATTTCCTGTTTCTGATAAAAGACACATGTTTAACAAAGCACACATGTTAGGTACAATTTATTTCAGGTTCTTGCATTGCTCACATTTCCTTCCATTAAAGTTAACCCATGCACTGACATTACATAAATTAATGATAGCTAACAATGCTACACAGCTTGCTTTCATTCTTGGGCTTATTAAAACTAGGCTTAATACAGCTGTATTTTACTCCCTCTCTCAAGTCATTTCATGCAAAGAAATACAGTGCAAAACACCCTAACCCTTCTGCAGTGACTTCACCCAAATGCTTCAGGAGTCTGAACAGGGCTTTCAGTATTTGTTAAACACAGTCTACAATGAATACAACTGGTGTACACAACTAGCAGCAACTGTGATGTAACCAAACGGGAAAAACCCCACCACCAAACCAAAAAATGCAAACAAAATCAACAAAACGTACAGGGCCAATGCTGTTTTACACCTTTGCGTTACAAAACAACCCTTAGAATATTTCCCCGTCCCCACTGTTTGAAGGGCTGAATTCTGTTCCTCAGTTTAACGTAGGTTTTTCCCACCTTTTATAAATACAACCAAGAAACCATGCTAGTCCACATCTAGGCATCATACCTGGCCCATATTCACAGTTGGTTTGCAAAAATAATCCGCGAATGAAAACAGAGCAGGATCAGAAGTGAAAGCTGAAATTGCTTCTGGCTAGAAAACAGATAAGAACACACTCTTAAACCAAACTTTTTTAGTTTACTGCAGTCCTTCCTTCCCCAACACACAAGCGAGAAGACTGTAACCTACACAAAGCACATCATGGGCAAAATGCGTCCGACGTGTCTGCCCACGACAAACGCACATTCGCGTAGCTGCTCTTAGCTTGAGCTCGCTGCGTGCCCTGCGAAAGCTGCCAGACTTCCTTCCCCCCAGGCAAAGCAAGTAACTTCAGTACTCATAACCATGTGGCAGAGCTAGGTGCTGGAAGTAAGTAAACACAGCACGACCTGCTGTGCTTCCCTCAGCAGACAGAATTCCTGACAGGAAACTAGTTTGGGAGCAATACCTTGAATGCCCGAGCTTCAGAGTTTCTGTGAGTAACGGTCTGTGCTAAGAGACTGCGCCAGCCCATCGGGTCCTCCTTGTAGGAGAGCTGCCCAGCTCTCAGTTTCACGTACAAGACACCACCCTTTGAAAGAATTGATCTGAAATAACAACGGTGCTTACTTTAAATCGGTACATAGACACAGTGAGGCAGAGCTGTAAAGACAACGTGAACTCCAACAGCCCATATGTGCCAATATCCCCATTTAGGCTTTGTCCTGATGATTTAAACCCTGCCCCACTTGCATATAGATAGAAATCTTGATATCTTCAGGGCAGGCTGCTATCAAACTGCGATGAGATGGCAGGCAATGACGATGAAAAAGGGATGGAGCCCTACTGATACAAGGAATACAGCTTCCTGAAGCCACTGCAGGTTCTTGTTAGACTTCTCTAGGATAAGCTCCCAGCACCAAGGAAAACCATGCAAGTTGGTATTCACAGCTTTAAAGGCATGCTGTGATGGGCCTTTCTCCGTGTAAAGAAACAAAAACCCAACAAACCTCTGTTATTCCTGACCAAGCCTAAAAACAGAAGTGTGCAGTGGTTCAAAATTACACTGTCGCAAAGCAGCTGCATGTTTACCTGACTCAGAGTATCAGCTGCGCCATTAACTGTAGGCACCCAGCATCCTTAAAATAACTAAATTATATATATTGAAACTAACTCCTTAGCATAACAATATAGCAGCAATTCACATGTAGTAAGATAGGGAAAATTGTTTCTCACGCATGTATTTATCTCCAAAACACTGCCAGCCAGGTCCCTACCATTTTGAAGGACTAAAGGACAAGATGTTGTGACGTGAGAGCTGCCAGGTTCAAAACATCTGGAGACCTAGAGAATAGGTAGGTCCCAAAGGCAGCAAGTTCCTCAGTCACCCACGCTGGTTTCTGCTGTGGCAGCACAGGAAGGCTCTTTTGGACAAACAAGTGCTCAAGCGTGGTAAAGGCTCAACGCCGGACAGCAAAGCTGGCCTCTGCCAGCTCTGGCGCCGCAGATGTACCAGCACGTGCCTCCCGATCCGCAGGAATCTGCACTGCCTCAGTCCTGTTATCTTTAAAGGCATGGAACAATAGAAGCTGCATTGTAGTGCCTAATTTAATCGCAGTAGCGGCACTTAAATGAACTAGAAAAAAAACATGTTACTGGTGAAAGATGCAGCTGGCTTCTTCTGAACTACTCACAGCAACAAGTGACACTGTAGGCTGTTAAGCACAAAGATGAGAATGATTTTACCCACAGATACTGTATTCCGGTAAGATTTCTGTTTTTCACAGTTGCCTGGCGGAGAGTTAAAATGCAGTAAGTAGTACTTTGTATACTTCACGTAACATGAGAAAAATAGTATTTCACAAAGCAGTAACAGTTAGCTAACTACTGTATCAACAGTCTGGGAAACATGACATCACATCAACTCAAAACTAAACTAAAACCATGAGTTTAAGATAGTTTCTGGTACTGCTCAATCCCACTGCCAATATCTGCGGTTTTTACTATCAGGTTTTCCCCTGCCCTGTTTTTGCATGAATTATTCACATCAATAGGTGAAACCAACTACGCAGTTTCTTTCTTCACCCTAAAGTGCTGGCAAATGCACAACAGCGAACTGATCAAAACCAGATTTCTTTCCAAACCGTAGGTGTTACAAGTACAAGAGTTTGTTGTTGTTTTTTTTTAAATAAAAAATATTACTACAAGGTCATTATTCAGTTAAGTATTATAAAGAATACTTACTTTAGATGATTTGTTCCCTTGCTTAAATCTATTAATAATTCCCAGTACCGTGGTCCCTTCACTCTGATCTGTCAATATAAGCATTTTTATTACTAGATATAACCAGAATTATCAAATTAGGAGTTTTCTACACAAGCCTACAGTTCTTTCTGGGCCCTTACAAGAGCATGTGCCCTTACATAGTGCTACCCACCCAGAAAACTCTGAAGGAAGAGCACCTAGCTTTGTCTCTCCTACAGCAAAGCTTTTTGGCACAGGGAACTCCCTGCTGTATCAGATCTTGAAAGCATTACGATCAAGACCAAATAGAAGCACGTGGTATTATTTAACACATGCTCCATAGTGACAGAATTGTCTTTGGAGCCATTACTATGGGACAACGTTGTCCCGAGTCTGGCTAAGGGTGGACAGGGAATCAATGAAAAGTCACTAAGTCTCTGTTTTTGCACTGTTTGCAACACAAAAACTGGGTGATTAGATTCTTCATTAAAATGGGAGACTTCCTTTACCTGCTTCAGTAAGTGAAGCTCTGGAAGAAGTGTGGGTGCCATCAGCTCCTCGGTGGCTTCTGCATACCACTGTGTGCCCTTCAAAATGCCACCAGCATTCACATATTAGCAAAGCTCATTTTTGTGTGAAAACAAAGAAAATTTGCATCTCGTTTATAACAACTCCATTGGCACAAGTCAGTCAGTTTCTGTTCCCAAGTTCGAGTAAATACATGACTTGGCATTGCCTTTAACGCCAGGAAACACAAGCTTAAATTAAAGGCGTATTTCCCATGGATGGATCAACACGTAACACTGCACAAGTCAGGCATGTTTCAACTGAAATCTGAAGGTTTGAGAAGTAAACTATTTCACAATCACACAGAACTCTTTGGCAGAACCACAAGGGATCCACACTGCATCTCTTCTCCCCTGAAATCCCGAGAATCCTTCCTTTAGCGCTTCCATGAGCGTCACCTATCTCACATAAGCCTGTACAAAATAAATCCCACAGAAAGGACTCTTCCCCAACAGGCACATAACGCAAGCATCAGGGAGAAACATGAAGTTGTCCGTTTCAGAAGAATTAGGAGAAGGCTTTTAAAGCCACAGATGGTTCCAACCACCTCTGTGCCTTTGAAAGTCCTTCCTCTTCAGAAAGAGGCCTATGACCCTGGGTCAGCCATTACACACTTGACTGAAGAGTCGGTGGTGCCTTTTACTTGTCCCGTATTCTGCTCTCAAGGTGACATCAAAGCACGTGTAAGGTTTGAGTGGGTCGAGCACAACCCTGCAATTATTTGTGTAGAATTCAGGTTGTCTCCACCACAACTTGAAAACAAACCCAAGACTGCTGGCCACAACAATGAAAACAGTCTATCTTTGGTATATCAGAGTCTTCAGCTGTCTCCCACACCTTCTCAAAGGCCTCTGCTCCTCATGGCCTCCCAGACACATTACCTTATACGTAACCTCTATCAGTGCGTAACAAGGAGTGTTTGAATCCACATCAACAGGTGTCAAGAGCCTTGGTTCTGCTGCCAGCACGTACAAATGACGCAAAGCCTGCAGGTGGTACCTGTGTGTGTGAATAAAGAATTCAGCACCGTGCAGTTACAGGCCGGGAATAATCCCCAAATACCTGACTACGCGCAGCTCAACAGCCAGACACAGCTGTCTGTTAAACTAAAGAGTAATTTCTAGTAACATTGTAGATTTTGGGGGTTTTGTTGTTGCTTATTTTTTCACACATATGGGTTAGCTAACAGAATAGGACTTAATGAATCATAACTAAAATCATAATTAAAACTGGGAGAGAGTCACAAATGGACAGATCTTGCATGAAAATCTTTTCAGCTGAGCGAACAGCAACGCTCAAGTCACAGGAGTGCAGCATAAAGCCTCAGCAAGCCTGTGTGCATTCCCTCACTGATCAAAGACCTCTACCTTCATCTTGTATCTTCACTTATTTCTTCTATTTCTTCTTTTGTTTGTTTGGGTTTTTTAAACATCAAAAAATGTATTTACAGAGCACCTAGGTAAAAGTTCTAGATCATATGTCTCTAGATCACCTTTTGTAGGAGGACGATTTAGCTGAAGGAAGTATGAACCCTAGCAAACCCTTACCGATTGTCTGTGCTGTGAACAGGGAAGTGAGGGTACAGAGCACAAAGGAGAGCAGCAATTGAAGAATTTGAAGTGCTCAGTGAGTATCTGTAGAAAAACATTATACATTAGTTTCTGTGCAAACAAACACTGGCCACTAGCACAGGTGCTCAAAATATTTTGGTGTTCCAGGGAAGGGAAGTAGCAAAGCCAGGCAAGTAATCTACAGCAGTCAAAATAAACATATAGTGGTAGGAAATAAACACAAGCCAGAAACATTCCCATGGCATTTAAGTAATGCAGTATCTAGAAGGCAACAGGACTTTCATTTGCAATAGAAGAGGTCTGTATGCATCCATATGTTACATAAAAAGTAAATAAATAAAAAAATCAAGTCAACTGCACACTGTTCCAGCTTTTGCAGGTGAGGTGAAAGAAGGAAGAAAGAAAACACCTGTCTTTGGAAATGGCAAGTTACCTTCCTCCTCCCAGAAAGAGGAGCCCCAAAGCCATGTGGTGAGCCAGGTGGAACCCATAGTTCATCTCTCCACCTGTCTTCTTGTGCATGAAACGGCAAAGCTGAAGGACTTTCAGGTTTCCAGAGCCAGCCATCACCATGGCGAGAGAGAGCAGCAAGACACTCAAACATGTTTCGAGATTATAGTGACCTGTCTTCAAGCAGAAGAGGGAAACACTATTACACTTCTGTGGCCAAACACACATTTCTAGTCAGTCCAATGTGCTGCTTTCTACCCCAGAGTCCAAAAACCACATTCCACAGAATGAGGAAGAGGGGAGAACCAGCAAAGTCCTTAAAAATGATTCTCAGCTCTGCCACATTCTATAAATAGTAATAAATTGTAAAATGTAATATAGAAAATTAAAAGGGATGGTTTTATTTCCATTAACGTTTTGGTGAGGGTTATCAAAGTACGTTACACAACAAAGCCTCCTTTTCATTGAGAGAAAACTAGAAAAAACTTACTATTGAAGCTGTCGGTGCTGACAAACATTTCAGGAAATCTGTTGCATATTTGTACTGGAAAGAAAAAAATGCATACTAAATATAGATACAAAAGATAAGTTATAGCTCTATGGAAATTAAAGGGAAAAAAATAAAACCCTCTTACCAGGCATTTAAATGCTGCCAGATTTTCTGAACCAGCAAATCGAAATCCCAGTGACAAACATGCTCCAGCAATGATGTAGACGTGAGCTTGCCTAATAAGCAACATAAACAGGAAATGACTAAATGTTTCTTTTCCTCATCTAAATATGCATCACAAACTCCTTTATAATTAAAAAAAGGGAAAATGGAAAAGAAAGACTTATCCTTTACAGAAAACAGAGAGTAAGATTCCGTAAATATCAAGGGAGAGGTTTTTTTGCACACTGATATCTCTATAAAATAGTTCAGCTGCATTTTTCAGAGGAAGAATTTTTTTTACATGTTACTTACGCCAGTGTTTCTAAACTCAAGTCTTCAGATGAAGGCAGCTCTGTTGCATGAAGAGATATACTGTTCTCTCTTATGATCTATAAAAAACGTAAGAGTTGAAAAACTAATCCAGGGGAAACTGACTAACTAACTGAAACTCTGGGCATCGAGGGTTCATAAGTGATATAAAACAGGTCTGTTCCACAGACATAGAAAAAGCTGGCTTGTTCTTTTTTCCCCACGTGCTATTGCTCCATCATACATCTGATCCAAAAGGGACACCTTTCAATGCTCCTGGATCTGGTCCCTTAAAGATTTCTTAAACAACAGCAAGATTGTGTCAGAACATGATGTTACTTTATGGATTCAAATATGAAAGAAAACAGAACAGGATAAGACTTCAAGAGGCCATATAGACCACCAACGTCCTGTATTTCTAACAGATATTTATCTAATTTGGTCTTAAAAATTCCATACAACCTATCTTGGAAGATCTCACTGTTGAAAAGTTATTCCTAATGCTCAACTGAAACCTCCTTGCAGCAGTTTTGCACCTGGCTTCTTGCTGGGTCAATGTGGAGAAAAGTTTAATCCCTTTCTCTCCCTGGCGCTGTTTCCTGGCTTGATCAGTTGCACCCCTCCTCAATCCTCTCCTTTCTAGCCTGACGGGATGGGAGTCCCCAGTGCTCCCATATCGGTCCAGAATCCAATGTAACAGTCATCCCTATCACACGAACACAATTAACACACGTTTTCTTGTGCAGAACAATAGAGATGTAAAATTGGGAAGTAAACACATTAAAAGCAAATACCTACTTGAGGCACGTTGCTATTAACCCACTTGGAATCGGGCAAGATGTCATCCCACAAAATCAGGCATCGAGCCAAGGTCTAAAAAAATGAGAAAGCGTAAGAAAGAAAAGCCTACACAAATGGTATTTTTTAATGTACTAACTGCATCCAGAAACACCGAAAATCCAGCTACCCACTAGCAACCTTTTCTGTTTCTCAGCCTTCATATCAGCAATTACAAAATAGCTTTTATCTTAAGAGATGCAAAACCTGCTTGCAAGGAAAAAAAAACAAAACAACAAAAACATCACACCACAAGATAAATCCTTGCAAGGTTTGTATCTTTAGGTGGTAAACTGAAATGAAAATTCATTATGTACTTATAACAAATGCTGAGGCCTAACTTATTTGTCTGTGAAATTAATTTGTGAGAAGCTAATTCTTGATAATAGGCATGTGGGCTGGATTAAAAAAAAATTAAAAAATTATATTTTTGTATTGTTAAGTAGACCAAGAAATTAAACAAAAGAAAATCTTACCCTCAATAAAAGGAACTCTGGTTTAACAAAATCCAGCAAATACATGGTATCTGGTGCTTGAAGCCAGTCGGCAATGGATCTACAGAGCACAGTAAAGGAACAGGGTTTCCACATCATACTTCAGCAACTCACAAAACTGAGTAACCCACAGAAAGCAGAGCTGGCATTACAGCAGTTTAAATTGTTACCACACGTTACTGCAAAACGTCTGAGCAATTCCAAGGTTAATACCTGTTATTAGTCTTTAGGTAGATCATAGCAAGCGCAAGTGTGGCACCCGGACAAGTCACATCCACGTTTATGGTATCTCCCTCCTGCGAAAACACAACGCGGGCTTTCAGAGCGGTCAGCTAGCAAGGCAACAACATGTAGCGACGTATCCGTCTTCCAAGTCACTTGATGCATCGAGACACACACCTCAGACTTCTAACCATTGCTATTTTCAGCTTAAATGAGCAAACACCGTCAACACATACCTTGATTTGATAACTGGGGGACTTGTGCTTCTCTCTGTGCATTCCTGCTTGGAATCGCCTGTGACCCCCAACCATGTACTGGTAAAGCTGCTCAGGAACATTGAGGTCCGACATGCCTATCAAATTACTACCGTGCTAAGGAATGAAGAGGAGGAGAAATAATATGGAAGTGCCTTCCGTATGTATGAGAAAAAAAAAATAAAAATGTTTTCAGCCAAAGGCAGTTGGGCATCAAGGATGAAACAGCTCTTATTAACCCACCCTGTCTATATAAATCCTTCTACTAATTTTAGTTGAAATGAAGTACTTACCCCTAGGCAAACCATGCCTAAGGCTAGCCCAGATGCAAGTGAATAGGACTCTCTGTCTGTGCAGTACTCCATTTCTGGTCCTGGGGGACGTCCTGGAGAAAACAAACCAGTGAAATTAATCTTCTAAAATTCCAGCTAAGTAAACATTGTTTAATTAAGCACCATGCTCCTAATGAAATGAGAAACAAACAAAATCTGTCCCTTCTCAAGAAAGTCAGGAAAGTTCCCAGTGGAATTACATGTAATTAACCCATCCATCACCAAATGATAAACCCCTCCAGAAGCAGTATATATTGCTAAATGATATGGTTGGAGTTCAGAGACGCAGTGAAAATGCCACATTACAACTGCGTATATTTGAAGACCTCTGAACCTATCCAAATGCTGTCAGCACAGTTC
This sequence comes from Microhierax caerulescens, assembly GCA_035590215.1. NCBI lineage: Eukaryota > Metazoa > Chordata > Aves > Falconiformes > Falconidae > Microhierax > Microhierax caerulescens. Next base: position 1,336,571 of record JAVJGJ010000032.1, on the reverse strand, counting down.
AAAAGCTGTTGCTAGAAAAGATTGTGTATATCAAATTACTAGAAACATAACAGATACAATTTCACCCTTAAAATTTATCCCATTCTCTATTTAATAAACCACACAGTCTCTTAACTAAGGTTACATATAAACACGAATAAGAACTTAACTGCTACAAATAAAACCAGAACAACTGTGTACAGAATGAGGACAATTCAGATCAGAAATCTACTGTTTAGAAAGCCTTAAACAAAATTTGGAACAGGAGAATTGACAACACAATGGCTGTACTTCCACCAACCCAGGGAGCCAAAAAGACTGTCCTTGCAAGAGGAAAGCATTTTTTACCCACCCAGTGCCTCAGTCTACAGTTTCTACAGTGGAGACTACTTCATGGACAGACGTGAAAAATAAAAAATGTCTGGGAACCATCAGATGCACTGGGTATACGATGTGCAACAGATCTGCCCAAAAGCTGTAGAGGGTCAGGATCTCTGCAGATGTGGCATCTGGGTCAGGAGGAACGTGTAGTTACAGCAGTCCTTTTACCAAGTAGCTGGCAACCCCAGAAACCTCAGACTAGCTCTTACCAGACAAAACTTCCAGATGAAAAAGGTATCTAGGTCCAGCAGTGATGCTACTATGTTTCTTCTACTAAATTCAGTGATTGTTCTACATACATTATGCAAACACAGAGTTCACCGTAACTTCTGTTCTTCTGAAAACAGAAGTTAAGTTTTGGAAAACGAGAGGTGAATATTGTGGTGGGAGATGTACAGTTAACAGAAATGTTGAAAGTCTCAGCTCCCTGATGCACTGTGCCTATCATTCATATGTGGTGACTCTCCCTGTCCACGTCCCATTTTTTCCAGTGTTAGCACCTACCTATTTCAGCCAGCAGAACCTCAGCTGTGTGCCTGTGAGCAGTGCCCTGATAGACCAGGCCTATTCCTATCACAGCAGCCACCTGCACATTGTGGGGAACATCCAGCTCTGTTGAAGTTGGGGGCAGGAGGGCAGGTATGTGGATGCTCAGGAGGCGCGTAATGGCCATATCCATTGTGCCCAACTTGGCAGCAGAAACGCCAAGCAACAGTCCAATACTTGTCATCTCATGGCCCTGAGAAAGGAGACAAATATCAGCAACCAAAGAAAGCACATGTGTTCAGAAAAGGAAAACTTGTCCCAGTGTTCCGTTGACTTATCCCAGTGAGCTGTGCACACTATAGGAAGATACAGTGATAAAACTGCTGAAAATCTTTTAAACAGAAACAAAGTCCTGCACTACTAACATTAATGCAGCGCTTCTGATATTCTCCCACACACATGCAATTCAGCGTCTTAAAGGAATCCGTTGACTCCTCTTTCTCGTTTTGTTTGAAGAATTCAAGCCCTGTAGATATTTCTCTCTGTTGCCTCTGCAAGAAGGCCTCACCTTTGTTAAGTAGTCGTGTATATTGAGCGTGGCAAGTTTTGTGAGATGCCCGTTGAGACCCAGAGCCATGAGGAAGCCTGCATATTCATTTGCTAGTTCAGCAATTTTGGGCTTGTTATAGACAATCCAAGCAGAGTCTATCTGTGAGGCAGGTGCTATCTTCAGGCCGGCAGCCACCCCGTTGTGAAAGCTGGCCCAGCAAGCCATGTTAGGAGGCACATCGATGTTCCCACTGTTCAGATCAACAGTAGTGTTCCTAGGAGGAGCACGGCCTGCCAACGAGAGAATCATTACTTAGGTAAATCCAAACTGCTTCAGAAACATTCCTCAGCTTCAGCGGGGTGCCAAGTGAATAAACACTGGCAGCACGATAGGTAACACTTCCGAGTCAGCCTTGGCTGTCTTCAGGGATGACAGAAGATGGAAGCACAGCACAGTAGATAAACCAGCGACGTGGACTCTGCAGTATCTGTGTGCTGTACGACCCCAACGCTGACCAGCTGCGTGCCCTCACTTCTGTCTGCTTCTCAGAACGTACCCGATACAAGGCCTCTGTGTTTGGTAACACTGGCCTTGACCATCCCAGACAAAACTGGTAGGTGGCAGATTCAAACCCAAAATGAGCGGCTACTTCGCAAAAAGCACACTCAAGCTACAAAACTCTTTAGAAAAAGACACACAAGATACTACAAAAATTACATGAAGTTCCGAAAGAAGTGGGATATCAATTTAGCTCCATCACATTCTATTAAATACTGAACTTCTTTGGAAGAAAACACTGGCCAACATACCAGTTAGGTTCAGCTTAGGGATAGGCAACTGCTCCGTTGGAACGGGATGGTACGAGAACAAAGTGAACATTCCTCGTCCAACAGGTAGTGCCATGGTTCGCTGGCACAGCTGCAACAGCCTGTTGGGAAGATGAAAGCAAAATCAATCCAATTGCTTGATACGCAATATTTTTTCAAATACATGATATAAAATGAACCCACAGACAACAAGCACTGGACAGACCATTTCCCCCTCCCCAGCTATGAGATAGCATGTTGCCTTTCCTTTTTTAGTAAGCAAAACTTTTGAACCAATCTCTGGTTCTTACAAGATTACTCTCAAAGACACACTTCAGCTGACAATGTTGAAACTTGCCACTATTTTTGCCTTTGTTAGGTGCTAGCTAAATAAATCCGTGCTACGAACAATTTAGCAGCCATATCGGAAACAACGGAAACAAGGTGAAGGAGAAAGCAAAACAAAGCCGACTGCCATATGGGATCTTGCTATGACTAGTAATCACATCTAGTAATAACCTGTGTACAGAATTAATAATGTGCTTCCAAGAATGCTGACCACAATTCTCTATGATTTACTCTGGAAACACTTTCTATACTTGTTAGATTACTCAGCTTGTTAGGTCAGACAATTTGATGCATTCCTTCAGCTGCCTATTTCTGTAGGGTGTTCTGAGTGTTAATGATGTTCTGAATTTTGCTTTTTCCTTTTGTTTTATATAGGCAATACTTTTAAGACCCCCAAAATAAGTGAATAAAGCAGCAGGACAGGGACAACCATGAGGCCACGGGGCACAGAATGGCTCCAAGAGGAGGTTTCAAAGAGAGTGATGGGACAGTGAATTTGCTTTCTGTAGAATTGATTAGGTCCCCTGACCCAAGCCTTGCTTAGACCTAAGATCAGCCCTGAACAAAAGGCTCCCCAGTTTTAGGCAGGGCATGGATGCTGCTTTGTTTGCTACCAGAGGCATTTTCTCTACAGAGTAGGTCCTGCACGTATTTCACACTTTTTAGGTGGAAAAAGAAATGGCTACAATCTGCTTTCAGACCCTAATTGATCTCAACCTGCTGTCTGGGGTTCAAACTAACGGTCTTTCCCATATGCTGCTCCAATCCCAAGAGACCTCCAACTCCAATACAGCAGTTTTGACGTACACTGAGCTTCAAAGACCTGGATTATGAAATCCAACCCTCTTCTAGGTGTCCTTCGCTCAGGTCTGCCTACTTTAATGTTCAGCTCAGAGAAAAATATATTGCACCGTTCAATTAGATGTACTTAACTTTAAGCCACCAGAAACATTCACACAATTTTTCACCCAAGCGAAATTCTTATGAGAAATGGCTAGAAACAGAGTTCTTTACCGGTTTTCTTTCTCTTCTATGTATTCATGGTCACTAGCTTCTGGCATCTGCACTACATTAACACGTACAGGACGGGCACTCTGAAGGAGCCTGCGTACTTCCTGCACTCTCAAATCCTCGCTCCATATTAGCGACATCACTTCCTCGTTCATGTCATTCATGCCATCCTCATCCTCTTCTGATTCAGTTCCAGAGGGAATATCGGAGGACAGCACTGGGCCCACAGACTGCAAGCAAAAGAGAACGGAAAGAAGTAATTTCCAACAGTGCATGTGAATATTGAGAACTGTCAGAAAGCCAGCAAATACCAGCACCACAGCCTGCGTGCACTCAGTACAGTTACCTGCATTGAGACAGGTCTGTAAATAGAATGGACCGACACATGTGCAATCGCCAACGACACGGCTCGTGCACTCCTTATGTTAATTTAGGCACTCACAAGGATTTCCAAACATTGTAATCAAGCATTTCTGCACATCTACATGGTATAAATAACTATCAAGACAGGAGAAGATGACATCTTAAACATGCAGCAAAGGCTGTTGAGCAAGGACTGACAAGCAGGAGCTTGAAGAGGTGACATATGAAATACTTACCTTTATTTCAAAAATATTCCTTGTTTCAGAGCAATAGTAGGCAGGGAGGGGAAAGCCCTTTCCTACACAATTGTCTATGACTGCTAAGAAAACACACGTTTTTTTCTTCAAGTTGAACAGTGAAAAACAAAAACCTAGATGAGCATTTTGGTATAAAAACGGAGACTAAACTCCAGAAGGCACAGAGTCAGTCCCCTGGTGACAACTTGCTTTTTAAGCGCCAGTACTTTAATTCTCAACTCAGTCAGGGCTGCTGTTCTGCATATTCTGCTCAGACACCTGTGTTATTTTTCTCATCATTGATGCTTTCATGAATCAGGGCTTTAACTTGGATTTCCCCCTGCAATAACCTTGGAAAAACCAAGTTACCTACTCAAAGAGCAAGCCTGCATGGCAGTAAATTCTAAATGTTTGTTGCTGTCAGCCAGCCTGGGTTTCACCACAGTACCAGAATATTTTTTTGAACTTCCACACCTGAGCTACTTAATTGCTCAGAAGTGCTGTGGAAGTTCTCCTTCTATGCAAGGTTTATGAAATTCTCATCTAAGTCTCCGTCCTCCCCTGTTTATTCACATCACACAAGCAATGCACAGGACCACCGACAAGAATGGCGGAGATAGCATAGGTCAGGATGCAACAGAGGATGCCCACAGTCTGCTTGCCCTACACTTGCTTCAGACAGGCCTGTCACTCTACATGAAGCATGGTTCATTTTATTTTTAGACAACTGCAGAAATAAGCTTTCCTATGGAATATATGGTTTCTTTATGGTCTGACAAAATAATTTAGACTTGACCCTAAGGTGGGCCAGCACATTCCTCTTTCTTTCGCATCTTTCACAGATGAGACATTAAGGTACAAAAACAAACAAGGCAAGTGATGACAAATATTAGTATGACAAATCTAGGAACAAAAACCCCCACACCTCTCTCTAAACTGGTCATTTTCCTGTTCTATACCTCACAATTGCAGCAAGCTGAAAGAGAGAATCACACAGACTAGATTGAACACAGTGTCTTCCCTAAGGCTCATGGTAACACAAGACACCGGGAGTGCAACTAAATTAACAGCTGATGAATGAAAACCAATTTCTTCTGATAAATACGCACAAAATCTCAATACATAACTGCACCACCCATATAGCCAGCGTCCGTTTTGAAACAGGAAACTCCACCCTGCCCTCCTGAGAAATGACAAACAATTTAGTGTTTGAAGATCACTTTATCCTTTTAAGGTTACATACATTCGAGGCATTGTTATAAAGTAAGTGATAAAATCAAATTTATCACCATTTTAAGATTCAGTACTGTGACTGCTGGGCAAAACTTCACCAACAGAAAGCAAAACAGATTTTTCATGAGTGGTGGGGCATGGGATTTGAACATATAGTTTGTTTACTTTTCCAAGTAATGAATCAACTTTTTTGATAAGTAGTTAGCCATTAAACCCCTGTTATAAAAATTGGAATAATTTTAACATCATTTGCAAAGCCGACAGCAAAAAAGACCTTGACCAAGATGTACTTGAGACTACGAGTCCCTCTTCCTGACTTCCAAAAAGTCTGCAGACAATCTGTTACTATTAAGTGTTTTTGTACATGCCACTAACCAGCTTTCAAGAAGAGTTTTGGCTTCCAGAGTGTCCTCAGCAGAAGACACTTCAGCAAGTCACAGCTCAAGGAGATGCTACTGATTCCCACCATCAGAAGAAAATGTTTAAGAGAAAAACCACCACATGCTTTTTTTGTTTTATTTTACCTGAGCATACAAACAACTAAACCCTTTTTGAGAAGAAAAAGGGAAATATGATCAGAAAGCAATCCAGTTTTGCCAGAGGAGAGGGAGATGCCACCCACGTGAACCCAAGAAGGAGTCAGACTGACAAATACCCACCCTCCTTCTCTCTATGCCATTGCTGTTTTGATGGCAAAGGCTCTGGATGGAGTACCCAAACCTGACACTTCTCAAAGGTGCGGCCACTTTTGAGAGGAGGAAGACTTACAGAGGCAAGCAAGTAGCTCTGTAGGAAAGACTTTTGAGCACCATGCCTAAATCAAGTTCAAAATCTGTTTTATATTGACAGTTTCCACAGCTATGCAGGTACTCTTCCTGTGCCGGATGCTGGTTTTTATACTGAAACCCTCATACGTGTGTAAACCCTGTGCTGCCCTCGGTCATCAATTCTGCACCTTCTGATGCCCTGAGCATCAGCAGATGGTGGGAAAGTTTCTGACCAGAGCTTTCTGCCCAATACCCAGTATCATGAAATCAATTTAATGGCCATACTCACAGATTTACCCTTTTGCAGGTTCCCTTCACACGCCTGTTTGGAGAGATCCTGGCGCCCAATCAAGAGACAAACTGCTTCTGGCCAGTCTGAGGCAGGCTGCTCTCGGCAATAATATATTGCATCTCTAATAGGAAGTGCTACACCAAAGGGGAGAGACTCCAGATCTCTTAAGGTGAAACCTTAAAATTAATGAGGGGAAAAAAACCTCTTTTATCAAAATAGATAAAGGGTATTTCATATTATGCAAGCACAAGACTATTACTTATGATTGTTACCATTCTGCACAATGATGAAAGCTGCTCTTACCGACATTAGTCATCCAAATAACTAACTTTTCAGCCAAGCTGGAAACAGATGTGCTGTGTCTGAAACTGCATCTGTAAAATAAAGGGGAAGCCAATAAAAGCTAGTCTAAAAGTCAGCAGAAAGTCAAAAACTCAAGAGTTTCAAATAATACTAAAAACCTCATACCGACTGTCAGCCTGTTCCATTTGCTGTTTTCGTTGTCCTAGGAAAGACAAAGCCACATTACTTCCACATTCTCCGAGCAAAAGGACAACACGTAAGAAGCACAAGACACTAGGATATACTGTGATGGCATTAAAACATCGTTACCTGATGTGATCTTAGACAAGTAATGGGAAGCTTCATTAGATACAGCGCTCTCATCACCAAGTATATACAGAGCCACACTCTGGATAGGAAAGAGACACCATAATACAAAGTGCTATATATAATACAGTGTGTAGCTATTGCTATGCCACCTATCAAAACAGGCAGAAGATAACTTGAGTAACTTTAACAGTGGGGACAGATTTATTGTGATAACACTGTTAGTAAAAGGAGACTGAAACAACCGAAGCAAGTAAATTTTCACGCTTTAGATTTCTATCTTGAAGTTTGGAAAAAATACATCCTGAAACAATTAACTGAATTTTCCCTAATAATTGTTTCAAAGGTAAAAAGATCTTCTAAACAGAAAAACATGTTCCTAGCCATCTTTCCAAAGTTTCTCACATTTCATTTAATTTCTCTTGCAAAACACATACTTCTACAGACATCATTTTCACTCAGTTTCTTCCACATCTTGAATATTGTCTACTTTGCAAAGGCTCCGAGTGACAAGTTGTTTACCTTTCAAGGCAGGGTCAACTTCAGCTATCTAGCCAGCAAAAATCAAAGCAATCTGTCACCCTATTTACTTTTTGACACTGCCAGAAAACCTGGCATGCCAAAGGCAAAAATCACATCCAAGTTAAAATTCTTTTGTGTTTTTCATGAAGATCTTCCGATAAGCTGCACTGCCAACACACTAGCTCTGACCTCTGCACTGGCAAATCAGGCAGAGCTAGGAGGAAAGAGCTGGACAGACACAGGTGATCATCCAAGGGAAAGGTTACCCTTCTTCAGAGCTTGAGCGCAGGGACAAATTTTAAGCAAAAGCATCAGCACTTTGAACAGTCTCAATGCTGCTGCTTCAACCCTCCGTGCTCTGAAGCAGAGGACAGGCTGACTCCTGGCAGCTCACAACAGAGACTCTGCAACTAATCTTGGACACCTGGGTCAAAGCAGAGTCTCTCCTCCTTGATTTTTTTTTTCCTTCAAACACCTCAGGCTCAACACCTCTGCTCCAAGCCCTGCATCAGCAGGTTTTCTCTGTAAACGCTTTGTGAATAAGTGAGCAAGGCTGACCAGGAGATAACATCAGCACTTATAGCTACTCATGCGACTGAATATTTATGTTGATACATGCCCAAGAAGAAAGCCGGGAAATTCTCACTCACAAAATACAGTTAACTTTGAGTTACATTATTACTTTGCACATGCCACTACTGCAAACCACAAAAAAAACCCCCAACACATAAGCAGCGAAGCATAGGCTACTCACTCTGTACTCATGAGCCCTCCTTCCCAACCTCAAATACCTCCCTCCCATCTGTTAAAAAAACCATCCACACCCTTCAGTAATATTAAAGTAATAAAAGAGAAGAGGGGACTCACAGGGATTACTCCCTGCTAAATACATATTATTCTCCCCACGGAGAGGCAGACGCTGCGCAGTTTACTATATTGCAGGGATACTCAAGAGGATTTCATGCAGACAAATGAGGTCTGCTTAGTACAAAGCAGCAACGCTTGGAGATGCTTCAGTCTCCAAACGGTACAGCTACAGCAGTTATTGATCACAGGCTCCATACCCCTCTAGTATGCCCCCACTGCTCCACACAGCATGATTACATGCTCTGTTATTTGACTTCCCACTAGGGACACTTCACTTGCAGGAAATTAAGTGGCTGGAGCAAACCCCGGGCCACAGTGCTGCTGTGGTGGCAGAACAAAAAATACCCTTTTTACCAAAGTACGCACCAGTACTACTAGTTTGCTCCTTTCACAGATGCCTGGTAAGTAAGGATAAGGCTGCACTCCTTCTCCCTTCAGACAGGAACTCAGCCACTGAAAGATACTTGGAGGCTCAGCAGAAAAAAATGAAGGATGGTGCATGAAACCTGTTTGGACTTAATCATATGAACAGCAATGACACTGAGTTCATGGCAAATGCACAATAATTCTCCACTATTCCCAAAGCAAGCCCTACAGCACTTCTATAACAACAAAAATACAGTATTTCCCCAAAACATTACAGATCACGTCTACCTCCTGTTAGAGGGAAATTTATAGCTAGACAGTAATGAAAACTTGAGACACCTACCTGCCTTTTCAAGAACAAAAATCACTTTGTCCCACAGTGAAAAGGAGTAAATATAAAGTCAGTCTCAAAAACCTCACTTGAAAAGCCATATACTGTCCTTCAACAACATTAAGTTGCTTAAGTGAGAAGACAACCTATCTACAACCTCTTTGCCTTCCCTGCCCACAAAAAGGAGTAGCAAAGCTATGAGATTTATTTTTTTTTTTTCAGTCAGGAGAAACAGTAGTTTTCCTTACACGGTTAGTAAATTTCAGCTGGTAGGACAGTAAACAGGTACGCAGACAACGCATAACCTTATCTCAAGTTTTGTGGGTTTAGCTTTCATTTAGTTTTTATGAACTATACACTGAGTCTGCCAGCCTAGCCACACTTTCCACAAGAGAGGCACATCTCACTACCAGGCTTTTCCACAGTTGTCTGCTAAGATTTCTCAACTAGCACGAGCTGGGCGTTTGCCAAGATGAAACCACTATTCCCTCCCAAGTCCTTGTTCTGTGGTGTGTCCCACGAGGCACTGGACTGGGATTAAGTCCTGACCAGCTTTAAAGGGAACAGTTACCAACATGCCCAGCATTACAGAAAATCTGCACATCATTACCACCGAACACCCAGCTTTGAAAAGCCTTAAACTCACCTTGATCAATCACGCAAGCCTGTCTGGAGGTTTTTACAAGGGCTGGATAGTCTCTGTAGTAATAATCTATATAAGCTTCAAGTTTTAAGTCCCTAGAATGAGAGAGGTGAATCACATTGGAGGGGAAAAAAAAAAACAAACACAAAAACTACTCTACCTTCCTGCACCTCTGTGACATTTTGTTAAGTTTTTTTTTTAATCCTTGTGTATGCAGCAGATAAGAGGAGGGACTTCCTTAACTTTAAGACTACTCACGCGCACTGCCCATTCTCTAAGCAGTGAATCCGTATGTTTAATTTTCCACCAGTGCACTTCTCTTCAGCTGTTGTTCAGCTTTGTCCCACACCTCCACCAGTCTAAGGTGTGAATCCCATCACTACAGCTTCCTCCAAATTTCAACTGTCAAAGCTAGATAACCTGCTGGGTTATCTGCAAAGCATGAATGCATACAGCAGCTACCAGCCTCAAAAGACACCATCCTTCATTTCCGACTTGCTTCTTGTTGGCATGATAGAATACAGGACAGGACAGCTTTTCAGCACAAGGGAGTAGATGCCACTTCTGGGAATCATTTAGCCAGCTGGCTATAGTAGGTGCTACTGGGGAAGAATCTATAGCCATAGAAAAAAATTGGTAGAAATAGGAAATACAACTCTGGGAGATGTTACCAGGCCTTTTACTTAAACACGTATCTCTATCTACCTGTATGCATGCAATGTAACTTGAAGGTGGTTGTGGAAGACATGAAGATGCAGTCACTGGCTGCAGTAAAGTCGCCACAACAAACAACAATATTTGACAGATCTCATGAGCTGAGGTGTGACAATGTGTAGAAAAAAAACACAAGCTGCAGCACCTGAGGTTTGTGAATCACACCGGTGTCGGGAAGTGGCCAGAACCATGCAAGAGATTTACCACAGCAAATATCTAAGCACAATAAGGTTTTAAATATTCATTCATTTTCTTCAAATACTTGAAAAGTCTGCTCCATTTGAGCGATTCCCAAATTCCCCATAAAAATAATACACACCCATCATCCAGAGACACTGCACAAGATATAATATCCACAATTTGTCACTTGGACATACCTGGCCAGCTGAACCAGAAGAACAACAAGTGAACGAATTCCTTCTCCCATTAGACTATTCAGTTTGAGCTCCTCATAGATGAGATGAAGAACAAAGAAAATAGCAGGAATATGGGTGAAAAGGAGGGTTGAGGAATCCAAGCTAAGGCTCTGTAAAAAGTCATCCTTTGGAGCCAAAACTTCCAGAGGGTCCAGTCGCAAAGCTTTGGCAACAGGATGAGACTCCAAATTCCTATGGTAATCTGAGCTCAAGAGATATTCCCAGTCCTAGACCAAACAAACAGGAAAAAGAGGCAGAGGTTCCAAAGTGAACATCAACTTCAAGCAAGGTAATTCCAAAACACTGTTACAGAGGGTTTTTTTTTCCCCATACAACAATCACATTTGTATTGGTTTATGGTAAACGTGCTGCACAAACCCTGCAAGCCACAGATATCTATCGTTAGGTTTCACCCTTTCCCCCACCTCCCCTGTCATGCATAAAAGAATCAAAGCCTTATACTTAAAAGAACAAGACAAAAGAAAGCCGAGAGTACCTTCCTTGCACCGATATTCTGTGCGTAAGACCCCACTGAGCATTTATGCAATCCACCTAGTGCTCCCAGCCTTCTTTGTATCTCTCCTGCCACAGCACATCAGGCATTAGATCCTGATCTTTGTTGACTGTAGGGGTTGCAGACTACACACAAAAAGCTAACAGCACAATTGGACCACCATAGCTCATAAGCCTCTTATGATGAGATGATGGTAAGCCTCATCCACTTTACTGTTTAGTTATGTAAAAATCTCCTATCCCTGTCTAGGCAGAGCTCCATGAATCGATCTTAAACACTCCACAAAGTTTGTTGAGAATCAGTGCATTCAGTGAAGTACGTAATTTGCTGCTCCTAACTGGCTAAAGGAGCTGAGTAGCCAGAGGAGTGAGAAATTAATTTTAAAGGGATGAAGCATCTAGGAGAAATTTGACATTGTCAGGAGACTATCTGTATTAAATCCATTCCCAAGTTCAACCTGCCCTCCTGGAAGTAAGAAGCCTGACAAGCAAGGTCACATGACGCAGCCACTACACAGGGCAAAAGAACTTTTCTTTTCCCCAAAGGCCTGTAATCTCAGATGAGCTCAGATGAAATGCAATACTCAAGAGGGCGTTCCCTCTAGTTTGCCTTTAAAAAAAAAAAACAACCCAGCATCCCCATCCCCACCCCCTGCCTTTTATTTGTAAAAGAGAACCATTTCTCACTTCATCTGACCCCGTTTCTGATGGTCTAGCCTTCTTTGGAGCAATAACTGGTGAAAGCGATCCTTCAAAATCAAGCTGTGAGAAATAAGGAAAAAAAAATAAAAATCAAAAAGTACCTCAGTACTGAAATTCCCAAGGCTGCATACGTGAATCACCAATTGTATCACCTGAATTCAAACCGAATATCACATGACAGTTACTTTAAGTACTTCTACACTTTGCTTTCATATAAAAATCTACACACAGCCAGTTATTCTATTGTACGGTGCACAAATTCCACAGTTTGACTGCCTAACGTCTGGCATTTACTAGGACAGAGGAAACACTGTGGATGAGCTAATGCTAGTAATGTAGCTGTACTGTAACTGCTTTCATTTCACTTGCATGCATATCCTTGCTGCTTTTTTCCCCCCCTGCTGCAAGTACTGCAAACATACTTGCTAGCAGGAAACCCACTTGCAGAAAACTCCAAATACATTCAGTAGAGCAGCTGAAAAAACACAGATCTTTATAAACACTGTAATTTGAAAACTTCATGGAAAATCCTCTTTAGGAAACAGGAGTCTGAGTTGCGACTTGTGTTTCTAACAAGGGTAAGCTTAATATGGATTAGATTAATAAAATCTTTAATGCATCAGTGTTAGTCACAAACTGTAGTAAAATCTTCATAATTTATTTTTATTTTACCAAGACAGTCGGTGGCAAGTACCTTATAAATATATTGCATAATAAACAGACTAAAATGTATACCTGAAACAGAAATACATAATTGATTCGATGTTATCTTGTGATTTAAGACAAGATACCATCTATTTCTGACTTCACTATCTCTAACTATTCTGAACCTTGAAGAGTCACCTAGTTTATGTTGAAGATGCTGATAAATAAACATGAGCTTGCTTACATTACGTGTCCAGAACAACCTCTCTGTGTTGTAACCCATCATATTCATGAGACATGTTACAAATAAATTCCATTCTGAGTGATAGCTTGGTCCTCCTGGAGCATTATAAGCATTGTACCACTTGACAAGCATCTGTACAGCTATCTCCTTGGGCAGAATAGCTTTGACTCCTTGCAGACATCTTTTCACTGTTGGAACAGAAGAAAAAAAAAAATGTTAGGTGTGTTTTCCATCTTATCTCCTGGTTCTTCTTCCAATCAGTACTATAAATCTCTACAGGTTCTCTTCTTGCACCTACTCGTTAACTCTCTGGATACTCTTTCACATAAAAGCCACACCAGACAACCTTGAACAGCTGTTCCTTTAGCTCAGGTTGAGCACAGCCCCTCTAGTTCACCACACAAAAGGGGGTAAAAGTTCCCTGTTGCTCATTACTGAAACCAACTTTTATCTGAATTGGCATCTCAGCCCCTCCTCAAACGATAATATACGCTATAGTAGAGAGCAAAGCAATCTAAAGAACAAAGGAATTCTAAGAAAGCAGTGGGTGAAGGACTGAAAGCAACAGAGCATACCTAAATAAGTGGTAGCAGCTTTAGAAGGTAAGTTAATAGAGCTTGGAATGTGTGGCACTGAATCATTACAGCCTAGGCTATGCACAAACTACTTCAAAAATGAACCCTCAAAAATGATGGAACATATTTCACATGACAGATTCTGAATCCTACCTAGTTCTGAAGTGGCGATTTCAGGAATAGTAATCCGAACCATTGTATTATTGCTGAGTTCCTGGAAAAATAAAATTGTAAGAGTCAAATTACAAAATGTGTAAAGCCAGGGTCCTTTTCTATCAACTCAGAACTTGTTTATCTGTTCAGCATATTCCTCATTCCTGGTTATTTGCTACATTAAAAATCTGCAACCCCAGACTCGAGCTCTGAAACCCTTGAAAGATTTTGAGCTGTATCACTTAAAGGAATTAAGTTCTGACTTCTAGAGTATTCTACAGAGAAGAAGGTGGAGCTGCCTATGCAGGTGTGGTATTTTGCTGCTGCTCAGGAGCTGCCAGCTATGTCTCACTACGCAGAAATGAATGTTACTTTTGCTTTGCTAACAAAGCGGTGACTCAAATTAACAGGATAATGCCTACCAAAGTTACTCTGTTGTGGACAGGATCTCTCAGAGCATGAATGAATGTCCCAAGCTGCTGAAAAGTACAGTCTTCGACGTAAGTTGATTCATGAAGTTTGGAAGAATCCCTTAGCTCTGGAACTGGTGACAAAAGCACACCCTGAAAAGTGGTAAAAGTGCTTGCTTAGAATTATTGAAATAAGAGGCTCTCAGCAAAGGACAGCTAAAATTGCCGGTTTTAATAAGTATTTTGAAAACAACTATAAATCTTTCCAATCTCTGCCTTGGGAATTTTACAAAAATCATAAACAGGGCAACACTAAATATAACTTCTTTAAACACTATTTATTCAGGCGATTTACAGAAGAAAAATAAAAGATTTAGCTCCAAAAGATACCTTGAGAGTTAAAAATCAACCAGTCATTTGAAGCTGTTACAACTAAGCCCCTTCCATGGCAGGACTTCCTTTCTCCTTACCTCTTCTAGGGGCCCCAGATGCTTATTTAAAGGCTTGGATGGAGTGCTGACACTATCCAAGGGAGTGCTCGGCCGTGGCATTTGGGTGGACATTGTCAGGGATGGAGCAGGCAGCCCGGGAATAAAAACCTTCCCCACCTTTTTGTGAACAGTATGTAGGAAAACAAATAGTTGGTTTTCATGCCTGTGCTTCCACAAGCTTGCTTACATATACAGACATTATCAGATTTTAACATCTTAAAGGAAATGTTTTAAGAAAAATGGCAATGTACTTAAACTAAGGTCTCTGAAGATTAAAGATTACTTCACGTAATTACTTTCTTCAGATGATGGCACACTGAAAAAACTACCATATATGGTCAGTACCGTATGTTGTTGCTACAGGTCTACTCCCACTAAGAGTTCTAGCAGGGCTTCACTGAGAAAGCTCTACTTTCAAGAGCATACGCTTTTTTTGTGTACATATGTATGTCTATATATACATATACACACAGGCACACAAATGTGTGGAAACACATACACGTACAAATCGCAGTGTCCAAGGTTTCTGCACACACAGAGAGAGCATAGTGCATCTCTACAGAATTTAAGAAAAACTTTTATTTTGGATTAATCAAATCACGTCCATTTCAATAACAGACCTTTGTAAAGCAAAGCAATTTGCTTTAACATCTAACAGTTTTACTAAAACCATCTGGCATGCTACAGAGAAGTTTGAAAGTTTTTTGTTCAGGAACAATTCTTATTTTCCATATTCTTCAAGGGTTTTTCCTTTGAAAGCATTTTGTTACTTTAGTATTTTACCAGCACTGACAATAAGCCCAAGATACTATTTAATTGTACCACAAAGTGCCACTGATTCTTCAGAACTACCTTTCGAGCACTGTGCATAAACTACACTTGGTACGTGAGCACAGCCACATTCCCAAGCAAGTCCCAAGTGAGCAGCAGTCTACGGCAGCTTAAAATGACACCTTGTATGGTATGATGCACACAGGATCCCCTCATAAACCGAAAAGATTCAAACATTTCTTTTAGGACAGAGAAACTGTTACTTACCCGAACCACTCCAGAATAAAGCACTAGATTTCCACTGCCTTCCAGAACCAGCAGCATATCAATGCCCTGTAAGAATCAAGCTACGTATTCAGCTTCTTGTATTTAAGACAGATGACAACAGTTGGACAACAAGCGACAAAGCAGGATACTCCTGTTAATCATCCACACAGAGTTACTTACGTACCTGCACTGGGGCTGCATCCTTTGCTTGAATACTGGTAACAGAACCAAAGATCAGCTGTGACTTATCGTTGCTCTCTTGAAATTTTACACACCTAGAGATTTGAGAAAACAACAGAAATATAAAAGGACTGTCCTATTTGTCGTTAGGGAAAGAAGACAGAGAATTAAAACAGTGTTGCACAGCACCGTTACTTTTATTGTGGTATACCTGGTTCCTTCCTCCTTCCTTTGCTTGTTTTACCCTGCTAGTCTAATTAAAACCCCCAACATACTTACTCTTATCTTTACCCTTGAGGAGTAAGAATACCATTCAACTTAGAGTGAATGTTCTCTCTCTCAGCTTCAGTTTTATTTAAATAGCTCAAATCTTCTATGCCACCACAGTTAAAAACATGTCATGTGAGAGCCAGTGACGTACCACATGTTGCCGTAACAGGTTCTACTAACTGGAGGAGTAAGTATGTTAAAACCATTATCTAGCTGGTGATTTCTAGACATCACCTCTTAGTTCACCTGTCCCCAAGATAGGGATGCTCACCGCAGCTGGAGCTGGGATTCCACTAAAAAGCACAAGAACTTCTGCCCACAAAGGTCAGTGGTAATGAACACTTTTGATGCTTGGGAATTCTTCTCTCTGTAAAATAGACAAAATGATCAGCACGCTGTTTGGTTTATTGTAAAAATTTTGATTCAAGAAAACAGTATCCACAAGTTGTAGAGTCACACTAGACTTCAGTTAGCAGTGCATCAAGTTGCCAGAAGGCACCAGTCTCAGTTTCAGTCACTAATCTTGAAACTGATTTTCTGGCACTCCAATTTTCACATTCCCCACTTTTTGGCATGCAGAGCACATGCTCTTTGGCTTTGTTCTCCTGTTCAGTCTTAGGATTCATGCTGTGTTTTGCCCCTTTTGATGCTAACAGAGAAAAGAGATACTCCCCGTAGAAGATCAGAAAAACCCCAAAGCAATGACCAGGTTAGAACCTACTTTGCTCTAGAGATCTCATGAAACCATTCCCCAATTCAGAGAGCCACAAATAACACAACAGGCAAAACTGTTCCAACTACCCAAATCCTCTTTTGAAGGGAGCTGGGCACTTACACATTTTTTTAAAAAAAATAGGACATACAAGTCCATGAATCTACTTTAAGGTGGCACCATTTTCAGAAAACACACACTAAAAGCTGTCATTTTACTCTATTCCCACCCCAGCAAAAGAAATCCAGAACTTCTCACAACCCAACACAGGCACCTAACCTCATGTTTGTGACTGTTTCCGTCCACAGATGATCTATACACAGCTCAGGAACAATTGGTTCAGTTTCTGGCATAAGGAAGGAATCACTGGAAGTGCTGTTTGGCGAATGGGTAATACTGTGCCTCTTCGGTGACTGGGTATTACTGGAAAAGTTGAACCTCTGCACTCCTGAGAAGGAATGCACTCCCAAGGCAGGGGAATGAGAGCGGCTGCAAGCAAAGACGAAAGACCCTACTGAAAAGTGGATTTTCAAAATAGATACAGAATCCCAGAGAGCTCATATTCTGGTAGAAACTTTATAAACAAACCAAAGCCACACTAAACCAGCCACTAGTTCAGTATCGTTTTCTTCCACCACAGGAAAACAGTTGACTAATTTCCAACCATCTCTGTCAGAATCCAATAGATGAGATTTCAAAAGTAAAAACCCAACATTTTAAGTTGCATAGCCCATTCCACCAAAAATCTCTCCCACACTCTTCCCTCTAAATATGCCTTTCTTTAGAAAAGCTAAATGAAAACACTCCTAGGACTCAAAACAACTGGCAGACAGTTCTCAACTCTGCTGCAGACTAGCTGTGTAATGACAGAACAGCCTCTTTGGCTCTTGCACGCCCATTAGCCTTCTGTGCTATAGGGATAATGGCACAAGAGGGCTTTCAGATGCTGTAACAGAAGAGGCACCTGCGCCTTAGATGGACAGACCTGCACCAGCAGAGATAGACAGCCAGCAATACTGGATGTCCATCCTATTCTATAGCTCGTATCCTTTGGTGTCATCTGCCCACACATTATTCAGCACCCACCTCAACGCAGCCATGTTGGAGATAGATGGTGAGCGGGACTGCATGCTGGGCGATGACACCGATCTGCTCTGGCTGTGGATAGACGAGTAGTTCTGGAAAGGGGAGCCCACAGGTGAGTCTCCTTTTGACAGGCTTCGAAGATGAGCGGTCAAAGAACTGCTCGTGGCCATGTGCTGTGGTGTGCCCATCTGCTCTGAGAACTTCAGCACCATGTTCTGCTCCTGGGAGAGAAAACAGAGGTGTCTATGCACAAACAGCACATGTGCAATAACAGCCAAGGAGATGCTCAAAGAGCTTGTTTCATCAGTTAGGTGTTAAAAATTTATGCCCAGGGAGGTGTTCAGCCTAAGAAGTTATTCCTACCAACCATGTTCTCTCAGTCACAGAAACTACACCAATGGTTTTCACAGCACTAAGTTGTTTATCACTTTTCTTACAGAACACAACAGTTTAAGCAGAGTCCAAACCTTCTAGTACAACACAAGGAATATCACAATAAGCACAATATACTTCATGACCATCACCATCATGTGATCTCCCTGGCTATGATCCAGGCAAATACATGAAAAACTATTTAAAAAAAAAAAAACCACCAAAAAACACACCAACAAACACTCTCTTTCAAATAAAATAAAAATCACACACACACACACAAAAATCACAAATAATTTCTAAAACACACAGCCAGGAGGACACATAAACACACCCCAAAATTTTTTATAACAATATTCAGTCAACAATAAATTTGTACCTCTGGCTTTACTCTCCGAAGAGCCCAAACAGTATGTAAACTCTGCACAGTATCATAGGTCATAACAATGGAAGGCTCAGCATTGAGAAACACAATCCTCAAGGTGTAGTCAGCAACATACTGCACTCTAGCAGAGCCAAACACACCTGCTAAAGAAGCAGTTAACTTCAGTTAAGGTAAAAGGATGATTTCTACAGCAGTGTTATCAGTTACAGGATTAGCATTTTTCATACCCTCTTTCTTCCACAATCTGCATTTCTTTCCTGAACAGTTTCCCCCTTCGTGAAGCAGCTAAAACACCCCACTTCTGAGTTCTTGAAAGAGTGATTACTCTTTCACTTGCGAGTGAAACTCACAAGTTTTGTAACACAGAAAATGGTAAAGTGACACATTAAGCGTTTGATATCATACTGAGAGACTCCAAGTGATAAACCTAAGGATGTAAACTTACCTCCAGACTTACAGACAAGAGGTGTTATCTCATCTAATGGGTGTAGCATGCTGAACATAGTAGGCAAAGGTTCTCTAGAAAGAGACCACACAAAGCATATTCAAAACCTACATGCTAACAAGCATAATTGTTCTCTCTTGTAGCTGGTACATATGCTGCGATCCCAAAAAAATCTCCTCAGACCTTAACAAATCAAAGCCTGAATTTTAACAGTAGAGACATCTATTTCGTTCACAGAAGCTTGTTGGATTAACGGAGCACTCTCGCACAAAGGCTGGTGTATGGAACAGGTTGATGAGGTCTGGCTTTACACCTCGGAGCACTTGAGAACGACCCCACCTGGTGGTCACACATCGGGCTTCGTTGGCCCGAGCGAACAGAGCTGGCATCAGCCGAGTTAGGAGGGGCGGCAAGAAGAGGAGAAAGCCTTTAACCCAGACTCAGCCTAAGAGTTTAGGTTCCACAGCTCCCAGGACCCAGACGTGCCAGCCGCCATCAAGGAATGTGTATCCATCACAGAGCAGCAATCAAGCCGCTCATCTGTGGTGGCAGTAGCAAAAGGAAGAATTTTCATGGAAGGCCAGCTTGAGTTGGGTCAATCATGATTTTTGCAATGCACATTTTCATGAACGTGTTCAACAAACATTTTCAGGACCTCTTCTGAGGACTAGAGAGTCACAAGCACCAGGAATGGACACATAAAGCCCAAGAGAGCAAGTGGCTGTATTAAAGCCGCTCATCAGCACACCATCCAACTTCTTACTCTGCCTCTCAGCTGTATGCCCAGCCCATCTCACCAAACAGGTAATGCTCCATATATTTAAAACATCCTGCAGCTGAGAGAAAGTGTCTCAATGACAATCCCTCAGTGAATCTCCAAGTCATGCATCACAGCCTGAAACCAATTCCCTAGACAAACCTTAATGAAATCAGGCTAGCAACACCCCATATCCCATTCCCAGGATCATCACTCCCAACTAGTTCTGAACGCAGTATCAGAGGAATATGGATTGTCAGTATTCAGTTCCTTCCTGCTATTTCCTTGTGTTCCACCTGATCTTACCTGGCGCCATCATGAACACACTGATCCTTTCATTATTGCTCTTGAACTCTTGCACTCCCTCCTGTATTAGATTGGCAAATGGTCTATAATGAAACAATCAAACCTGCTCATTACATACCTGGGTGGACTTGGAGGTACTTCATGTGAAGAACTGGTGCGCTCAAATAACAAACCATATTTTGTTGGCCAGACATTTGCGACCTATAAAAAATTAAAATAGTTTTATGACAAAAACCAATCAAGTACTTACCATATTGATTATGTTTCACATTTGACTATCTCATTGTAACAAAATAAGGTGTTTAGGCCTTTTCTTGAGAGAAGAGTAATGTAAATCGGAGCAGGTTCTCAGATGACAAAGCGGTCATACCTATACTTTCCTACATCATACAACCAGCTTCCACTACCTCCAGCAGTATTCAATGCCCAAACCACAAGGCCACACTTTCATCAGCCCCGTCGCTTTCACCCACAGGTGACCACCACCACCAGCACTTTATGCACAACTCCCCACCCCAGTGTGCAAACAGATAACAAGCCCATTTGTGGAGTTAAAAAAAGGACAACACTTACCTGAAAAGGTAAAGCAGCAATGTAATCCTTTCCCTCTATGCTATGCACATTTATACAGGAATTCTGCAATATGCAGATACATTTCTCTACTATTTCATCACTGCCTGAAACTGGAGGGGGAAAGAAAAGAAAAAAAACCCTACACAGTGAAGTTTCTCTCTTTCTTTAGGCATCCCCTATACACAAAAAGTAAACTTGAGCGGGGATAGCAGTTTTAACACAGTAAGTCTTTAAAACAGCAAGTCTCTGAAGCCAAGAGAGCTGAACTCGAAATATCCGTCTAGCATTACAATAAGCAGGAAACTTACCATCAGCTTTTTCAGATTTTTCCTGGGGTATTGTGAAATCACACCATAAGGCCTAAAACCAAATAAAAGTATAATTGCTAACAGTTATTAGCTGATGCTACTATACAATCTCATGTTTCCCCGTTTCCCAAAATAACCCCAGCTCAGACCACCCCCTGAAAACACTCAGCGGATATTTTTTAGCTAAGGCGCATTCATTCAGTCGCCACCTTTCCAGGTTCTCATACCTGCAGAACAGGGCTGTCGACTGTGAAAGCCTTATACACTGCAGACGCTTGGTTTTTACTGCCTTTGCTCCAGATGACCATATTGCTGGCCATGTACAGCTCTTCATCGAAGTCCACCTCTTCCCCAACATCACTGACGCCTTTCCTCAACTGCCAACTCTCCTGAAAACCAAGATTTTTTTGAGGGAAAGCTACGGGGCCTGCCGGTGTGAGCCCAGCAGCCGGTCATCGATCGCTGCGCGGTCTGAGGGAGCCGGAGGCCAGGCCGAAGCCCCCGCCGCCTCGTACCCGCTGCCGCTCGTGGATCGTCACCTCGCGGAGGGAGCCCACCAGGCCGGCCGCCCCGTCGGAGGAGCAGAGCTCGGAGGCGGGCTGCAGCCGCCGCAGCTGGAGGGTGAGGGCGCTGGGGTGGCGCCGGCAGTGCTCGCGGCCCCGGGGGGCGAACTCCTGCAGGTCGCCGGCCGCAATCATCGTCGCCCTCTCGTCAGAGTGGTCCGACATGGGGGCCCGATATCCTCATTATTTCTGGGACAGACGCACAGCCACCGCGACCGGGCTCCGGCTCCCGCGCCGCCCGGGGCCACGCGGGAAGCGGCAGCGCGGCTGAGGCGAGCGCGGACGCCGGCGGCGGCTCCTCACACGGGCGCGGCCATCTTGTCGCTCCCGCCCTGCCCCGCGGTGCCGCGCGGGGGACGCTGGGAGGGAAATGGCGGCAGGCGCCTCACAGCGGGCGCGAGGGCCTCTGGGCCGTCTAGCGGAGGGGAATCCTGCTCAAAACGCCGTTTTGGCCTGGAATAATCGTACCGATCTTTCACGTGGGATCGTTGGCTTGCGGGCCTCCCGGGGCAGCAGAGTACTTCGTGTACAGCTGCTGCCTCCGCCGCCGGGGGGGGGGGGGGGGG
>JAVJGJ010000032.1:1286769-1305375 GCA_035590215.1 Microhierax caerulescens | reverse complement strand
GGCTACCAAAGTGATTAGGGAAAAGGAGAAGCAGCCCCTCTCCTCTCTTTGCTTTTTTGTGAACTTGATTGTGCTAAGTTGTTCGTGGCTGGGGTGGGAAGTGCTGGGAGGGAGGGGGAGTATGCCGTTGCAGGACTGGGTACGTGCAGCGATCTGTAGGTGGGGGGCATGAAGCCCTCAGAAAGAGCTGGTCAGTAGCCTTCCCTTGGGAAGAATGCCTGGGAAGAGACCCTGGGAGGACAACAGTAAACAGCAGTGGGCTCCTACACGCAGTGTGAAGGCATTTCTTCATCCAGCTGCAGCTCCTTTCCTGAGAAAAGCAGCTCGGTGGAGGCACTTGGCTTGGCAAAAGCATTTGTGCTTCACCTAGCATCTCCCTCTTCCAAAGCAGCTCGCACTGCCCTGGGAAGGGAGTAGCGTCACCAGCAAAGAACCTAAAATCAGAGAAATCCCTGCCAGGGACTCTTTCTCTGTCCCAGCTGAAAATGCTTGAGATGAGGCCCCAAAAGGGGTTTACTGAAGTCCCAAATTCCTCCTGCCCAGGGATCCTTTTATATTGCAGTCCCGGGGGTGCAATGCTGCAGAAATAGCTCCTGCCTCTCCCCTGATGAAAGAGAAGCAGCCCAGCACTTTCTGAGCTGCTCCAGTTTGTTTTTAAAAGTTTGGGGTTTTGGTTTTTTTTGGAGGTGCTGCTTGTACATAGTCGGTCTTGCTCCACGTTTCGTCCTTGGGGCTCTTACAAGAGTTTTCAGAGATTTTGAAATTTTGGAGCATCTGTAAACGAGTGGTTGTTAATTATTAATGGCAGCGGTGGAGCTTTGCAGGGTTTTGGAGGGGGGTGCTTGCTACCTGATGGTAACAAAACCAAGGTCTTTTTTTCAGATGATGCTGACCAAAATCCAGGACTAAGGCCATACCTGTTGGCAGAGTCCCACCGTTCTGAGCAAAGTGTGGTCACTGTTGATCACTGGCCTCACCGGAGCACAGAGCAACCCCGAGAGGAGCCCTCAGCCAGCTCTCTAGGACAGATTAAGTTTAACCCCACGGTGCAACACATTGTGATTAACGAACACAAAGATGTCATGTTTAATTGCTCTATCAAAGTACCTCAGTTGCTGCTCCGGCCAGATGCCCCGGGCATTTCCTTGTGGAAAGATGGGAGGGAGCTGCATGTTCTGGACCGTATCTCCACCAGCCACTTTGAGATCTCTGATGAGGAGGAGGTAGCAATGACCTCCACCTTCAGGTAACTGGTGCTGTCCTTCCTGTGCAGATGGGGAGGAGGGATGTCCTGGGTCTGGCTTCTGGGGAGAGAAGGGAGACCAGAAAACTAGCAAGGGCTTGAGACTGGGACTGGGATGGGCAGGTGCTCCTTAGCCCCCAAAGCCTGGTTCTGCTTGGTGGGTGCTGTGGGGTGGTTGGTACTGACTGAAACCCGTGCCCAGGCTGGCAGTGTTGCTGTGTCCTCCTGTGGGAGCTGTGTATGGGGCAAGGCTCCTTGCCAGAGCCTTGACATGGTCTCTGTTCTCTCTGGCAGCATCCTTGCCGCCCAGCGCTCAGATAATGGCTCCTACGTCTGCAAACTCAACATCTCTGGCATGGAGGTGGTGTCGGATCCTATTTTGGTGCAGCTGGAAGGTGAGCTGGAAGAGGGCGAGGGTCGACATGCTGGAGGTGTGGAGCATTGTGCCCTGGCTGAGTGACAGCCCCAGGGACCATGAGCTGGGAGCTGTGCCTCCAGAAACAGGGAGTTCCGCTTGGGAAGGGGCTTGTTGCCGGAGCTGGGCACAGCCCCGGGCAGGACAGTTTGGAGTTGTTGACAGGACTGTGTTGCCAAGCTCTCTGAATCTCTTGTTTCTCTGCTTGTGTCTGTGCAGGGCTCCCGCATTTCAGTCGTCAGCCTGAGAAGCTGAATGTCACCAAAAACAGCCCCTTCAACCTCACATGCCAAGCTGTGGGCCCGCCGGAGCCTGTGGAGATCTACTGGTTTCGCAACAACATCCAAGTCAATGAGAAGCCCCACATCTCCCCATCAGTCCTGACTGTGCCAGGTGAGCCTGGCAGTGTCCTGGGACACCTCTGTGTGGTTACTGGGAAGGGTGGGGTGGGAAGGTGTCTTGTGCTGTCTCACAGCCTGTCCCCTTGGCCTGCCACTCCTGTTAGGCAGGGGCTGTGTTCCTGTGTGCCATCACAGGCCATTGCAGCCTGCTTCGTTTTTCTGTGACACTGTGCATTGTTGGAAAGCTCAGCACAGGTACATTTCCCAGGAGGTTTGGCATAAAATGCAGCCGTCAGGTTGTATATAGTGGAACACAGGGGTCCAGCTTTGTAAAAGATACCACTGATACCACAGAGGTATCAGTTTGCAAAATCGAGTTCCAGCTTGTTACTGTTCTGTCTTCAGCACTGGCAGCACAGCTCTGCCCAGCACCATTTGGCAGCCCTGGGGACAACTCTGCCAGGGATGATGTGACCCCCTCTGGCTACTGCCAGAAATTTCTTCCATGGGAAAGGCAGGACACTCAAACTGCTCTTCCCTAAACGAGAAGTAGATTTTCACTCTAGCCTGTGGCCGTGTCAACAAGTGCACTGCTGCTTTTAATTGGCAGCTTGATTGGGGGGTTCCCTGTTAATGCCTCTGGAAGACTTTGGGTTGGCCCCCGCAGCATATCTCTATGCCAGCCTGGCGGAGCACAGGAAGAAGAGTCCTTCATGTAATGTAAAACCCATCATGGTTTTGCTGCAGAGGCAGAAGAGAGAAGGGATTTCTTGATTTGCTTATGAGGAGAAGGCTGCTAGCTAATTAGTAGACTGTAACGTACTCATCTTGGCATCCCAAGGCAGGCTTTAAAAGGCAGCGAAAGCCGGAAGAAGTGACTCATTCCTCTTGGATGTTCTTGCATCCGGCTGGCACATGCTAGGTTGGGTCATTTGAACAGTCCCTCTCCTGGCCCAGGAGCACTGAAAGGCACCGCTGCTGGCATGAGCGTATGTCTGGCATGTCCAGCACACCATGGCGAGCCCTTTGCCTTGCAGCAGCACCAAGCAATGTGCCCAGAAGAGACAGCCCTGGTAAAGTCCTTTGTGTGAGTTGAAAATCCTGAGTGCTGTTGTTGCCCAGAGTCATCCCACGCAGGTCATGCCAACACCCCTGGGGAAACAAGCAGCTGTTCACACTCGGGTATTTCCAGTGGCCCCCAAAAGCAGTTGTTCCCCATTATCAGCTGGGACATTTGAGCAATCTTCGAAAAGCAATAAGTCATCTGATTCAAGCCATGGTGGTGGGCTCTTCTGCTTTCTGCCTTTCCCTTTTTGAAGGCAAAACAAGTGCTTACTCAGGAGGTTGTGCAATGGTGCCGTAGAAACGTACAGTCCTGCCACTGTGCCACATGTCACAATGATGGCATGCACATGCTTGCAGTGTGGAAGGTGGGTGAGCTAGGTCGTGGGGGTCACCCCCAGGCAGTCAACACAAGTGCCATGGAGGGAAGCAACGAGTGCAAAAGAAAAGGTCTTTTGTGTTGCTGGGAATAAAATAAAGCAACAGTACAAGAAAGGAAGCTGCAAGGGTTTTCTATGAGTAGCGGGTGGAGAACTGATATGATTTGGGCATTTTTTGCGGGTCCAGGGAACAAGTCCTTGTTTTTCCCCTGCAGGTCTTAATGAAACAGCACTGTTCAGCTGTGAGGCTCACAACAGTAAAGGGCTGACTGCGTCCAACCCAGGGCAGGTGAACGTGAAAGGTAAGTGACAACATGATGCTCACTTTACTTGTTAAGTAAATGTGTGCAAGCAGGAGTTGTCCTGATCTCCCTCCGCACTTCCAGGCACTCATTCAACACAAATTGAAGGAGATGTTTTTAGGACTCTCATACTTATTTTTCCCCATTTAAAACCTCTGTTTAAAATCAGGCGGGATACACATAGTAGCATGGTCACCCAGTGCAGTTCTGTCATCCCAGTATTGACATCATGGGAGGAAGCACCAAAAAGGACATTTGAAAGCAGAACTGTCAGCCCCGGAGCAGGTTTCGGAAGGGCTGTATCACTCTTTTCCTTCCTTCAAACCAGGGCAGTGCTCACAATTTTCCATAGGAAATGGTGGAAATTCCTGACATTCCTGATAGAAATCACTCTGACAATGCAAGAAAGGTGCTCCCCAATATATGTTGTTGTCTCTAAGCAACCCAGAGTGATGTTTCAACTCACAAATATAGAACATGGTCAAAATAGTCCTGCAACTGACTTTTTTTTTTCTGGTTCCCTGTCTGAAGCAGCCATGGCACACTGATCGAGGAGGATGCTGCGGCTGCAGCCAAAGCAGTGCCTGGGGTTCACACATACTCAGTCTGAGCCCTGGGAGCTGCCAGGGGGCAGTCAGACAGGCCACGTTTGTGCTTAGGCCTCCAGCTGACTGCCCTTGGCTCTTCACTGCAGGAATACCGTCTGCACCCGACAGCGTGCATGTCATCAACAGAATGGCCAAAGGTATCGTGATATCCTGGGTGCCAGGCTTTGATGCATTCTCTGCCTTGAACAGCTGCAGTATCCAGGTAAGCGTCCATAATGTCCCTTGCCCCTGCAACCCCTCTCACACGGATGCTCTGAGGCAGGTGGAAACTGGTGTGTGTTTGGCATGGACTGCATGGATTTGACCAGGCTATTTGTTTGGGCAAACTGAGTTGGACTTTCCCAGTGGCTTTGAAAGGGGAAGCTGAGCAGCCAGCAGTCTCCAGATGCTGGGACCTGGGGCAGCCAGAGCACTGCCAGGACGGACAAAAGGCTTGGAAGGAGCTGCTGGAGAGCAGCTTGGTGGTGTCAGCTCACAAAAACGCAGCTTTGCTCTAATGGCTGTGAGGAGTGGGGGATAGTTGGTGGAAGGGGTCCCACAGAGAGTTTGACACAGGGAGCATGAAGCAGGCTTTTTTCCCAGGAGTGAAGTGGTTGAATGGGGACAGAAACAAGGTGTGATGGGAACAGGCAAGCCACCTACCTGAAAGAGCCCATCTGGGCTCATGCTTGTGATGCGGGCAGGAGCGAGCCACAAGAATCTCTCTCCTGGGCAAGACAGTCAGGTTGGCATGACTCTTCATGGAGAGATGTGCAGAACTGCTCCAAGTATCTTTCTGGGAGACTTTACAAGCCTTGAGTTGCTGCAGGCACATGCTACTTTTACCTCCTGGTCAAACAATTCCCAACCAAGCAGCCTTCTCGCTGGGGTTTAGAGGTGGAGGTTTCTGTCGGCTGTCCATCCTTGCGAGTACTGGGAAGGAGCTGAGGGCCTGTCTGTCTCCTTAGCAAGTCAGAGAATGTCATGTCTGTGGGTACAGCCCTGCTCTGTCTGACTTTGCTGAGTCTCACAGTTCAAACCCATGGCTTGGTCTTTTGTGGATATGTTTCTTATACTGCCTAATCTATACGCTGGCTGAGATAACGTGTGAAGAGAGACAATGTTTGAAGCCAGTTAAAAGTGAAAGGAGTTACAGGGAGGAAAGGTACCAGAGCTAATATTAGCATCACATCCACTGCTGCCTTCCAGCTGGAGCTTGGGAAGTGGGGTGGAGAGCCAAGGAATTTCCTATGACTTAACATTCACGGTCTGTCATTAGGAAATAGCCTTTCAAATTGGAAAACAAGACATGATTTCTGGCAAAAACACAGCTGTGACTAAGCCTTTTTGCTTCTGTCCCCTTTGATAATCCCCCTGCTTTGGTAGCATGGCCCACCGACCAAGTGACTCATTTCTGAGCATGATGGTGCTTAAAAGGGAACCTGTTGCTGTCATGCCTGCCAAGTTCAAACGGTTTAAGTTTGCAAAAAGCCTGACTTAAAAAACTCAAACATTAATTTGATGGGCTCCCTCCAGAAGACAAGTTGAGGATTGAGATAGCTGAGCTGGGCTTGATGCTCAGGAGAACAGCCAGTCCCAGTGGCGCTTTCAGGAGCGGCTTGCACATTCATCTGATCACTGCTCACCTACCTCAAAGCATCTAGCAATGGCTTGGGGACCTTCTCAGGTTTGTGAGGCTGAAGGCTATTCTCTTTCATTTTGGCTGGAAGATACTGCTGGTGCTGATTCTGAGACTGTCCAAAGTATCCTGGGCTAGGCAGGGGCTTATTTCTGTTGCTTAAGCAGAAGGGCAGGTGTCCTGCCGCCCCAAAACCATGCATGGAGTCTTTTGAGAGGACTGTATGACTTTCTGCTTGAAGTTCACGCTGAAACACGTCCTGTGGGTTATCTTCCAAGGTAACTGTCTTGCTTGCACTGGTGTTCTTGCTGTTCCCTCTTTCCTCCCACTGTCCTGGCCCCAGCCACTCTCCTGGTGCTTCCCATGAAATGAGATGCTTTCCAGAGAGCTGCAAGGGCTGTGTTGGCAGCTACATGGGTCCTCACCAGCCAGTCCTTTGGGGAGAGCACCATTTCTGTTTGTGTAAAAAGCGTGACTTGGTTTTGATACACTGAATTCATCCATGCTGCAAAATGTAATGGTGGAGTCTGACGAGGTCTGTGATGAGTCTTGCAACATCTGATGGTGATAAGTCCTGTGGTCTAGTGATCTGTTGCATGAAAAAGGACTTTCTTTTGTTTGTTTAGGACTTGCTGCTTGGTAATTTTACTGGGTGCTCCTTTTGCTTCACACCACAAGAAACAGTAAATCATCCCTCCATCTTCCTTTCCACAGTCGTGGAGGTTTTACACATCTCTGCCATGTCCCCATCGCACCTTTTTCTTCTCCATGTGTGTTGGAGCCCTTGCCCTGGGCCCTGCGAATGGCCTGCTGTCAGCTTTCTGCTTGGCAGAGACTAGCCAGCATGCAGGAACAAAGCCCTGCTGGTGTTTGGATGGGAGGCAGGGAGGGAGTGAGGGCTCTGGATCCTGTTTACAGATGTAAAATTCCTGCCGTTCGTCTCACCCTGCAGGTTGTTGCTGACTAATCCCTGTTTGTGGACTGATTTTTCAATTAAGGTCAAGGAAGCTGTTCCACGAAGCAACGTCTCACTTTGGCTCTTCAACACCTCAGTGCCTCCCCACATGTATCACATCCAGCAGCTGGAGCCCATGGCAAACTATAACATCTGCGTTTCCTGCAGAAATGAAGTCGGCTGGTCAGCGTTTAGCCCCTGGATAACTGCCAGCACCACCGAGGGAGGTAGGAAATGAGCAGTGAAGACTGAAAAGGGTTTCCCTGCCTCGGTTGCACAGCTGTGCTTTGTGCAGGTCTCTCTGGATGAGGTGCTGGTCCAAGTCATGTTTGCTTATGGGCTGGGACATCTTGACTCTGTGGATCGGGGAAAGGAAATTGACCTATAGATGGTCACCTGCTGGAAATATTAAAGGCTGTAGGAAATTCCCTGTGCTTTCTGGCTGAGCTACAGCTCATTCTCCATCAGCCTGCCGTGTTCCTGCACTCATCCACCTGGCTCCCCTCACCTTCTTTCTCTTTGATTCCTGCAGCTCCAACCACCCCGCCACTGAACGTCACAGTGTTGTTCAATGAATCTAGCTCTTCCTTGGAAATCCGATGGGTGAAGCCATCCCTGGGGAGGATCCATGGGGAACTGCAGGGCTATCACATCTGGTACAGGTGGCATAACTCCAAGGGGTTGGTAAGTCACTGGGGAAATGGGGAAGAATGGCTAAAGCCTAGAAAAAAATCCCAGCAGGCATCAAGCAGGAATGTACAGTTTGGTCTTAGTGCTTCCATATGTTCTTCCTGACCCTATTTGTCTGCTGTCTTTTGCTTTCATCTGGGCTTCTTTAATAAAAGTGGTCTTTCTCACGCATGTTTGGGTAACGCACAGTAATGCCCCACGTCATTAATATTGTGAATGAGCAGTTCTGCATGAAGGGGGTGAGAGGTTTGCTACCATGGCTCCTATTCTCTAAAGTGGAAGTGAGATACTCTTCCTGGTGTTGGCAATCTTTGGTGTGGCCTTTGGAGTGGCAGTTAAGGTTTGGCAGCATCACTTGGCACTTTCAGAAACGGAGTCGATCGTAAGGTGTTAGGGAGAATTTGTTCCCTGGATTTTCAATTGTTCCTTAGTCAGATGGGATTTATTCCATGCAATAACTCATCTGCAAACCCATGGCACAGAGTTCCATAGCTCAGGGAACAGTCTGGGGCCAGGGGCCTGTCCCTGTCCATGAGTGTATGTAGTCATCTGGCACAACCTTACTTGCCTTTCCAAGGATTTGGGAAGCAGCCTTCAGGAATTTGCTAGGGCAAAGTTAGCCAGGCGTCTCGGGCAGTCCTGGTTCATCTCAGCTACTGGACAAAAGAGCATCCTGTCCAGGCTCTGCCAGTGCTTGAGGAGCCTCTGGATAATAGTGCAGATGTGTCCAGCTGTCGCCTCTGCACTGTGGTTTGATCTTCCTCTGTCCTAGGCTGAAAGCACAGAAAGGCACGGATGGCCTGAACCCGGTGTGGAAAAAGTGACTCACACCCTGCTTTTTGTAGGATGCTGCATTTTCTGTTCTCCTTTTGCGCCTCTGAAAAAGAGCATGTATAGATCCAGACTGAATGAAGTCAGGGAAACAATATTATGGTCTTGTGACTAGTGTGGAAAAAAAAATGCTGACATATTTGTTGTCTCTCAGGCAGAAAGCAAAGAACAGGACTTGCCCTTTAAGCCCTGGGAGACTGTCTTTTCTTGTTGTTGTGGTTTTTAATAAATTTCCCCAGTCAAATGCTTATGGGGTGAAATTTCTGCTTGGGTTCTTGGTCAATAATTGTCCTCATTAATGCTGTCTTTCAGGAAGGTCAGAAAACCCCCTCCAATGGGGAGTGAGTTCAGGTGGGAGCTAGCTGTGCAAGGGACCTTGGCTCTTTGCAGACCAAAAGAAGCAGTTGTATTGCTGATTTGTTTAATCAGCCTCCAGATTTTATGGAAGGCAGAGACGTGTGTCAGAGCCAGCTGAGCACAGGGGCCAGTACGTCTTTTTATGAGGGCTGTTGCAGAATTAAGAGGCACGAGAATGGCTTGAGCCTGTGCTATAACCTTCCTGCAGAGCACTGTGGGCTGGTGTGGTGCCCAGTTCTCCCATGCTCCAAGGGTCTCCTGAGCCAATGGATAAGACAGTCTGAAGCACACGAGCAATGTGCTTGCTATCGGAGTTCTGATTTCTCAGATAAAAGTCTCTGAGTTTTGGCTCTGGACGGGCTAAACATGAAATGCCCCAAAATAACCATCAGTTTAACAACCCCAGCACGATAAAGGCAGGGGAGTCCTGTATTTCTGTGTCAGCAGGGCCACCTGCAGGCCTCTTCTTCTCCACAACCAGCTTAAAAACTACTTTAAAAACTTAAAAAAAGACGTTTTGTTTTATTCTTAACCAGCAGTTCTTGTTTGAGCCAAGGCTGCCGGAACTGGGACGTGAAGAAATTCCTCAACTACTGCAAGACTCATAAAAAAACATTAACTTTGGCAGTTCTGTCCTGCCAGAACGGCTGTCTGCTTTGCCAGTGTGCTCATGCTCTCCACGGTCTGTTTGATATCAGTTGGGCTTTGTCCTCAGATGACACAGCAGAGCTGTCTGTGATATGAAAGAATCCCGGTGCATTTTTTGGGTGGTGGTAGGGAAAGGATCTTGTGTGCATTTCTGCTGAAGGATGCCATGAACGTGAGGTGGGAGGAAAGCAGGGGTGCAGGAGCAGAGGCAGCAGCGGGTATCAGCTTGTACCGCTGCCTGATGGTGCAGGACGCTCCTAGGGCTGGGACATGTTTCACAGCCAGTTCTGTGGCTTTTTTTATGACTGCAAACAGAAACTCTGAGCAGCTCTGATTTCCTCCTCCTTGCCCACTGATCCCCCTTGCTTTTGCTTGGCTGCGTGGTGTTCAGCCAGGATAAGGAGCCAGGCTCCACTGGCTGCAGCAGCCTGCCAGATGTTTTGGACACTGCTGGGCAGCTGGTTTGCACCTGGGGATCAGCGGAGAGCAGCAGAAGCACTTTCTTAGCTGAAGACCAGGAAACACCAGGGAATTGCAGGGAAAGACTCATTTGTGTTTTTACCAAGGAAAAAGGTCTGTGCCATGGAGCATACTGCCTCCTGCCATGTTACCAGGCAAGGAAACACACTCTTAAGAGTGAAAATATTATTAGCTCGGCACAAAAAACACAGTCAGAAAATATCTGCCCTAAGATCTACTTTCTGTGGCAGGGCACTTGAACAATCAAACCAGGAGCGCTGTGGCTGAAAGCGGTCAGCGATGCTCTGTGGAGGAGCGGCGGTGGTGAGCACCAAGGCTCTGCGGGTGCCGAGGCTTGTGGGGCTGCCCAGCACAAGCCACAGGCATCCCTGGCTGGCAGCAAAGAGGGGTGCGAGCCTCTGCTGGCCAGGCTGACTGCAATGAAGGCTGGGGGTCAAAATCCATGTTGCCGCCAGTGCATGAAATGCTTTCCCCCTTCCTTGCGAGATAGCTTTCCTGCCTCTTTTCTGGCTCAGGCTGCTGGTCTCTCTGCTGTTGACAAGCAAAGAGCAACAGCAGCATGAGAGTTTGAATGGGAAATGCCGCTCAGCCCCTTTCCAGATCCCATCCGGCTCTTGCAGGCAGGGCTATTATTCTCCGTAAATAGCTTGCATTTCCTCTGGGCTTGTGAAAGCAAAGCAGTGCTGAAGTTTGTCAAGGGGACAATTCTCAATAAATCTCTCAGTTTCCCTCCTGCTGTAGGGATGGGCTGCTGTCTCCCCCAGCCCAGGCTTTTCTTCCCTTCCTCTCTCCAGCAGAACATCTCCGCTGAAGCCTGGCAGAATGCTAGCATGGCCGTCCTGCCTGTGGTGGCCACTAATGCCACCTGCTCCATCCGTGTGGCCGCCGTCACCAAAGGGGGAGTGGGACCTTTCAGCAGCCCAGTGGAGGTCTTCATCCCTGACAGTGGTGAGGAGAGGGGGGAGATGGTGGGGAAGCACACAGGGCATGCTCTCCTTGCCCAGCCAAGACCATTTGGCATCCTGCAATCCTCCTTCAGATGCGTTCCCCGTCAGCCGGCCTGTGGGACCTTCAGTGTGCTTTGGTAGCCAGGAGAGACTTGCTCTCCACATGCAACCTTGGTCCTCATGGCCTCTTCTCCCGTGTGATCCTTGGGGCTTTACCGGCTTTGGTTTCAGCCCTTCGGAAATCCTCCCCAATCCCTGGGTGCTGCAGGCTGACTCTTTCACCAGGTCCATTAATGGGATATTTTCCTAGGATTAATAACCTCAGCTCCCTCTTCGACTCCAGCCTCCGGAAACGCAGACTCCTTTATTGTAGCCCTGGGCTTTATCTGTGGGACGATTGCTGTTGGGCTGATCCTCTGCTTGTCCGTGGTCATCCAGAAAAGATGCGTGGAAACAAAATACGGGTAAGCTGAAGGGAAAAGAGCTTGCAGAGGTGCCCTGAGCTGGGCAGGTCACAGGCGTGTGGGACACAGGCAGGCAGGGTGGGAGGCCAGCAGCCCGTGTTGGACTTGGGGACAAGGTTTCTGTTGCCACAAATGGCATTTTTTTATGCCTGTGGTGGGGGACTAAGTGTATTTTTACTGCAGTGGTGGTACTTCCCCTCTGTTCCTTAGCTCAGCAGTTCACCTTTCGCTCACTAATCCTGTTTTTAAAGGGAAGTAAACTTGTACAGCTTGGTATGGGAGGGTGGCTTCAGCGTTTTGATGCAGAGGTGAGAGAGGAGAGATGTATAATATCCTGAGTTCTCTGGCCTAGAGAAACCCCTCCTGCCTCGTCACATGCTGCATTTGTCTTGGTATGATGGCTAAGCGTGGCACCAGCCCTGCCAGGCAGAGAGTCTGCCACTGGACTGCATAAGTGGTGTTTTAATAATGTGGACAAAGGGCTGTTTTCTTTTACAATAAGTCAGTGCTACTCACTCACCCTTGTGACTTTCTAAGTGGCATTTAACTGCCCCATGCTACTGGTTTTTTTTAAACAACTGTGGTGCCAACAGCTTTTCTTACAAGCACTATCACTTGGGTGTCTGCTGTGAAACTGGAAATGTGATATAATTAACTCCTTTGGAGGAGCATCATTTCAGTAAGGAAGTTTATTGAGCTAGTGAAGGAATCCCACCTACTCTGATCTCCCATAGCATTACCCCCATCCCAGTTGGCAAACTGGTAGTATCTAAGGTCCCCTTTCCTAAGTGGTGTAGCATTGTCGCTCTTTCCTTTTGATGCTAGCTCCCTGGGACCTCTTGAGCATCCTTTTTGGTTTTGTTTCCTGGAGCTGGACCTCTGCACAGCCCTATACCAGAGGGGCTGCACAGCATCTCCCAGCAGCATGCCCATCACCACCGTTTTGGGGCCATGGTGTGAAGCCCCCTTTGGTTTCTTTTTGGCTATTGGATGGGGGTTGCACATGCTAACAAAGAGCGCTGACAGGCTGGAGTTGTGCATTGGGCAGGAGAAGAGATGAATTTAGGATGTGGTAGATCTGGGCACCGTATTCCTACCGGTACAGACTGCTCTCTGAGGAGGAAATGAGTATCCCATTTCCTCTCCAAAAAGCCTCTGTGACTCGCTCCTTGACAGATCAGCCTTGTTTATCAAGTGACTGTTTTGCTCGGACATTGTAAGCAATGGCACTGATCCAGTAAGAGGGATGTGAAAAAGGTTAGGGTGAATGTGCATTTCCTCCCTCACTGCCGATACCCCTGGTAGTGCTGTGGTTGCTGCAGCGGCGGTTCCTTCGTTGGAGTTGAAGCAGCCGCATGTGGCCCAGTGGGGTGTGTTTCTATCCCACCAGGAATGCCTTCAGCAGGAACAACTCGGAGCTGGCAGTGAACTACACAGCCAAGAAGTCCTACTGCCGGAGAGCCATTGAACTTACGCGTAAGTATATTTATTTTTTATCCCTCTGCAGGGAGGTTGATGGGGATATGGCAACAGCGATATGTCTGCAGGTTGGAGGTGACCTGAACTTCTCTTCTCCTCTCCCGCAGTGGGCAGCCTGGGTGTCAGTAGTGAGCTCCAGCAGAAGCTGCAGGATGTTGTTGTGGACAGGAATGCCCTCAGCCTGGGGAAGGTCCTGGGAGAGGGTGAGTGCTGAGGCTGGAGAGCTGGAGATGGACATATGGGGCAGGGACTGCCACTGTTACCTACACCATCCTCAAGCTCCAAGCCCAGGGGATGTGGGGGAGGTGCTGGGCCAAGATGACTGACAGGACCCCTGGGTTCATTTCCTTCTTCTGCCTCTGAGACAGAAGCCTCCCTCGTAGCATTTTGGGGACGAGGTCTCCATCTTAAAGCATTTCAGATCTTCATGGACATAGTGGTGTCCTAAAAGGTGATGCTTCTGGCTGTGGATAAAGTGCTTGCTTCTTTCCCGTGGTGCAGGGGAGTTCGGGTCCGTGATGGAGGGGCATCTCAGCCAGCCCGAAGGCACCCCGCAGAAGGTGGCTTTGAAGACCATGAAACGTAAGTCATCACCCTGGCCTTGCAGAACTTAATGTTGTTTGTCCCAGTGGGTGCCAGCGTTCCTGCTACCCATGTCAGGTCTCTCTGGCACCATTTTGTGGGGATGCTGGCCTCTCTGCCACAGCTCCTGGTGCCAGTCAGGAAGCGGCACTCATACCAGGTGGGCAAGGATGGCGGAGACATCCTGTGGTCCCTTCCCCCTCACCCAGAGAGGAGCTGTGTTGTGAAGGGAGATGGCAGCAGTGATTTGGAGTGTTAAAGCCCTTGGGATTTTAAACTTTCTCCTTTTTCTTTGCTTCCCAGTGGATAACTTTTCCCAGAGGGAGATAGAAGAGTTCCTCAGCGAAGCAGCGTGTATGAAGGACTTTGACCATCCAAATGTCATCAAGCTCCTAGGTATGGGCTGTCACTTCCCACCCTGCAGCTGGGATTTGGGCTGGGGAGTGCTGGGGTCCCACACAGACGTCTGTGGGGCAGTGTGGTGCCTTTGCCCATGGGGCTGTGCAACCTGTGTGTGTTTTCCAGGTGTGTGCATCGAGCTGAGCTCCCAGCAGGTCCCCAAGCCCATGGTGATTCTCCCATTCATGAAATATGGTGATTTGCACAGCTTCCTGCTTCGCTCACGGCTGGAGATGGCCCCCCAGGTAATGAGCGCAGGAAGCAGAGGGCCCCATGTCTGCAAGGAGCAAGGTGGTACCGTGCTTCTTTTGGGAAATCTACCTTTGTTTTTTTGAGAATGTTAGAGTACTTGGTTGTAGTCCTGCTTCCTGCCTTTGTCAGGTGGCAGCAGTGGGTTCCAGCTCCACAAAAGCCTGTGGGATTTTCACCTTCCCTTCTTCAGGCTGAGCAAGCTCAACTATCTCAACTCCTTCTTGTACATGATCTCCTCCAGCCCCACCTCAGTAGTCTCCTGTGGGCTCGCTCTGACATGGCTTTCTCCTGCTGAGGATCCCCAAATGGGGCGCAGCATCCAGATGTGGCCTCACCAGTGCCAAATTCAGGGGGAAAACGGTTTCTCTTGACCTGCTGGCTGCACCCTCGCTAGCACAGCCTGCTACAAGGTTGGCCGTTGTTGGCACAAAGGCACACTGCTGAACCACGGCCAACTCGCTCTATACCAGGGTCCTTTTCTGCAGAGCTGTTTTCTAGCCAAAAATATGTGATCTGAAGGCAGCCAGCAGCCCTGGACAGGGAGGCCTTACAGATCAAACCACATGTGCTTCCCAAAAGGCTTGCACTGCCTAACCAGCACCTTCCCTTCCCAGTTTGTGCCCCTGCAGACACTGGTGAAGTTCATGGTTGATATCGCCCTGGGGATGGAGTATCTGAGCAGTCGGCACTTTCTCCATAGGGATTTGGCAGCTCGAAACTGCATGTGAGTTTGTTTTCCTCTGCTTCTTCCTGGATAAACAAACAATAGTGGAAGCCCTGTGGTTTTACAGCACAAGCGGGCTTCCTGCAGTAAAGCCTCCCTCAGTTTTGGGAGACACAGGAAAAGAGCTTAGCCTCACGCTTCTGCTTCAGAATTGGGCACCTCAAACTCTTCTGTCTTGCCATCCCTGTTTCTGCCTGACAGGTTACGGGACGACATGACAGTATGCGTGGCAGACTTTGGTTTGTCAAAGAAGATTTACAGCGGTGATTACTACCGTCAGGGCCGAATAGCAAAAATGCCAGTGAAGTGGATTGCCATTGAGTCCCTGGCCGACCGTGTCTACACCACCAAGAGCGATGTGGTAGGTACATGTGGCTGGGCAGCCAGGTGGCAGGAGGTGAGAGCTGGGGACTGATCCCTGGGTTGTCATTCACCCTTGCTGCTATTTGTTACAGTTGTTCTTGTATCCTGGAAGTGCACAGCCAGAGGAGCTGTCGGTAATAGCACGCGCTGACCTTTTGCTGCCCGCTCAGCCTCCTGGAATAGGTTTATTGAGTGGGCTGCTTGCCTCTTCTGTGGCATTGCTTATTATTTCCAATTTTGGGGAGGGCAGGACTGGAGCAACAACTCTTAGCATTGTGCGAATGCCCAGTGGACGCTGGACAGTGACCTTTCCCCATGAAAAGATTCATTCATTGCCCCTGGAAATGTCCTTTCAGCCTGTTTTCCCTTTGTCCTTGCAGTGGGCATTTGGCGTTACCATGTGGGAGATAGTGACCCGAGGGATGACGCCCTACCCAGGAGTGCAGAACCACGAGATCTACGAGTACCTCTTCCACGGGCAGCGCCTGAAAAAGCCTGAGGACTGCTTGGATGAGCTGTGAGTGTTGTAACCCTGTTTGTGGGCTGTAGCGCAGCCCATTCGCTCCCTGTCTGCCTGCAGGTGACCTGTGCATCACTTGTCCTTAGCTGAGGTGGTTTCTGTGGGGTGCTGCTCTTTGCACTTTGTGGCTCTCAGTTGCTGATGCCCTTTCTTTAAGGACACAACAACTGCTTGTGCTGTTGATTTGGGGCTTAGCACTGAATGTGGCCAAAAGCCCGCAAAACTGTGCGTCACAGTGCAATTAAAGACCGTTCCAGCATGCCCATGCTCCCACCTGCTGCAGACCTGCCTCTCTGAGTGGAGTAAGATGGGTTTGTACCAGAGACGGGGTCACCTTCTGCCTCACCCCCTCCATTTCTTCCACAGTCCCCAGGAACAATGGTTATTAAAGACTGGAGGTTTTGTTTTTTTTTTTGTAATTTGCAAGGATTTAACCTGTTCTTCCTTGTGGGATTGACAGGCAGGGAGCTTAGGAGAATGCACAGCAGGTTAGCTCTCAAAAGCTAGCCAGAATGGTGTGGGTCAAATTCTAAATGAAAGTACCACAGAAACAAAAACTTCAAAACCCTTAACGCTTGCGTTGATCTCCCAAGTTTTGGCGTGCCTGGTGAAAGGCAGATGCCAGAGCAGAGCAGCCTATCACCCAGGGAGGAAGAAGCATTTTAACTCCAGGCAAACGAGCACACAGAAATCCCAACAAATATCCCGAGAGAAAGCGATGTGTTTGTGGGGCTGTCACAGAGGGTGGGCGCCCAGTGGTGTGGGGCCGGTGGGAAGTGCCGAGGTCACATCCCTGCAAGGACAGGAGCAGTGCCCTCAGCAGTTTGTGGTGGAGGAATCAGGCTTTTTAGTATTTTATTTATTTATTTTAAGATAGTTTTGGGCAGCAGGTCTT
Source organism: Microhierax caerulescens (assembly GCA_035590215.1). Taxonomy (NCBI): domain Eukaryota; kingdom Metazoa; phylum Chordata; class Aves; order Falconiformes; family Falconidae; genus Microhierax; species Microhierax caerulescens. The sequence continues at coordinate 1,288,820 of JAVJGJ010000032.1, read as the reverse complement.
GGCTGGCTATGCTCTTCTCTGCCCCACAAAACTCCCTCTAGTTAATCAGAGCCCTTCAGTGCCTACAACCTATGAATCTGGAAAGGGAAAATGTGAAAACCTCAAAACGTTGCATTGCTGATAAGCTCAGCAAAGGTTTTTCTCTGGTGCCGTTACAGCTGAGAACATTTAAACCCCCTCTGTGGCTAAGAGCTGCAAATACAAAACAGTTAACCTAGCAAAGCTGCTCAGAGTTGCACAACGTTTCCTAAAAGGCCCCGCTCCAACGCCTGTCCCTGAAGGAAGCAGCAAAGAAGCCTTCTATCCATCAGATCCAGCTTGCTAGAGGGCAGGGGAGGCAAAGGAAGTTTCCAGTGTGCCCTGACACCCAGCCTGGGAATGGGCACCTGTGGGAGGGACAGAAGAAGAACTTGGTGTCCCAGGAGCAGAACTGGGATGTTCCTGGGGAGCAGATCACAGGGCTGCAGCTGCCTGCGTCTGCCTGACCCTCATCGAGTGCCAGGCACTACAAGAGACTCCTGATAGCAGCTTGGGCTGATAAATCCCTGCTGTCACGCAAACAGCCTGAGCAGAGGGAATTGGGTTTGCTTTGTTTTAATGCAAAGCAGCTCAGGGCTTGCCCATTTTGGAGAGAAGCAGGGAATTAGCCCCTGTACATCCCTTTGGCCAGCACCTGGCTACATCCCGCGTGATAACCACGCTCTTCTCCCAATTTCCAGGTATGAAATAATGTCTGCGTGCTGGAGAACCGACCCTGCCGCCCGCCCGACATTCTCACAGCTGAAGGTCCATCTGGAGAAGCTGCTGGAAAACCTGCCCGCCGTCAGGGGATCGGGGGACGTCATCTACATCAACACCAGCCTGCCCGAGGAGAGCCCAGACTCCACCCAGGATTCAGGCTTCCCCCAAGCGGACTCTGATGTGGACACTGGGGACATTGCTGAGCCCTGCTCCCCCCAAGCAGAGGTGGCACTGGTGGCTGTGGATGTCCACCACAATGAACCAGGGGGGACAAGGTATGTCCTGGAGGAGCAGCTCGGTGGCCCCACGGAGGAGGCCTACGTCCCGCTGCTGCCCACTGCGGTGGCCAGCGAGGGTCCGGCATGGAGCCAGGCCAGCACCTTGCCCGCTGGTGGCTCGCTCACACCGGGGCTGCCGTGTGCCGGGAGCTGGGATGGGGACTCCGGAGTGCTGCTGTGAAAGGGGGAGCCTGCACAGAGCGGGGTGTAAACGGCCTCTGAGATAAGGACAGCGAGGGTATATTTTAATAAAATAGTCTGGTTTATTTCTTCCTGCATGATTTTCATGGCAGTCAGGCCCCCCAGGTACTTTTGCCTGGGCTGAGGTCACGGGGGGGTTGTAATGAAATGCTGTAACTATTTTTCTTGTATCAGGAGGCTTTGGTACCTGAGCCCCCTGCGGCTCCCCAGTAAGGGGCAGCCCCTGGCCCCCCCAGAGGTAAGAGGGCATGGCTGAGGTGGCTGGTGCTGAGGTGTGAGGGCACAGGGTGGTCCCCAGCGAGCCTCCCCGTGCCGGGGTTGGCTTCCCCCTATCCAGCACTGAACGGCGAGGGTGCAGCTGGCCACGCGCGGTATCATTGGGGGTTTTTCCCTTTTTCACCGTTTGTTGTGGGTTTTGCGACAGGCAGCCCTGCGGCTGGTCTGGGCTCCTGCTGCGCTGCCCGCTGCGGGACATCCCGATGGAAAAGCGGGAGCAGAGCCCCAGCCCCAGCCGCAGCAGCAGGTCCGCACGGCAGGCTGCCCTCTGTCCCGGCCCAAAACGGGAAACGGGAGTCTGGGAGGGGGTCCCGGGCGGGCAGGGGCTGCTTCCGCGGCGGGGCCCTTTCCCGCTGCCCCTTCCCCATTTGCGGGGAGGGGGAGTGCTGTGCTGCGCGTTCCACAGCAGGGGCTGCTCTCTGCAGCCAGCGGCCACCGCGCCGTGCCCGGCAGATGGAGCCGGGACCCCGCGCACCGCCCGGCTGCCTCTGGCCGCTCCTGCGGGGCTGCAGGGGCTGGGGAGGGGGCGCTGGACTGGGGGGTACCGGGCTGGGG
>JAVJGJ010000032.1:1275212-1286247 GCA_035590215.1 Microhierax caerulescens | reverse complement strand
GGGGGTCCCTCGCCCCGCCGCTGGGTGCGCCGTGTGCCCGGCCGGCCCTGCCCCGGCAAACAGGTGGGCTAACCGGGGGCGGGGGGGCACCTCCGGGCTCGTTTCTCTGCCGCGTTCCCCCGCAGCTGCAGGCGCGGCCGGGCCCCCGGTGTCCCGGCGAGCGGCGCTGCCGTGGCTCCGCAGCATCCCGCGGGGAGCGCGCCGCGCCGCAAGTTCAGAGCAGCCCCAACAAAGAGCTGCTCGTCCCTGCGAGCCGCGGCCGGGCCCCTCTGCTCCCTGCACCCCCCCCGGCATCCTGGGGCGGTGGGCACGGGCCGGCTCGTCCCCGCCACCGGCCCGGGACCCCCCGCAGCTGCACCGGGGGAAGCGAGGGGTGGCCGCTTCGCCTGGCTTTTAGCGTTCCCTGACCCCTCGGCAGCTGCGTGGGACCAGGACTGACTTCACCCCCTCACGGCGTGGCTGGGGGCTAAAAGACCCCCCCCTTGGGCCAGGTGGGCTCCGCTGCAGCTCCGTTGCCCCCCGCTTGGCACTGCCCAGAGCAGCCCCCTGTGCTCGCTGCCCCGCGCGCTCTGCGGCCCCCCGAGCCCCAAAGCTGCCGTGGCTCTGCCCGGCCCTTGCTCTTTTTCTCCGCGTTTAAGTCAATTCTGCAGGAAACCTCCAGCAGCGATGCCCGTCTCCTGCATGAGTCAGTCCCGCGGTGGCGATCGGTTTGCGGGCAGGAGTCCCACCAGTGTTCCTGGCCCCGGCAGAGCTCACAAGACAGCTGTTTTCCGCCTGTTTTGTAACGTGGAGGTGGGACAGGGCTCCAGCAGGACGAGACATGAGTTACAGCATCTCGCCCAGGGCTAAGAGCGCGAGTGCAGCCCTGCTTGTAGCTGCGTGACCCGTTTAGACGTAGGAGAGCGCGCCTGAGCTAGGGGCTTCTCGCAGGGGTCCTGCATCTGGGTAAATCGGGGGGGTGGTGGGTATAAAACCGAGTATCTCGGGGGCCTTTGGTGCTGCAGAGCTCCCGCAAGAGCATCCCCCGCACCCTGGGCAGGCTGCGTGCCACAGGCTGGGTGCTGGGTGCGGGTTCTGGGTGGCACGGCAGTGTGGGGGCTGCAGTGATGTGCCCCCCACTGGGCAGCCTCCCTGTCCCCGCAGAGCTGCCTCAGCAGGCAGCAGCTCCTGGCCGCCATCCGGCAGATGCAGCAGCTGCTGAAGGGGCAGGAGACGCGCTTCGCCGAGGGCCTCCGCGTCATGAAGAGCCGGCTGAGCACCCTGCACGCCTCCCTGGCCAAGGCTGCCCCCGAGCCGCCGGCCGGTGAGTCCTCCCTGGGTGCCACTGGTTGCTTTTGCGGCCTCGAAAGACCCTGGGGTGGGCAGGTCGGGGTGCTCGGGGCTGTGACGGGTGGGGGCTTGGGCATCTCCACGGGTGGAGATACCAGTATCCAGGTGGGCAACTGGTGCTTGTGAATCTGAGCATTTCTCCAGCCTGGTAGGACATGGGGAGGCTCAAAAAGCCCTTGGCCGCAAAGCAGAGAGCTCGTGGCGGAGCTCTGGGGGCGAGCGGGCTGGAGAACCACGTCTCCAGCGAAAGAGCCACAGCCCTGTGCCCTCAGCGTGAGAGGGGCGGCAAAAATGGCACCAGGCCCCTCGCGGGTGATGCTCGGCCCCAACATCCCTGCTGGGCTTTCACTGCGGGGCTGGATGTTACCGATTAACCTCAGCAGGCCAATATTCAAGGAAAAATAATAGTTAAAGAGGAGGTCTTGGAGGAACTGGGCAAACCGTGGCTCAGGTGGAGTTGGGGACAGGGAAGGTCAGGGGGTGGTCCCCCAAAACACCCACTTAAACACTGATCCCCCCCTCTCTGCCGTGCTCTTGCAGCCTCCTGCCCTGCCCTGCAAGCCCCCGCCGACGGGAAGAAGTTTGGCACCAAATATTTGGCGGAGCATGAGGTTCATTTCACCTGTGACCCGGGATTCCAGCTCCTGGGCTCCAGCACGCGGACGTGCCAGGCCAATGGCAGCTGGAGCGGGCAGGAGCCCCGCTGCACAGGTACTGCTGGGGGGGGGGCAGGGGGGCAGCGGGAGGGGGGTGGTGCGGCTGCCCCTGCGTGTCAGGCGCCAGAGCGGGTGCGATGTGGGTTTGTTTAATTAAACATGAGCTCTGCCGAGCCGGGAGGTATCGCAGCTGCCCCCGAGTCCCAGCCGCCGCCCCAGGGATGCTGCAGCTCCCGTGGCTGGTGACTTGGGGTCTCATCCTCAAGGCCAGCTGGGACTTACAGCTGGAGCCTCCCCTGCAGCTCGGCAGCAGAGATGGGGGGAAGGCCCCCGCGCTGCGCTGGCTCCTCGCGTTGCAGCGAACCCTTGCAGCGGGGCAGCGGGGCCGTGTCAGGAACAGGCAGCATCCGCCTCTGGCGAAACAAATGGCTATGGCTGACGTGCTGCGGGGTGCCGAAGTGGCGCGGCGTGCGCAGCGTTCCCGTGGCTTGTTCCCAAAATAAAATAAAGCGAAGCGTGGCTGCTTTTTTTGCAGAGATCAGTGAGTGCTCGAGCAGCCCCTGCCAGAACGGCGGGATGTGCCTGGAGGGGCTGAACCAGTACAAGTGCCTCTGCCCCCAGCAGTGGACCGGGGCCACCTGCCAGTACCAGGCGCAGACAGGTGGGTGACCCCCCACCCGCCGGGTGTGTTTCGGGCACCCCACCTCATTTCAAACCCCCGCCCGCCACGTCCCCCCTCCAGCTCCCCCCGCCTGGAGCGTCACGGACGACCCGGCGTTCAGCCGGCAGCCCCGCTGCGCCCAGATCGAGCAGACCCAGCAGTGCAGCTGCGAGCCCGGCTTCCACATGAGCGGCACGGCCGCCAACGGCCTCTGCCAGGGTGAGCCCAGCCGCGCCACGCCGGGGACGGCGGCAGGGTGGGCCGCGGGGTCCCGCCTCTGCACCCACTCCCCTTATCTCTCCGCAGACCTCAACGAGTGCGAGGTGTACAAGCGGGACGGGGGTCCCCGGCTCTGCGCCCATGCCTGCGTCAACCTCCCCGGCTCCTACCGCTGCGCCTGCCCCGCCGGGTACGTCCTCCTGGGTGACGGCAAGAGCTGCGAAGGTGAGGCGGGGTGGGAAATCCACGGGTTTACCGCTTTTTCCCCAACTTGCACGATTGCCGTTCTATTTTTTCCCCTTTTTCTCCCGGTTTGCAAGCGTTTCTGCACACAAAAGCCTTGGTGGGTTTGCAGAGAGAGGTGGTTCCTGGGCTGGGCATGGAGGGGAGGAGAATGACGGAGGTTCGAGCGCAGGCAGAGACGTGTGGCGCTTTGGGGCAGCATCTTGCCGAAAAAGAGTGTGGGAACCCCACTGTGGTGGTGGAGCTGGCCCCTGTGACCGGGGCATCCCCAAGGAAAAACCACAAATTGCGTTAGAACCCAAGAATTACGCAGCGAGAGGTCAGCTTGGGGGCCGGCAGCGTCTCCTCCAAAAAGAGGGGAGCTGGGGTGCGGGTTGAGAGCAAAGCAAAAGTGGCAGCAGGTAGGGACGGTGGACGACCAGAACTGCTGGTATGAAAGTCTCCTCCTGAAAAACAGGGATTGGTTTTTGTGCTATAAAGTGTTGATTATTGCAGCTCGTGGTGAGAAAACTCAACGCTTTCTCTTTTTCTCCCCGATTCCTGCATGTTTCGTAGCGTCTTGCTAATGCTGCCAGCAAATTCCTGCATTCAGAGCTCCTGATTTTATTGCCAGGTATCTCAGTGGGCGTTTAGTAAATAAAAAAGAGACGATGTTTTCAAACAACTTAGCAGAAAGTCAGGACGGTAAGCTGCCCTCCCGCTGAGAGAGCCCTGCGAGATTGCTGGCCCGGGGCAGACCTCGGCGGGAGGAGAGCAGGCACAGAACTGGATTTCAGGCAATTTAGGTGTTTTCAGCCACACTCCTACTTTTTTGATTGTATTTGACGTTTGACCTATTTCAAGGTGCTTTTGCCCCTCTTCTGCCAAAAGGAACCCCTCAGTGAGGCTGGTTTGAGGTGCCCAGTGAGGCTGACCTGCTGCCCCCCCCTGTTTTGCAGACATCGACGAGTGCGCCCTGTCCCAGGATAACTGCACGAGGGGGACCACCTGCATCAACACGGGGGGGGGCTTCCAGTGCGTCAGCCCCCAGTGCCCCCAGCCCGCTGGCAACGTCACCTATGTCAAAACATCACCCTTGTAAGTGCGGTGGGGCGCAAAACCTGTCCCCACTTCATTTTTTGGGTGCTGGGTCCCAGAAATACATGCATAGCATCCACATGGATGCAGTGCCACTGAGGTGGGGGAAACGGACCCCACATCCCTGGGGCTCCCTGAAAACCCGTGTCCCCTGCCCCGGCTTTTGCCTTTGCAGCCAGTGCGAGCGCAACCCCTGCCCGATGGAGAGCCGGTCGTGCCACCAAGCACCCAAAACCATCTCCTTCCACTACCTTCCCCTGCCATCCAACCTGCTGACGCCCACCCCGCTCTTCCGCATGGCCACAGCGGCGGCACCCGGCCGGCCGGGACCCGACAGCCTGCGCTTCGGCATCGTGGGGGGCAACAACCGCGGCCACTTCGTGATGCAGCGCTCGGACCGGCAGACCGGGGAGCTCATTCTGGTGCAGAGCCTCAAGGGTCCCCAGACCATCCAGGTGGATGTGGACATGTCCGAGTACCTGGACCGTGTCTTCCAGGCCAAGCACGTGTCCAAAATCACAGTCTTCGTCTCCGCCTACGAGTTTTAGGGGAGGCAGCAGCCGGGGCAGCTTCCCTGATGGCGATGGTCCCTGCTCCGCATCCTCCACCCAAAAGGACCAGCCCTGGGGGCAAGCGTGTCCCGAGAGCTCCAGGTGACATCCCGTGCCAAAGCCTCTCGGCAGCCGACCATCCTCCCCTCCGTGTTAGGGTTATTCTGCCCAGGCAGCTTTCACACCCACCTACGTGGGGGGAAAAGAAAGCAAATGAGGTGCAAAAGAAATCAGGTGCAGGGGCGACCCGCTCGCCGGGCGCAGGAGGACGATGTCCTGCAGCCTCGGTGCCTACACAGCGTTGAAAACAGTGGACAGAAATCACGGCCTTTATTTCCTTTTTAATTCTTTTTTTTTTTTTCTTTAGGAAATAAGTGAAGCGGGAGGAGGGAGGCTCACAGCAGCTACTGCGCTCCTCCCCGCTGGCCCAGGCTTGCTTACACTGACCCCAGCCCCATAAACACACGCCTCCGCTCCCCTTGGGATGCCAAGAAAACCCACGGCAGCCCGTGGGAAGGGGGCTGCTCCGGCGTCTCAAGCCCCCGGGGACTGACTGGGACTGGAAAATCCATCCCCACGAGACCTGGCTGGCTGTCAGCGTCCCCCTGGCGTGAGATGTGGCTGCTGGGCGAAGGAGGGGTCCCAGGGCTCTGCGGTGGGCGCCAGCGATGGGCCGGGGCTGTCCCATGCTTCAACCCATGGGCAGCCGCTCCTTAAACCTCCCGGACTGGGTCATGCGTGCACATCCACCCCCACCCCCACCCCAGCACCACGCCGTGACCTGGGGAGGGCTCCAGCTACGCTTGGTGCTCGTGTCGAGGGAGCTCGAGGTGTGAATATTCCATTTTCCCAGTCGGCCGCAGCCCGCGCCCCGCTGTGTGTGCACAGCTCCCGCAACAGCTGGGGCTCGGCGGCAGCACGTGCCGGGCGGGGGACAGGCACCCCCACCCCGGGCTGGCACCCTTCCCTCTCGGTACCCGGTCCTCGGTGCAGCGCTTGTGCATGTTAACCACAGCCCCGCAGCGTTATGCATGTCTCTCCATTATGCTGGTTTCGGGACCATTAAACGATGATGTAGCCTCTGAGCCGGTGCGCAGCAGAATCCGGTACCCGGCGGCCGGGGGGGGGGGCAGGGTCTGTGGGGCGAGAACCTGTCTCCTTTTTTATTTCTCTGCCTTACGCTCCTCGGAAGGGGCTGGCTGGCTCGTCCCCGAGCATCCCCCAGAGACTTCAGGAGGAGCCCGCTGCTGCCCCACGCTGAGCGGGGCAGGGTCCCTCTGTGGGGCTGAGCACCCGCAAAAACCTTTCCCTGTGTCTTTTGGAGAATCAAGCTCGACTTTTGGGGGGGGGGGTTTACAGCTTTTCCGTGGGGGCTCGGAAGGGCGGGCAGGACCTTTCGCTGCAGAACAAGGAGGGACATTCAGCGCCTGCTCCTCACGCTGTCGGCACGGGGCTGCCGGAGCCGGGGCACGGCGGATGGAGGATGTTTGGGTTGGCGGGTGCTCCGGAGCTGGGCAGGGAGATACATCCCAGGGTTGTGCCGGGGGAGGGAAACAACCCAACAGGCTAGCTGCTCCACCCGAGTGCTTCAAAAAATTATATATACACATTTAAAATAAAACGCAAAGCAGGTGGTGCTGGAGAGGGGTGGCCTGGCTGCGGCGGGAGCGCAGGTGCTTGCAGAGCAGCAGCTCTGGGGGTTGCCCACCTTTAGATGGGGGGGAGTGGAGATCTGCAGGGAAAGACCCCCCAGCGCAGGAGGACAATGCCCAGGAGGACCACCCTGAGAGGAGAAAGGAGCAGCTGGTGGGGTGGCTCAGTGCCTCCCAAGGCGGGAGGGCCTCCCCGTCCTGCTGGGGACCCCTCGTTAGCCCTGGGGTGTGCGATGGCATCACCCAGCACCATGCTGCTGGCCTCAATGCTGGGAGGCAGAAAGCTTTGTGGACCCGGCCTGGGAGGCAAGAGAAACCGGGATGCGATATGGATGGCAGGGGACGTGCCCGGTTTGATTTCCTCGGCGTGCGTCGGGACGGATGCAGCCTGCCAGGGGAGATTCCCTTTAAAGCTCCGTGGCGTAAGAGCAGAGCCAGACGTAGCCACAAGCAGGCAGGACTCTGCCAAAGGGTCACAGGATATGGGAAAAGAAAAACACCCGGGAAAAAATTGGTCCATGGGGGAGAATGCCCAGGGAAACCCATCTTCACCTTCCCCCGCCGGGATGCTGGGGGTGAAATCCCACAAGTACCAGCTCGGTGCACAGCTGGGCTGCGAGCGGAGGATGATGCTGGGCACGGTCAGAGGAGAGACAGCGAATGGGGAGGACGTGCCGCTGGACTGCTCCACCATGCGCCTGCATCCCGGGATGCTCCGAGCAGCAGGCGACGAGGTTTTCCTCGGAGCTACCCGGACCCCGGCCAAGCCGCATTTTGTCCAGGAAAGGGAGCAGTTATCCTCGTGAACCCAGCCTGGCGTGTGTTTTACATTAGCGCCTTAGATAAGAGAGCAGCGCTGCGGAGGCGGCTGGCTGCGTCCTCATACGCCACCGAAAATCGCTGCTGGAAGACAAAAGCCGTAAGAGGAAAGGAGCTGAGCTGAAACGAGGAGTATTTTATTTTGTTTAATTTTATTTTGTTTAATTTTATTTTACCTTTCAGGAGAAGCTGAAGACGGATGGACAGCTTTGGGGAAAGAAAACAAAGTTATGAGAAAGAAGGCCATGGAGTGGGCAGCCCGGAGCTGTGGTTTTGCCAGAGCAGGGGCTGCCCAGTCGCAGTGGCCCAGCCTGGTCGGACGCGCTTCTGCAACGGGCTTTTACCATGTTCTAGGGCTGATAAAGAACCCCCCGTGCCTGGGGATGCACCCCTCCAAGAGGTGTGGAAGAGGATGCCGGGAGCATGGCAGGAGCAGCTCCCGGTGCCATCTCCATCACCGGTCCCCAGCTGTGGTACCTCTGGCGGGGTGAATGATGTTTCATCGTCCTTGCGCTGATGGCACTTTCCCCCCCCCCCCGCCTCGCCAGGCTCCGGGAGCCAAAATACACGAGTCCGTTAAGAGGATAAGTTCCTGACGGGGCAGAATAGTTTCCATCTGATGCTTTAACTGGCTAATGAGGCTGGAGACGGGCGCCTGGACCTTTGCACTGGAGGCTCTTCCTTGCAGCACAACCCCAAACTGACAACATTTTCCTAATTCCCGAGGCCAGGGTGAACTGGTTTCCCCTCTCCGGGACGGGCTGGCACACCGCCGGGGCTTGTGAAGCCGTGCCCGGCCTCCCAGCTGCTTCTCGCCCGCCTGAAGGGCCAGGGCTGAGCCGGGAAGCTCAGCCATCTCCCCCTGCATTAGCTGGCTGCACATCTCCCTTTCAGCCCCAGAAACGTTTAAGGTCGGCTCTCCAGTGTCTGGACTGGGCTGCAAACTTCTGGCCAGCATCTGAGTTGACTAAAGGAGATTCCCCCCCCCCATCCCTCCCACAGCAGCCGATCCGGCATCTTGCAGACTTCCCAAGCCTGGAATGTGCATAGAGAGGCTCTTCTGGCCCCAGTAAATACAACTTCTCGTCAGGATAACAATATTCTGGAGCTCAAAAAATAGCTGGTTTGCCTGTGCTCCCCGTCTGCGGGCTAAGGGCAGGCAGTCGCCAGCACAGCTGGCTCCAGATGTGCTCCGTGTGCCCTGGGAGGGGGCGGCTGCCCTGCCCCAGCCCCAAAGCCGCTGTCTCTCACCCCAAATGGCTGGGGGGCAGAGGATACAAACGCTGAAGACCTCGCATGGAGGCTGTGCTGCACCTGCTGAGGTGCCAGGAGAGAAGTACGGTGCCTTGGAAATTCCCAGATCTGTGTGGGGAAGCACTCCCTCTTTTCTGCACCCCACGAGAGGAGACAAGCCCCAAACTCAGGGCAGGGGTAAAAGAAGGCGACCACAGCTTCATGTCCCATTTCCTCCTCCTACTCATCCTCCTCCTTCCCAAAAGCATTCCCGATGGGCTTTTCCCTGCTGAGCATCCTTGCATTCCTCCCCTTCAGCCTAACGAGATACATGCCTGCAAACAAAAGAATGATAATTCTCTCTCAGCACACAAGAGAATGTCAGGTTATTTTCAACCGCAGGTGATAAAATCTGATTTTTATGACCTAGCTAGCATCCCTGAGAAGCCCGTGCCTGGTGCACGGTGCATCCATCGGCACTACCACATCTCCTCCCATCCCACAGGATCATATCGCAGCTGAAGTCCTTGCTGAAGCAAAAGCACGAGCGCACACACTGAAACACTTACTAATCCCGTTATGGGCCTTAATGAAGAGCTGAACCACGACATTTTTATTTGTTATGGTTGCTAGGTATGTTGCTATGCTCCCCACACTGTACCCCAGATCCCAGTGTATTTGTGATATCTGAGAGTGTGTACTGGAGATTTGTTTAGCTGCTATTGCCAAATTTAGTTACACTTTGGAAAAAAAAAAAAAAGGAAAAAAAAAGCCATTCAGTAGCTTCTCAGAAGCATACCTTTTTCCCTGACAAAGCAAACATGCGTAGGAACATTTAAACAAACAGCTACACGCTGCTTGTATTGACACATTTTTGTTTAAAATGAATTGTTGTACCTGTGTGTGTTGCAAAAAAAGCAGAAGGCAGGCTTTCATTCTGAATTTTAAATCCCCCTTTTCTGGGGGTGTGTCCCTATGTGGTCCCCCCCATTGCCTGTAGGCATTAGCTCCTGGGTTGCACACCACTCTGAGACCTGCTGATGGGACTAATTAGCCTTAATCAGCCCTAATGGCCCTCGGCAGTCCCCCCTGAGGCCACCACCCATACCCTTCCCATGCTCCCTGGAGCCCTGTTTCAGTCCCGGAGCTGCAGGCGGGCTGGCTGCTCTTTAGTTCAGCGTTGTGGCTTGATTTTGGGCTTTCATCTCTGTCAGCTTGTCTGGTGACCTGAACTCGTGGTTGAGCTTGGCCGTGGTCTCCTGCCCTGCTCCTCTCGCTCAGGTACTGGCCTGCTGTGTGAGACCGTGGGGACGTGGCTCTTTGCCCATGGATGTGTGGCCACACTTTGCCTTGTCTAAGTGGAAAACCACCCCTAATCCAGTGGGAACCGATGTGGGTGTTCTCTCTTTTCTGAATTTTTTTTTTTTTTTTGCTAGGATTGCTGGCACTGGAAAAAAAAAGTCATATGTCCGGAAAATCCCCATAAGCCAGAGAGAGTAGCCTGTAAAGGAAAATAAGTTGATGTAACTTATTTGGGATTGTTCCAGAAAGTTTTTGACAAAGTCCCTCAAAAGACAACGTTAAAAGAAAGATTGTAAAACGGTTAGAGAACAACAAACAAGCTTCTCCTGGGGCCTGTGAACTGCCGAGTCCGCGGGAGCAGCGCAGGGACACGCGGCCAGCTCCGGGCACGCGGAGGTGCAGCCGGTGGGGTGTCTCCGCATCGGTGCCAGCGGAGCTGTAAACAGACACGTCAAGTTTATGGAAGAATCGATGAGCCACGAGGTGACAACATTCGCAGCCGACGCTATTGGAGGCGGACAAAACCTCCCTGAAGTGACGCTGCTCAACTTGGAGCTGCGGCGCTGCGACAAGAGTACGGAACGCCGAGAGCTGCGGCCTGCTCCCGCGCCACGAGCAACGCAAGGCCGGGGCGGCTGCGGGCCGCTCCGCAGGGCCCGGGCCAGGTCACGGCCCCGCCGACAGCACCCGGTGAACCTTACCCAGTTAAGCACAAAGTGACAATTAAAGAGTTACCAACAAAAACATGGCAAGTTTGGTGCTGTGTGTCCGTTCCCACCCCCCCCCGCCTTATCGGCCTAGCTAATGCTCCTCGGCACTCTGCTCCGCAGGAGCGTTGCTGAACGCGATTTAATTGACATAAAAGTTGTTGGAGCGATGCCCTCAGAGATGTGCCCTCCCTGCCTCCCGTACGCCTCGGTACAGCACCGTCTCGCCCTCTCCGGTACCGGCTGTAGGGCACCGTGTCGGCGGGCGCCCCTCGGGAGCAGCCCCCTCGCCTGGCCTGAGGAACGGCTGGGTGATGGCCACCGCCGCGGGGCGCGACCCATCTTCCAACCGCACCGCGGAGGGAGACGTTATTTTTAATTAAAATGCCAATCTCAGAACTAATTAATCGCTTGGAGGGCCGGCCTAGCGCTCCCTGGGGGGGGGGCAGAGCAGGCCGCGGCCGGCCCAGGGAGGGAACCGGGCCCGGGCTCTCGCGAGGCGGCGCGAGGCGGAAGCGAGCCTCGGGGAGCCGGGACGGGGGGGAGGGGGCGGCCCGGAAGGGCCATAACGGGGCAGCGGCCGCCA
>JAVJGJ010000032.1:1234475-1274759 GCA_035590215.1 Microhierax caerulescens | reverse complement strand
CGCCGCCGCCGCTGCCGCCATTTTGTGAGAGTGCCTCGAGCGGGCGCCATGTTTGTAAGGAAGAATTAGGGCAGCCATCTCCGGCCACCAGCACCTCCCTTCCCCCGTGTGTGTGTCCTCTCGTTCTCCTGTGCCCCGGGCCTGCTCCTCCGAGCCGCCGCCGCTGCTGCCTCCTCCTCCTCCTGCCCGCGCGGGGCGGCCGGGCTCAGCCTGTGCAGCCTCGCCCTGCACTGAGTGCCCGTTAGTGTCTCACTAAGTAACCGTGAGTGAAACCTTCATCATCTCTCCTCACTGAGGGACCCGACCCTCCTCCTCACCGAGCCGCCCCCAGAGCGGCTGTGCGCGCCGCCGCCGCCGCCACCTCCTCCTCCTCCCTCCGCACCACGGGCAGCGGCAGTGTCCTGCCTTCCTCCACCTCCCTCCTCCTCACCACACCACAGCCAGCACAATGGCCTTTGAAAGCCTGTTCTCCAAACCCCCAAACCCAGTTCTTGACCCAAACATGCCCGACTCTGACAGGCAACATGCAGGGGACGAAAGGTCGAGTAACATTCTTCTCTCTCTCCGCTTCTCATAATGGTGATACTAGTGGGGTGATGATGATGCTAATAATGATGATGATGATGATGCTGTCTGTTAATGTGCCTAGGGGGTTAACAATGTTTTTGTGGGGGCAGGTCACCTTCAGGCTGGAAGAGTGGCGAGGACTGGGGTGGTGGGGGGGATGCAAGGAGGAGGGGAGGGGGGGTGTCACTGAATTAGAAGTGCATTATTAGTAAGGTTTTATTTTTTTGAATGCATGCCTTTTACATCTTCATTTATTTATTCTGGCTGGGAAGGGGGACTGTTTTCCATTTCTTTCCATAAATTGCACTTTCCAGGGGGTGTCTGTTGAATGTCACCATTGTTCTTTTTCTCCCTTGCCCTGGCGCTGCTAGTCAGGTAGGAAAGGGTGCTTTGAGTTGGGGTGGTCTGGTGTGGGTTGGTTTTTTTTGTTGTTTTTGTTTATACAATAATCTCTCACTAGATCCATATTTAACGTCATTTTCTTGCCAGATTACACCTTACACATTTAACTGGATCTTTTTTTATGCAGATTAAGGTCTGACTGACGTTATCTTTGCCACCTCTCAATCCCCATGCGCAGAAAACCAGAGTCCTGTTCCTGGTGAAAGGACCTCTGTTCCTCCCTCCCTTTCTCTCCTGCAGCTGCTGGAAATTCAAATCCTTTCTCCAGGCAGCCCTGGCCTTCCTGAACTAGTTCCAAAAATACTATGCCAGGATGACAGCTAGCAGTCCTTCAGTCTACATCTACTCAGAGCATTCATGACACAACCGCAGGAGTTAAAAATGCTGGTTTTTCAACAGCTGGGCTTCAGTTTGTCCTCCCCACACAACTCCACAACCGTGCTTGGTACTTGTTTCAGAGGACTGAAAAACACTGGAGGGGGGGAGGAAAAAAAAAAAGGGGGGGGCTTGTGAGTGAGCATAACTGTTCCCTCTCTGGAGAAAGGGCCGCTAATTCTGCATTACAAATTGGGAAGAGGAGGCCGCACAAGCCAAATGACTGGTCCAAAAATTGTACGGTGATTTAGTGACAGGTTCAGGGCAGATCCCTGAGCTGCTGATACTTGTTTTCACCTTCCTGCTTTTAATTGTGAAACAGTGTAAGTTGTGTCATACTGTATGTTCCAAAAAGAAAAGGAAAAAAAAAAGTGCTCTGTAAAAAGCAAACTAGTAATCCACTGGGATTGCTGAAGATAGGGCATAACTATGTATTAAAAACTGCGCAGTGGTAGCAGGCAAAGTGTTTTAGAGTTCCTGGAGTTAGTAAGTCTGTGACCTTTTACTGTTTCAGGGATTGAAAATACATGTTTTAAAGTCCTCCTTGAGGACAAGCCCAAGTTACCCACTGTTCTGCTGGAAGCGTAGTTTTTCTAACTTGGAGTTACTCATGCGATGTTGACAAGTAGAGTTCCTCTAACCAGCTGTTCTCACCAGTACGCCTGTTGTTACACTGGTAAATTATGAAATAGAATAAATAAGTACTACCTAATAGTCTAATGTCCTTTTAATACAGGTTAATTTATTAAAATGGCTTTATAATGTTTTAATCTTGGTAGAGCAGAAGACAATAAACACATTAACCTGTTAAATAATACTTTCTGTAAACAAGACTTCTATAAAACTTCTGCTCCCCTCTGATCCGAGACGTGTGTAGTAAAGCGTATTCTTAATACGCCTAGACTGTTGTTTAAAGTAGGCCCCAAATAGAAGTCTTTGTATGATACTAGCTGCGCAAATGTAATCCTGTCAAAATTTAATATTTTAACTTTCTGAAGTTGATAACAAGATTTAACTGCTTCCCTCTGGGAAGGCCTGAAGAGAAACAGGGTCTTTCCTGTCCACAGAGAACATGGCTGACTCACCAATGGGAGGGGCAGCACAGCTTTATCTATGAACACTTTTTTTTTTGTTTTGGTAGTGCTGTGTGTGTTTTGTCCAGTCTGTGTTGTCAGTTGAAAAGCCATTTGCAAGACCTGCTGAAAGGATGCAAGTACCTGATAGCTCGTATTCTTCTGAGTTACCTTGAACTGGGGTCTCGGTGTCATACTTGTTTGGTGTTTTGATATTAACATGTCTAGTTTCAACATGTTTTATCTTGCAGTCAGTTTTTTACAACGTTGGTAGCTCAGGTCTAGTGTACTGTAGGTACAGCCTATAAGAGGAAGCTGCTGAAATAATTCAACAGATCAATTTATGCAGCCTAAATTAATAGCATTTCTGTTAACATGTAGTTAACTTGATTTTGAACTGATCTGTAGAATTACGAAGTTGGTTAGTGTTTTTGAGCAGTAGAGAATAGTAAAAAAACCTTGTCTGTCCACGCTTTTAATGTTCTGAGTTAGAAGGTTGTTTTAATCCAGTGTCTTTGTTTTCCTGGTTAATAGGTGGGGCACCTGATTAAGTGAGGAGGGTTTTTCATTCTCTAAATATTTTTAGTTAACTCAGCATGGAGACGTTGTCTTTTGATGAAGTATTTGAGACTTTCTACACATGGGTGTCCTTTAAAATTTTTCCCTGTAAGATTAGGTTTTATTGAGGATTGCTTGTTACATAGGTAGGGTAAAAAAGCCTTGAGGCAGGGTGCAGGCATGCTCAGTTACAACAAAGAAATACACCAGTTTGTGTAAATGTGCAGATATTGCTCTCTTCTGGAGGTCAACAAGGTCTGATTACTTGCACCAATTTGTGGTTGCTGTTACCATCGTCTGCGGGACTGGCTGCTTCACGTTTCTCTTAAACTCTGTTTTGTAGGCATTGTCCCACCTATATGTCATGCTGTTGGTGAGTGTACGTGCCTAAGCGAAGAACTAAACGCTCGTCACAAATATAAAAGCAATCAGTCCTTGTGGAGACTTCAGTGGACTTTGATTTTCTGACTAATAGTGAGCTATTAGAAGCATGAGAAGGACTTGTTTGCTACAGTCGGTTCCGCATTTGAAATCGGTGCCAGATTTACAATTGCCAGGAACTTTAGAAAATAACTTGGAGTTCATTTATTTTTAAAATCTAAAATGTTAGCTTGGTAGTGATTCTGTTGGCTATCTCTGCTTTACTGTCATTTAATCTCCAGACTTGGAGATTTCTTACACCATTATCTGCTGTAAAAATAGCAGTGACCTAACGATAGGTCTGAACATTGAGATGCTAACTCACAGATGACAGAAGTGCAAGTTACGCTTCTGTAGCCAGCACGGTCTTAAAGTTGCACTGTGAGTGTAAGTATCAGGCCCCTTTTTACGTGCTCCTGGTGCAATAAAGGAAGTTCTACATTGGAGACAGCTCTCCGACAGACACCTGAGTGGCTAGGGAACTTGCTTTAGAAAATTGTCCTGTTTTTTGCAGAGGGCGTTTGGAAATGCCGCTTCAAAACTGGGCTTGTCTGTTGCATTTCAGGTTCCTTTTCCCGAGAGCCAGGCTAATCCTCATTGTACGCTTTCATTATGTATTTGATACCATTTTTACATTTTAAAATGAAGTCGGTACAGTCACTTTCTTACTCAAGATAAACTGGAGTTTTACGCAGTGTAGCTGAAGTGTTTGGTTATGCGTGTCCGCCTGCTGTGGTGCTGCTCTTCCAAAGCCTCTCCTTCACCAGCTGCCTGTGCGTGGTGTACGTCCAGATGAGCTAGGTGAATAGAGGCTCTACCCAGCCACCCCTTTGCTTTTATTTTCCCAGTTTCCTCTTGTAGCTGTCTTAGGAATTGCCTGCTCCCTTTCCGTGTACCAGTTTTGCACTGCTGTCCTCATCAAGCATGATTTACGCTGCTGCTCTAACAGGTCTGTCTGGTTCACTGTAATGGAGACCTGCTCGGCTAAATTACAGCCAGTGGCAAGTAAAGGGAAAAATGCAAGTGGTGGGTTGTAACCAAGATGAGTGACAGCAAACTGAAATTTGTGTTATGTACCCGAGTTGTAGGTTTTCTCCGTTACTGCTTAGCCAGTCTTGTATTGCAAGCGGCTTTGCCTGTGTCTTGTCGTGATCCGCATGGCTCCTCAGCTCTCTGAAGCACCATAGCATTACAGATCAGGGAAGTGTTTGTGGAGCAGAAGGGCTAAAGATCTCAAATCCTAGTTGCTATTGTCGAGCCAGACTGCTCTGCCGGTTTCCCTTGCCGCAAGGCTTCCAACCATCTTCATTTAAACTTGACTACTTAAATGTATCTCTTTTATTCTGCCTGGTGCTTTAATGCCCTCTGTCCACGTGTGCATATTTGGTGTGAAAACATTTACTTACAGCTGGGTTTAGAGATATTTTTTTTTGTTTCAGTGATAGTTAATCACCGAAGAATGTGTCTTTGTTAAGTTGAAGTTGGCTGTGATCGCTGAATGCAGTCTTGTAGCAATTTATTGGTTTTGAGCATGATTTCAAACCTTGCTTTGACATTAGGAAACTAGGAAGTGAAGAGATAATCGCTCCCAAATACGCCCTGTGGGCAAACAAGGCTTGCTCGCCATCCATAGCAAACGTTGCAGGAGTGACAGAAACGTAGCTGGCTTATGTAGCTGTTACTCCTCATCCTCCTGGGGAGGAGAAGGTGGTGACCTGTGTGACTTCCAGTAATTTCTTCTATGGTATTCAACCCTGGAGATGGTTAGGCAGCAGGGTGAGAATGTGGGCTTGCCAGAAGTTGCTCGTTGGCCTCCAGTACCACCACAGGAAGCTATATTTTGGCATGCCTCACGGCTGTCTTTCTCACTTCCTTCCCCCATTTTATGGGAACACTGTATCTGTTACAGCCTCCCCTGGGGATGAAAACAAAACAGAGGTTAAAAAACCCAAGCAATCTAGCCTATTAACTATTTGTGATGCAATTTACCGCCTGGCTGTGGATTAAAATAACTTCATATTTACAGAGTGGTCGAAACTAACGGGCAGCTGTAAAGTGCCATGAGCGAGCTGTGTAACACTGTCAAAGAAGCCAGTGCTGATTATCAGTGGGTGCTGACTTGTTGTCTTAACTGCAAAAACACCTTCTAGTTTTGTAGTTATTTCCCCTATTTCATAAATTCTTTAGTAGCATGCTTGGACAAATTTATTTGATGAATGTTAGCCCTCATTTTAGACGAGTAATTTCATGTCATCAAAATGCATCTGAGTTATTGTGCTCTTCATAATTTTATAAAACCAAAATCTTACCTGTTGAGAGTATTGCACATTTGTCTTGTGATCACAAACAGGACAGAGAGTAAGCACGTAATTATGAGAAGGGATAGCCGCCTGTGTCTGTGCAATCACGAGTGTGGCATAGCACCATGTTATTCTAGATGCATTTGGATTGGAAAATATATGCAGGAGAGTTAAATGAAGCAGCAGGAGTGTGTGGGCTGCTAGAATAGAGGGGTTAAGTGAGAAAACTAGTTTGGGGTACTAAGAAGAATGTGCCCAAAGGAAACTAAGCAGGAAGAGTGTCCAGGAGGGGTGTAAGGCTTTTTCACTAAGTCTTGACCATTATCAAAAACACTCGAGTACCTTTACCATCAGGTTAAACTCTCCTGCATTGTATGTCCTTATCACAGATACTCAGAGGTCAGCAGAGCAGGTGTATGATGCTGTTACCAGCCCCTGTGAATTAAAGGGCTGTTAACCGTACCGTTTCTGTATGAGAAGATGAGATTTTGGACATCCTCGATGTTTTCTGATAACCCATCTCGTCTAGAACTAATCACAGAAAAAAAAGGTTAAGGTTTAACAATGTACTCACTCTAGGAAGAAGTCAATTTTGTTTTCTTTTTGGACAGTAATACTCAGTCATCACCAGAAATTAGCTTAAAAAATAATTTATTAATTAATGTGTTAAGAGATCTGCTCTTGTGTAAAGTTTGCATTCTTGCTGCTGTGTTCTCTGTGTGTACGAGAAGTAAATGGGAGATGTTTGCAGCCTTTAATTCTTTTCTACTATGTACTACTTCTGGTCTTGGTAATACTTTCGGAAAGTCTTGGCCATTAATATTCTTTTTAAGGCTTATTCTAATAAATATAGGCTAAAGCATCGTATTGTAAACCAAAATGTAATTATTTTTAAATGAGACCTTACCTCAGCTGTAAATCAAGCCTACCAAAACCAGAGTGAACAGAAAATAATGTTTGATGATGGAGAGTCTTCTTAAAACATACAGAGCTATGGTTCTCGTGTAGCATCTGCTCTACCTGCAACTATGTGAAGTAATTCTGTTAGGAAGATTGGAAAAACAGTCCCACAGGGAAAACCCTTTTAGTTTTCTTAAAATATTTCAGAGCTACAATTGTCAGTGTACTGAGAAAATGCATCTTGGTTTTGTATCTTGGACTTAAGGAGCTTGAGTCGTAAATCTTCTTTGAACATAAAGAATGCTATTTTTAAAAATGCCTCAGACTAAGGACAGGAAAGGTTAAGTTAAAGCTGAGTTTGAATGTTGGAAATAAATAGTAAACCCTAGAGTAATGGTGAGTTACTTTATGCGTGGATTTCTGTTTTCCCTAACCAAATATTTGCATAACTGCTCTTTCAGTGATTTCACCAGACTGATTCTCCCTGAAAGACAATTTGGCTTCTGTGCCTTTCTAATCCATTTTGGAGATGCTCTAGAAATACACTTGTGACAGTGGAAGCGCTTTCACATTTTGTTTTCACATATCCATCAGGCGCTGAGTTAGTTATCTGGAGATCGTGAAAGAGGGAGTGATCCATCAGGGATTTTAGTGCTTTCTGTTCCATTTGGAGATGAACCAGATATTTTTTGTGCCTACCTAGTCCTTCTTCAGGGGCTGATAAGAAAGATCACAGCCAGTATGCTGCGTTTTGTTTAGTTAGGATTTATTTAGCTTGTGGAGTCCAGGCGATGTTACTTAATTTTGCATCTCCTGTGTTCTGGACTGCAAGATTGCATTTGCTGTCCCATGGGTTATGAGGAAATAGTAGTACCATATGGCAGCTTCTTTTAATCATTCAGGTCGTCCAGGGCTCTATATGAAGGAGTTGCAGTAGGTCAGACAGCATTAGCCAAACGCCTCTGAGCAATTTAAACTGGGTATTTAATGAAGATGCTTTTATTTCTCTTCCAAAATATGGGTGTTTGGAACGGGCCTGGGATGGGACGGGCTTGGTAATGCTAGCTGAGATCTCTGGTTAGAGATGTGTTAACCTCTTCTGCTGTTTTCAGTGCCAGAATTTTATACCGCAGGTCTTCTCTGTAATAGGCCAGGGATTAACTTCTGTTGATCTGAAGACGTGTATCAGATTTAGTTCAGCTTTTGCATATACTAGTACAGAATACAATACAATAAGACAGGGCAGAAGTTAAAAATTGCCAGTGTTCGTTCCTTCAGCGCAGAGGCTTTTAGACTCGGGAGGTATGCGTTGTGTAGGCATCGTAAACTGTTCTGCCCACAGCTTGTTGGCATTATTGCAGTGAAGTTTGGTTTTGTGGGGCAGGGTAGTTGAAAGAGAAGTGAATCTTGGAAAGGACAACAAAGTTATACTTTATTGCTTTTCTAGATCAAGAAAAATTTTATTTTTGTGTATCGGGCATTTCCAGCAATAATAAAGTGTACTAAGGTACTGTGTAAACCCAGATTATTCTGTAAGCAAGAACCTGTACTTTGCAAAACCTAAGTTCATGTAGTCTCTTGTTAGATGAGCGTTGACATTTGTTTGCTGTAGATATCTGCCAGAGGGAAAGCAACCTGACACTCGGGCCCATTTCCTAGAAAATCATCTGCTAGCCTTGTTTTTTCCGGATCATATGGGTTTGTTGACTTCTGTTACTCATAGTGGAAAAGGAGGTAGTCTTGGGTTACATCACTGAAAGCCCTTCCCACAGCCTGTGGGATATATTTAGGAAGTGAACTAAAAGAAGTGGGTTCTGCACTCACTTTCTAGTGTACAGCTCCAGTTTGTATTTTAAACAGAAAAAAAAAAAGCCTATAAAATGGAAAGTAATTTCTGTCCTATCACTTCCTTTAAACTTTCTTTGAAGAATAATTATTTCCGAGAAGGTGATACATTTTTGACCATCATCTTTTCAAATCATATTTATGTAGGGTTTTTTTGTGTGTGTGTGTGGTAGTGGTGGGATTTTTTGCATTATTTTATCTTTTGTTTGGGTTTGGTTTTTTGGTTTTGTTTTTTCGGGGTTTGGGTGGTTTTTTTTTTCCCCATTCTTGAGGTTCGATGCTTAGAAAACTCTAGGATGTTGTGGAAAGAATTCAAGCATTTGGGGATTAGAGGACTTTCATAATCTTACCCTTGAAATGCAATCTAAGGATAGTATTACTGAAATTCTGTGCAATTGTAACCTAGAAAGTTACTCGTGTCCTGTGTGCATCCTGGAAGTGTAAACATATGGGGGCAGTTCTCATAACTCCTAAATACCTTATTTCCCAAAGAGTGTTTTCAGTAGGCATTTTACGTGACAGGATATTTTAATTGAGTAGATGTCCTTGAGAGAGTAAGTTAAGCTGACATCAAAATACAAAAGATTTTTCTCCTAATAACTGCAGGTGTTTCATAAATATTTGTGTTCCAGTTTCATTAGGACATAGCAAAGGCATACTTTATTAATCAAGTGTCTCCTGGAAAGATGTGACAAATGCTTTCTTGGGATATTGTCTGCTATACTTCAGAATTTGTCAAGGAATGTTGGAGATCAGACGCTGTGGTGTTGGAAGATAGGATTTGTTTTATGCTTGGGTTACGTACCCTGAAGATCTTTTATCTCACGTCTGGGAGTATCTTGGTGTTACGTTGTCCTTCATGAGGCAGTGTAAGGATTGTGTATGAGCAGGTCTCTGCGAGCACCTTGTAAAAATCATAAAAATGGGTTCTGAACCTCTCCACATTTGGTGCCCACTTGGTAGTAGGCATACCTTTATTATAATTGTAATTATTATTAATAATTTCCATTCTTTGTTCAAAAGCACACCTTGGCTTCAGAGCTTCCTACTGGTTTATGTTTGCACTGAAAAATACTGTCCTTTTCAAAGTGTTTCCAGGTAAATGTTTAAGGCCATACACAAAGCTGGTGACAATTGCATTTGCAGTGTAGCTAAACTTAATAAATAGCAGTTGAGCAGTTTTTCTTACCTTGCTTCTGAGTTCCCTTTGGCCTTCCTAGCGCCCACCGTTGTGTTTGCCGTGCTGGCAGGAAGAGCCATGGTTTGTTTTCTGTGAAATTCTCCTGTCCCCTTCTACTTCAACAACTGCCTGTGGCAGTAAGTGCCAAAAGTTGGCTCAGTACAGCCGGGAGCTTTTACTGCCCATCAGCATGAATGAGGGTCTTTAAATGACACCTTCTGCAGCAGAATCTTGTTCAGATTAAATTTCTTTTTATGCCACTTTTTAATATTTTGACATTCGAAGGCTTCTTATAAACTTCCCTTCTTTCCAGTCCTGTTACTTCATGGTACTTAGCAAAACAAAACTATCTTCAGTATTTGTCCGGAGGATTATTTTCTCCCATATTCCAGAGTGCTTTTTTCAATTGCTGGGTAGGCGAGCTGCCCTTGTGCATTGCTTAGAAGTGTGCTTAGAGCCCCCTTCTTGATTATGTACTACAGCAAAACATCCTCGTGAGGCTTGGATGTATATAACTTGCCTTTAGTGGTTGCAGTGGGCTGCCATGAGGTGATGGGGAAGTGTCACAGTTGCTGTGGGATCCCACTAATAGTTGAGAATGAAAGGTGAAGAGGTGCTGCCTTGGAATTGATGGATTTCCTTAGTTTTTCTCCAGAGCCTTTATGTGAGTTGATAATCTGGATGTGAGGACTTTTTTCCCCTTCATTTTTTGGCTAGTTGGCGCTCTAGAATGGTATCTGTTTGTTTGTTTTGGGTTGTTTTCCTTCCTTTTTGCACTGCAATTGTTAAGACTAGTTCTAAGAAGTTCCAGGCTGTATGAGGTGACAGTACAGCAGTCACGTCTTCTCCCCTTTTCTTCTCTCTGGCATATCCATTACTGCTCTCACAAAAAGTCACAACTTTGGGTTGCTTCTAACTTCTTAATCACCGGGTTTTTTTTCCTGTGGAGACTCAGGTCCTTGGCTTCCTTTTGAGTTCTTCCCCTACGTACTGTTTGCAGTCCCACCTTGAAGTAGACAGGTTAGCTAATACATTGTGAATACAGGACTGTGATGGACAAATTGTACGCCTAATTACTACTTCTGTCCTAATACCTTCTACTGCCCTCAGCGCTAGTTTGGTCTTGGTTTAAGGTTTTGGGTTGTTTGTTTGTTTTTTTTTAATATATAGTTTTCTAATATCTACAAGCTTCTTCCCTTGCTGCCCTTGCTATCTGCTGAACCTGATACTGATGGTGTTTTCAAGCAATGTCCATGTAAAAATTCAGGACAGAGTTTCTGCAGGGTTCCACAATAACTGCAAAGGCTGAATTCCAGAAGCAGTGGTAATGTAGAGGTAATTATATAGTGCCAATTACTAATGTTCAAAAGCAGTAAGTTCTTCCACAACCAAACCCCAGCGAGTACCAAATAGAAGGGGAGTTGAGGTCACTTCAGCAGTATGTTTGAAATAGGGATGAGAAATAGGTTAGCCGGTGTTTTGTTGAAGTGTTTCTTTCCTGGCAAAAGATTTTCAGGGTTGTTACTGTTCCAGTCAGTAGCCAAAACTTTATTAAATAAAGTCTGACCCAGCTGTAGCAACTTCTTTTCCATACTGATGGTGATAAGCACAAACTGTTCTGTTACTTGGTCTACAAGCACCTAGTGTTAACGTTACGTGTTTGTTTGGGTTTTTTTTTAATCATCTTTTGGTAGTACTTCACTTTGAAGGCTTTTGAGACAGTCACATTCATATGCAGAAGTTAGGTTCACATGCATATTGTTCCATTTATATTATTTATTGATGTATGAAACAACCCCCTACAAATGTCAGTGTTACACATTTTAAAAAGACAAACCCCACCCTGGGTAGCTTAGAAAAATAGCATTGTCAGATGCCTGGTGTCTCAGTTTTTAGATTCTAGCAAATGAAATTCAAATGTTAACTACTCCTTTCTTGTCAACTACTAATGTCTTTTGAAGAATTCACCTAAGTGCTAAATTAATTCTACTTTTTCAAATTGCTTATAACATTGGCCATTGCACCCTAGATAACTGCTGTCCTATCTTTAGTTCCAGGAGTTGGTGCGTTGACAGAAACATGTTTGTATTACTATGTGTTGTTTTTCCTGCAGTGCCCTACTACTCTTCATTATTGCTACTCCTTCACTGTGTGGTTTTCAGGGAGCTTTAATTGCCTTTAATTTTGATCGTATCTATTCTGCAAATACAACACTGTAAAGGCATGTAGTAGGATTGTAGTAGAAGTATTTGTAGCAAAAGTTAAACTACCTCTTCATTTCGAAATGTGTTTAAGGGCAACAGAATGCTATGTGTCGAAGCAGGTTTTTTTTAATCTAGGTTGGAGAAAACTATGTAAGAAGAGAAGACCTTTGTTCTGAGAAGGAAAATAAAAATGCATTATTTTAAAACACTTCATTTTTTGGTACAATTCAAGACCATTTAATGGTTTGAATTACATTTTTCTTGAACTGTAAAAGAAAATTCTAAAATCCTCATAGTTCTTGGGGTATTACATGTATTAAAAAGGATATGCACATGCATGAAAATGTAGCTGGAGGAAAGAAATACTGGGTGTGTTTGTTTTTACTGATGAGGTGGATCATAACATGTACTTTTATTGTATTGCTGTTTTTCCTCCAACAGAGAAGATGGAGAGCTAGAAGATGGTGAAATAGATGATGCAGCATATGAAGATGTGAAAGAACATGGTACAAAAGGTGATGATAAACAGAAAAATGAAAAAGGACATAGGAAATCACGGAAGAAACGCAAAAAAGAAAAAGAGAAGAAAAAATCAAAAAGGAGAAGACGGGATAAGCATAAGGTGAGGAAATGCAAACCAATATATTGGAGGTGCTTATTTTAATTCCAGGTTTAGACAAGAATCCAGGGAATTAGTGAAGAAAACAAAAATGGTTTTATTACAATTTAGGCAGTCTTTGGTCTCTAAGGGCAGATTTTGGGAATTCCTGTCTTACCAATACACTTCAATATTAAACAATTTGTTTAAATAGACTTTTGACACATGGAAGTGCATATTCACACATTTCAGTGACAGTTTATGTGGTGTAAGAGACAATAAATAATTGAATAATCCAGCCATGGCACATTTCAAATGTTAGTTTGGAAACTTGTCTGTTAGCTTTGCCTAAATGCATTTTCATAAGCTTGGTTTTCATCTGTTTATATTTGAAAGAAGTACAAAATCAGATTGTGGGTGTAACTGTGTTATTTGTGATAACACATCTTTGTTGGATGCTTATTTATTTCAATATTTCTTTTAGTAGCAGTTTACAAAATACCAAAATTGGTGAGCGTTTTACTCCCTGCCCTTGTCAGTGGTTCTGCTAGTTCTGACATGAAAGGCTCAAGTGCTGAACCTCTCCTTAAATTGATCTTGAGCAGCAGTGTAAATTAAGCACTGGCTACTGTCCACAGCAATGGTAGCCAAACCATAGGGATTTGAGAGTTTTTTAGGATGAGGCAAAATGTAAATTCAGAAAGTTCAGTCTTCATGCTAATTATCATATCTGTGGGAAGAAAACATTTCAGGCTCAGTGAATTCTTTACTAAAGTTCATTATGATAATGTGTCTAATATATATTTTAATCAACTTAAATGCAAGAAATTGACAAAATTTTGTCCTAGAAAATGAAACCTGATCTTCCTTTTCTAAAAGTTGCAAAAATGCAGTGTTCTTACATGGTTCCCCTCTATAAATTTCCCACAAAACAATACATCTTAATAAAGCATTGGTAATGCAGTAACACTGAGTTTTCTCCCCACAGCAAATGACAGGCTGCTAATAATTTCTGTGGTCATGTGCAAGTTTCTAGCCAGCTCCCAGGTTTGTTAGCCTTCCAGCAGCATCTCTGCTGTCACAAAGAGGCAGGGCTCAGACACCCATAGGAAGCTGCCTGAACCCAGAGAAACCACATAGACCTCAATGACTACATTTGAAGACGCATCAGATCAGATCTCTGATAAAAAAAGTGGGTCCTCAAAGGTTGTGCTTTCTTTAGCTTCCCCCAGAAGCAGAGATTTGTGAGAGTTAAGAAAGTATTTTCAGTTATTAGACTAATGTTTCCTTTAAGTTCACATGCAGCAGATGAGTTACTCAGGGAATTATATAACATTTGAGAGCGCTGTTTTCTTTTTTTTCAGCATAATTCCCCTTCCAGTGATGACAGTTCAGACTACAGCCATGACTCTGATATTGAACGGACAGAAAGACCACATAAAAAGAGTAGCAGCTCTTCATACAGAGATTATGATTCTTCGTTCAGTCAGGTAGTATGGTTTTAAACCAATTTCTCATGTTTTCATTTAGGTGCAGTTTTAAAAATGCAGATGTAAATGATGTGGTTTTCGGAGGCTGACTTGATCACAGTGCCCGTTCTCACAGATTTCAGGAAGCACATCTAGTTTTCATCTCCTTGGGTAGATTTCCAAATGCAAAGTTTTATCTGTGGCATGAAACTTAAGTGGTGTAATTGAGCCTGATAATGGTTTTTTCCTCCATCAGGCAAAAATTAAGATTTCCTTGTTATTTCCTGCATTGGATTTAGACTGTACTAAGGAAACAGCCCCTGAAAAGCCACCTTTAAAGATTTAGAGTTGGTTCTGCTTTCTGATAGCTCAATTTGTCCTGGCTTTTCTCAGTCTGTGCAGCTTGATAACCCTTCTGAGACTGTGGGGTGAAATAGACTGGCATTCTCTAAAGCTGCGATAGAGTGGCTAGAGGTTTGATGAAACTCTGGTACTTCAGAGGAGAGGAGATTTTCTGTTTAGCCTGAAACTGTTCCAGAAACCTCTAAGCCAGCTGAATTTATTAACAAACTGAAGATCCTGTCTGCAGAAACGGGAGAAGGGACAGTGCTGGTTTAGGAGTGGCCATAAGCAGTATTTCATCCTGACTGACAGAAACAGGACAGATTGCATCATCTGTGTCCGAGAGCATCTGGATTGGAGATCATGAAGGGAAAAGAACTTACTTTAATCATAATTCATCTAAGTAGCACTTAAAACACTTAGAACTGCGTATGTTAAAACGCTTTGTCAGCCTCACTGAAAAGCTTTCTGGAGTATAGATGCTGATGCTGTTCTTTTTTATCCTTTTTCCAATTTTGATGCGTTCAGAATCAAAAGTAGTAATCTTCACACTGAGTAACTGGTTTTCACTGTGCATTATTGATGCTTGTTTGTGCAAGATAGACAGCATGACAATAAAACAGCATAAAAGCAACTGGTTCTGTAGAGCAGATTGGAGGGATGTTTTTTGAAATACTGAGTTGCTTCTGAACAATGCAATCCCTTTCATGCAGCATGGACACGTATCAGGAAATTACATGAGTTCACAGAAAATGCAACATAAAAAAAATGTTAAAAGCAAGGAGTATGATGACTATAGTCATTACAGTGATGAAAACTTTGGTAATTATAATGAGGAAGAAAAGGATGAAGATTTTGCTGATCAGCTTAAACAATACAGGCAAGCTAAAGAGACCTCCAGTACTGATTTAGGACCTCCATTCCCGAAAGAACCAGTGAAAAAACAGGGGATGAAAGGGATCCAGAAAGGTAAGATAATTTGAATCATTAACTGTAGTAGTGGATGGTGGCAGCAGTTTTATCATGCATCATTTTGGGATATTTGTCTTGAAGAAAACTGCCAGCGGTGCCTTTCCTGGGAGCTTGCGGTTGGTCTCCCATCAGTAAGTGATAATGCCGTTCATCGTAAGGGAGTAATATCATATGGTTGCACTGATGCACATATTAAAGAAAAAGATCAAATGTTGGGTAACGTGTACATAGCAAATAAAGAAATAAAACCCTATTAAAAAGCCAAGATATTTGTTGGGTAACTGTTTGAATTAAGAAATCATAGGGCTGTAAAATGACTTTCTTGTAGTAGTTTCTGAAAGTCTGAAATGGGACTTGATTGGGGGAAGGAATGTAAATATGTAGATTTCAAAATCTAATTTAGGCCCCTCTCCCAAAAAAATAAAGTAACTGGAAATTTTGATAGGTGCCTGAATACTTTTATTACTATGCCCCACAAGTATGCTAGTGTCTTCTACTTTTCTTTTCACAGTTTTACTTGCAATCAGAGCTGGGCCAGTACAAATGCTGGTGAAAAAGCATTCCTCTTAAGCATCATATTCCTGAAAGAGTCCTGCTGTCCTTATTTCATGCCTTACTTACATAAGCAAAGTTACGCAAGCATTCTTGTTTGCACCTTTCATTTGGTGTCTGATCGTTTCCTTACCATTGCAGTGCAGTTCATGGAGCCAGCTTACATATCTGGCCTCCAGAGAAGTGCTGAACTTGTTCTCATGCCTTTTTTAATGAGATCAAGTTCTCATTTCAGCAACTGTTGATTGAGTTTGCAGAAATTACACCCTTTAATCATGGTTAAAACTTTGTTTCCCAGGCAATATTTGAGCAGGGTTTTCTATGATGACAGTATGAATACCTTAATAGTTTTCAGGAAGATACTGTGTGTTACGCAAAGGTAGTAAGCTGTCTTTCATTTACCACAGTGAATATTTATTGTTTTCATTCACAATAAAATCAATAGGCAAAAGATGGGCAGAATCTTTTTCGCTGAGACAAAAATGGCTTTTCATGTGCTGCTTGGCAGTACTGCTTCAATAGCTCTCTCTGCAAGTCATCTGAGATGAAGTCAAGGCATTTTTACTGGAATCAGCTTTGCTGTGACGGAGTGGCTGCCACCTGAAGCGGGTGTGATGTCCACAGAACTTTCTAACTGGTTTTCTTTGGGTTTAAATTGATGAGAAAGCAGATACTCTTGTCTCGGTGGTTTTAGTTGAGACTGTGACTCCTCGCATGCTGCTGGCTGGATTATTACTGTCTTAAGCCTTCCAAACAGTTACCATTAACCATTTTTATATTTAAAGCTGTTCTGTCTTATTTCTTAGGTTATGCTCTCAGGTTTCTTGCACGTTGTGGCAGTGAAATGTGCACGCACACCTGGGTGCCAGTTGTACTGGTTAGTTCTGTGTTCAAAAAATGACCAAATGGCACGAAATATTTCGAGTATTTGGACTGGTTAGAAAGAACATGACTGCACTTCTAATTGTGGGGCACTTCTTTGAACAATATTAATTTTATATTCAGTTTGTCAGTCTGCTATTGATTTGAATAGCTTTTCAAAGAGCAGGCAGTTGTACAGAATTACAGTTGGCTGGTGTAGTTGAGCTTGCCAGCTCGTGACTCAAGATAGTATTTAGCAATTGAGACTGCAAAAAGGTGTTAGATTTGTCTGTATTTGATGTTACTAGATAACCGTTTTTCTTTACTTTGAAGTCATTTAAAGAGGTCATTGCTATTTTGCAGGCATTTCTCAAAGAGGTAATAATTACAATGTTGGTCGAGGGCGTGGAATGCAAAAGAAATTGAAGCGCAAAGATCGTGGAAGGGGAAGAGGGGGCAATAAAGGATCTGATGGCTTTCATGAGGTACGTGGGATTGAAGCTGAATTCCTAATGTAGTTATGTATTTGTTTCAAATTATTGGATGCTTTGCTTTAACAGAAGAGTATATTTTAAAGGATGTATCTTTAAACTTTTTCCTCTTATCTAGAAAATTGCTAGAATTTTTGAACACTTTATGTACAACGTATGGTTGATAAGCTAATTCATATTCCCAGGAAAACCAAAAGCATTACATAAAACTGGCAGGAAGTTGTTCATGAGCTTTGGTTTTGAATGGTGCCTGAACATCAGTGTCAACTGTATCTGAAATAAGATGTTTTGCCGCTACCGGTTTACCTCAAGACATTTTAGCAAAGAAAATAGCTTTTCCAGTTTCCATCTGAATCATGAAGGATTCTCCTTCTCCTTCCATAGCTGTGACCGTGGAAATGGAAATATACGTGACCTTGGTTCTCATTTATTAATTCTTTGAACAGGAATTAGAAAAAACATAGCGGTTCAGTGTTTGTATTTGTAAACCTCTCACTCCAGTCTTCATTTAAATGAAAACTAAAATTTAAATGAAATTGATGATTAATTTATCAAATCCATCCACAGTTGAAAAACGTTATTTATATATAAAATATATATAAAAACATATAACCCAAATCATATTCAAATCTTTATACTGCAACTAAAATGTCTGTGGTTCTCCTCCCTCATGCACTCAAGAACTCTCATGGCTGGCTTTTCACTGATGCATTGATGTATAATTGAGCCACGTTAATTTTCCCACGTGTTCTCCAGTTGGCCTAAGTCTCTGGGGCTCCTGGGTGGTCCCAGTCAGATTTTCCTGTCCCTGCCCTGCATGTGGTGGGGAAAAGGGCAGCTGTTTGATCTGTTAGGACGATGATGCCTCATTTATAGGACTCCTCCTTCCTGTTGCTGTGGAGCATGCCCTGTCCTCCAGTGCTGTCTCCCAAGCTGTGGGGAAGGGTGGAGGCGAGGAGGCAGCTGCAGGCAGGTCCCAGCAGGCAGAAAACAAAAAGCTGAGCCAGCTGCAGCAAAATAATGAATTCTGAAACACAGATGCAGAGCTGCGTGGTGTGGAGGGGTAACTGTGAGACTCCCAGGCCACACAGGGACATCCCTGGTATTCTTGGGGACATGGTTTGGGAGCATTTCAACCTTCCTTGGGTCGTTGTTTCAAGTGCTTTGTGGTGTGGGACATTCCCAGAGAGACCTTAGAGCATTGTGTTTGTGATATTTGTGTTAACCGTGAAGAGGATCAGTTATTAGATTTGAAGCTGCCTTGTCTGAAGCAGCTGAGATTTCTCTGGATTTAATGTGTTCAGAGTAGAACATGGATCTTGGCTGATCCAGACGCAGTATTTCTAGCTCAAAGATTTCTGCTTCTCAATATCAGCAAAATCCGCAGATCATTCTTAGTGTTAATGTTTTGTGACATTGCTTAATCTGCCAAGCAAAATGTGATCAGACACGTGGTGTGCTGATGCTCGTGTGTGCTCACGATGCAGTGTGGTGATTGTGGAGAACCACATCCATTCTGTTTCAGAAGTTCTTACTTAGCAGTCGGATCCCTACTCATTTTTGAGAATGTTGGAAATTGGAAAAGCCTGTTTCATCCAGTAGGCAGCCACCTTGCACTGCAAAGACTACGTTTGTTCCAGCCTCTGTTGCAGTGTCACAGATAGCAGTTCATTAAAGGCCATCTGCTTCCATGACTTCGTTAGCTCTGCCAGACCCCCTCAGCATCTGCCCCGGACTCCCTGGTTAGATGAGGTTACTGCAGTTCCTTTAGTTTATCTCAGGTGCAGATGCCACATGGGAATCATATCATAAGAACAGTTAGTTGCCTCACCAGGTATGTAATAATTCTTAGGTGTTAGGTTACAATTGAACTGTGCTTCCTTTTCTTTTTGCCTTAAGGTATAAGCAAACAGGTTGTTTTTCTTCTAACAGGGGAAAAAAGCAGGTAGATAATCTGGAGATGACAGCAGTGTGAGAAGCACGTAGAGGGGAACAATTGGCAAAGCGTAGGCTTGTGACTAAGATGGTGCAGCCCGGATGATTACTCAACTCCTGGCTGTCTGCAGATGTGCCCTTAATCAGGGGCAGTTGGCACTGACTTAGCTGCGTGCCAGGTGGCAGCCTTGCTCTCCAGCATTGGCAAATGAAGCACAAGATACTCTTTTCAGTGAAGTTATTTGTGTCTGTTGTGTTGTAAGTTTCTAATTTGGTTGCATTTATAAAAAAGACTCTGCATTAAAGCAGCTAAGAAAAAGTATGTGTATTTACCTTTAGTTTGAGCTGTGGTTATAATAATTTTGAGAACTTAAATCATAGTATAGTTAATCACATTTTGGGGTAACTGGTGCACCAAGTATGCTCTAATATTTTTGCAACTACACTTAATAAGTAAGCGTCAGTAGGATGTTCATTTTTCTTACAGGATGGCAAACCAGTGAAGAAATGGGTTAATATGAGTCAGGAGTTCATAAATCAGCATACAGTGGAACACAAAGGCAAACAAATTTGTAAATATTTCCTTGAAGGGAGGTGTATTAAGGTAATTATACACTGTGTTTGTCGGTCTGCTTCTTCGGTGTTAGGGAGAAGATGTTTAGTTCTTTGTTACTTCAGCTGACACAAAGAAAGCCTGCATGTTGAAACTCAGTGTTTTGATTTCTAATGTTTTGATTGTTTATAGATAAATGTCAACCGAAGTACTTGTGGAAGAATAACCCCCTCTGTTGCACGTTCTGAACTGTGACAAATTCTATTAAAAAGATTTGTTTGCGTATTAGTATGTACGGTAAAAACATCTGTGATAGTATCGTAAACTTCCACTGACAATGTATCATACGTAAATATACATCAAATCTTATAAATATGGAATCTGTAAATAGGCAATGATTTCTGAACGTATTAGATTATTCCTCTGTTATGTGATACTGCTAATTTTAAAGCATTGAAGGAATTGCTTAATTATGCTAAATTATTTCTCTCTCTGAAGTAAAAAGTGGGGTTGTAGTAATAGTTTCCCTACCAAAGAATCATCTTCCTTCAGGCAGCAAGTGGAAGGCAGCAGAAAGAAGAGAGTGCTATTCAGAGCAGTCAGCTGTCAAGCAAAAGCCCTAGCAAGACAGTCTCTTATTACGTAGAAAAAATTGCTATTGCTTCATTTTGAAGCCTGTGCTGCTGTGGAGTTGAATCCTGTGATGTCAGACTAGTTCAGTCAGTTATAAAACACGCTTAGGAAAAACTGCATGCTTCTCGAATAAGTGAGTGCGTAATTTATGTTTGGTTCCTCTGTGTATTTAGAGATAGAACATATTCTTTTTCTTTTTCAAATGATCAAAGTAAAGGTTAAAATCAGTGTGCTCTTTTCCCAAACCAGGGGAGAATTGAAAACAATGTATTTGCTGCTGCTTTTATATATGTCAGAATGCCATGCCTCAGCAAGATGAGTGTTTGCTGCCACCTTCAGTTTTAAAAAAAGTAGCTGAAAGAGCAATTAGTGTGTTTTTCATGAAAACAAATACAAAAAATATGCAAAAAACCTCTCCAGCAAAGTAATCCTAATGTGTAACATGATATGGTTGATATAAACTTGATATTAATTGGACTCTATTTTTCCTAAATGGAAGAGTCTTAATACTTTGCTTGTTGGACTTTTTAAAGTTCTCTTGCATGCCCTTAAAACAGAGTCAGGTTTTCAGATCAAGTGCATAATTGTTTAGATAGAAAATACTTTCAGTAAAGTATTTGTTTAAATGCCTTTTTAGTGCAAATTGCTAGGTGGAGAGAGGAGAACTGGGGCTAGTAAGAGCAGCTTGTTTTCTGTGACCACTGTGTATATTCTTCTGAATCCCAGTTCAGGAAGTGTTTCTCTGTGTCCAGGCTGCCCTATTCACAGTTTTTAGGGACATGCTAATAATGCAGTTCAATGTTAGTAAAGAGAAAAAGTTTAAATTCAGCTGAGGAGGATGTTTGTCTTTAAATACGCAATGGAATTACTCAGTATTTCAGATTGATAATGTTTTTTCTTGTTTGTTTATTTATAGGGAGAGCAGTGTAAATTTGATCATGATGCAGAGATTGAAAAGAAAAAGGAGATCTGCAAGTTTTATATACAGGGTTACTGCACCAAAGGAGAAAACTGCATTTATTTGCACAATATCCTTAAAAAAATATACACTTGTATTAAACTGAAAGCTTATATTTACTCTTAATTGATATTTAAGTGATAAGTAAAGTGATTTTTAAGGGTAGCTATGTCTTTTCTTAAGAGACTATACCAAAGACTGTGTAGATTAACTACAAAAAGATTATTTTTCTGCTCATATACTTACGAGGAGAAGATATGTATAAATTACAGGTTTGTTTTTGGTTTTAAGGATTTGTAATGTTTTAAAAGATAAACCCCCTTGAAGTTAGATGCATTTGTTCACATAGTTCTAAAACCCTGATCTGTTTTTGTTTGTTGTAAAGGACTCGTGTTATACTCTGGAATTGACACCTTCATCTTTTAATAGTAATTTTAGAATCAAGTCAAAAATAATGTTAAGGACATTAGTAGAGTGTTAGATGGAACTAGGAGGTAAGTTGGTTTTTAGCTTTCAAAATTCTTAACATATTGCTTTGGAAAGATTAAGTGCTGGTTAAAAGTTGAAGGATAGTTGACAGCTGAATTTTATAAACTTGCCAGACAACGTGAACTAGAAATCAGCCTTTGTTAGGAATCCTTAACACATTGCTTACATGAATTCCCTTGCAAGTTCTACCATACAGGAGCAAAATGCTATCAAGGAGATAAGTGCAAATTTTCTCATGCTCCCCTGACTGCAGAAACAAAAGAGCTGTTGGATAAGGTGAGCAGTTTATGGTCTGTAAACATAAGGTTTGCTGCTAAATGAAGCGGGTGTTGTGTGTGGGGGGTGTGTGCTGGAAATTTCTGTGAAATTCTCAGGGAGTATGATGCTAAACACTAGCAATGTTAAAATTCCCTGTTGCTCCTTAGCACAGTAAATCTGTGACCAGTTTCAATACCAGGAATTTCCTTCACCATCAGTTATTCAGTTATTTTTAGCCACATCAGACTCGTTTATTTTCACAACTCATCTTTTTGCCCATGAACTTTCTTTTGCGTCCCTTTCTGTGGAAATCTTTATGTACTCTGTAACAAGAAGTCTGGGGTTTATGTTATCTGACTTTAGCTGACTTCTGCACTCAGGGTGGAGAAAAGAACAAGGTGCCTTCTCTGGACAGTTCATGAGATATGCTGACCTGTGTTTTAAGTAGGATGTTCATGTCTCTCCAGTTACTATTCAACAGGCCTTAACAGAAAAATGACATTAATTAAAGACTAGAAACATTGTGAATCTTAAGACTAAGTCCTTCAGCTTCTCTCACTACTGTTTGAAGGAGATGGGCTTGTGTGAAATTGTCCCTTCCTGACTGCAGAAACAGTTTTCTTCCTGACTGCGAATCAGTGTCCTGCAAAACAAGAAATAATAGATTTATAATGCATTTGAGTTTGATGTGAATATATAGTAGTATTGCAGAGGGTAATTATATTTAAAAGTAAAGTGAAAGACTAAACTGAATTGCATATACTGCAAAATTTATGATTTTTTTTGCTGTATTGCATTGTTCTAGGTTTTGAATACTGAGGAGGAACCACAAAATGAGGATGAGAAAGAACTGGAGGAACTCAGAAAGCGTGGCATAGTTCCCCTCCCTAAGCCACCACCAGGTGTTGGACTTCTGCCAACCCCACCAGAGCAATATCCATTTTCTGAGTCTGACATTGAAAATTATCAAGATCCTTCAGGAGAATATAAGAAAATCCCATCTCTTTTTGAAATAGTTGTGAAGCCTACTGTGGATCTAGCACACAAAATTGGAAAAAAGTAGGTTTCAGAATTCTGTGTAGAACTCTCCTTAAAACACGACTGCATAAATATCGAAACAATTCTCTTTGTTTCTGTTGGAAGTATATACTTCCGAGTGTTAATGTTAATGATCTGTCAAATGTTGGGTATCATAATTATGTACTTATTTATTACTTTCCATAGAAGAGAACTTACTGAGCCTTGACCTTCCTCCAGAAAGTCACTCCATTCATTGGTTCTTGTTTTGGCTCTGTGCCTGCCTTGCCAGTCCCCACGTGCAGGTTGAGCAAGGTTCATTCTCTCCTGCAGTCTTTTTATAGGTTGCTTTTTCTTGATCAAAGCTAGCAGAGACTGTTGGCCCTGGGATGTTTAAGACCCTTTGTTGCAGCAAAGTCCAGTTCTGCATGTGCTATGTTGAAAAAATGTTCTACTTCCAGACAAGCTCTGTCATGTGTTATGATGTATGTGATGTATATAGTTTGTGTATTTCTCTTTGAAAATTATTTTGCTGCTTTCAGATTTTTATCCAACCGAAGATAAATAAGTACAGACGTCTGTAAGAATGAGGAGGAGATGACTAATAGGCTGTTGATCTTCAGGTGCAAAATTTGACTCATTAATTTTCTTTTGCCTACAGGCCACCGACCTTCTATAACAGTGCATCACCGCCAAGACCACCGTTTCAGGGAAATGACCCGCACTCTCAGCATATGTATAATCCAGGTTCAAGTCCAGGGCCGGGACCTGGCATGTCACAAGGTCATAATGGGCCACCAATGCACCCAGGTTCTCCTGGACATCATCCATGCGCAGGGCCTCAAGGCCCAGGAATGCCGCAGAGTCCTCCTATGCAGGGTGTTCCACCAGGCTTTCTCGGACCACAGAACCAGACTGGTATGCCTATGCAAGGACAACAGGGTGGTCCACCTCTCACACCACCGGGTCTCAGTGGATCTTACAATGCCCCAGGAGTTCAAGGACATATGGTGAACATGCCAAGAGAGAATCATTGTCCTCCAGGGCCACAATACCAGCAGATGCCTGGTGAACGGCAGCCCAATATGAATTACGAGCCTATTCAGAACCCAGCTGATTTCTATGACAATTACTATTCTCATCAAGCTGTACATAACTTCCAGCCAGCTAATAACTCTGGTGGTAAGGAGATTAAAAAATTAATTCTTCCTTGATACGGCGCTTTGTAGTTGTGCAGTATTAAAACGTCATGGCTCCAAAGCTGAGCAGCTGAAAGAATTTTGGATAGAAAGCCAAACCTCCTGGAATGGCTTTGCTGTATAGCCTTGCCCAGCTGGTGCTTTCCAGTTGTTTTGTTTGATGGTGTTTTATGTTTTATCTCCCCTGCTGTAAAAAATTCTATAGGATAGCTACTAATTTGTTTTGTTTTGGGGGTTTTTTGTACTGCAGATGGAACATGGCATGGAGAATTTGCAGATCACCAGGCTCACCTCATGGCTCAAGAGTCGCACCAAGGTGGAAGCGAGTCAGACTGCATGGGCAGCCATATGGGCCATAAACCAGCCATTAATGTACCGGATTTCCTTCCGGCGATGCAGAAGGCCCTGTACGTCAGACTTAGTCAAAAGCATCAAAGAGATGGAGACTCTGTCAGCAGCCAGGGTCAGAGGGCAATGAGCAAGGATGAAGGTAAAGATAATTTTGCTAGAGTTCTAAACATATTTACTGTCTGTGTATTAGCCTGGAACAAATCTGTTTACTTGGATTTTCACCATGCTACCATTCACAATTACTGTGAATGCGCAAGGATCAGCACAGTATTTTCAGCTGAATATACTTGCTTTCCTTCCTAGCTAGTTCTAGGACTTAAGTATAGGCTTAGCTGCTTCATTCCAGTTTCAAGTAGAAAGATTGTGGATAATTTTTAGATATAGCCTGCACTTTTAAAAGGTTGTGTTGCTCAATTACTTCTTAAAATCCCTGATTGAAACAGGGAGGTGGTTATTTCTGACTGTCAGTACTGCAAGGCACATCTTAGATTCTGTTTATTCAGTCGTGCCTCTTGATCTTTTTTTGCATATTCCATTTCTCTAGAGCAGTATTTTTTTCCTCTGTGATACCTGAAATCTGCAGTGTTTAATCTTGAGTGTCTCTTCTGTAACCTGGACAGCACAGAGCGGTAAGCCTGCCGATCAGATTCAGCCACACAGGCTACGTTTGTCCCTTGGCTTGCTGCCTGCTGCCCCCTTTTCTGAGGCTGCTAGGCTGTGTGACCAGAAACGCGTCTTCTGTGTGACCAAAAGGCAGTGGCTGTATCAAATGTTTTTAAGGGCGTTGCCAGTATAATTCTGATCAAATGGTGAGAGTGAGCTGGAGGTGCAGCTCCATACAAAACCAGAGTGACCTAGAGTTCCCTACCTGCAACTGAAGGCTTCTCACCAGTGTTCTAGAGTGACTGGTCCTCCTGTCTGGAGGGCTTTGGGAAAGCAGTATAAAGGAAAAATGTTCCTATTAACTGCTTCTGCTCCCTGTTGTTGGATATTTGTGTGGTACAGCTAGCACCGTGGAACCGCGTGTTACTGTGCATTAGGTACTGGGGATGGCGCTGGTGTTCGTCGTCATTTCTTGCTTTACTGAGCCAGAACAGACCACTAGTCTCCTTCAGTGAGTAGGCAGGTTCAAGGTGTGGACCTGAGCACACAGCTGTGTTGATAAGGCCTTCCTTAATTGCATGGTAGTTGAGAATTTATCCTTTAGAATTAAATATTCTAATGCTTCCCTTCCTGAATCTTGACCTCTCCCTAAAACCTTGTGATTTGGATTGTAATAAGGCAGCAAGTTCCACATTTGTAATTTTATCTGTTTTCAAGGCTGCTGTAAGGTATCCTTTTACTTTTCATTCTGCCATCCCACAATGGAGGTAATTTTCATTGAGACTCAAGATGTTAAATGGGTTGGTTTTCTTCCACTAGTACTGATAGAAATAATTGTTTGAAAGCAGGTTATTTTCCCAGATTGATGCTGGCAGAGACATACGTAGAGGGAATGCAGCAGAGCTTGGGAGTATCTCAACTAGCTACAGTTTTTTTGTTATGTCAGTTCTTCATTGAAATTTATTTTTATCATCTTAGATTACGGTTGTTAAAATACAGGGAGTGATGATTTAATATCAGGTCTTTTCCATTTGATTTTACTGGAAAGTTGTATGAATAAATGTGATGCATTCCCTGGTGTTTATTTGCTTGAATAATATATTTTTTTTTTAGATGACAATGTCAACTGGTATTCCAGTAGTGAAGAGGAAGAGGGGAGCAGTGTTAAATCAATACTAAAGACATTAAAGAAACAAAGCGAAAATTTTAGGAATCGGCAGCAACATTCCACAGAGCAGCACATGCTCGGTATTCCTACCGATCCACGGCTGGCAAAAGAAAAAGGCACAGGGCCTCAGGCTGCTGACCCGAGACTTCGGGCCTCTCCAAGGTCCAACCCCAGAAAGCCTTCAGAGTCAGCATCCCTGGACCCACGGCTTGTCCGAGATCCCAGGATGCACAAGGTCAGTGAGGGTGCTCATGCCAGCTCGTCCCTTGGGGGAGCAAAGCTAGATTTACACCACGCACACGCTGGAGTTAAAGTCAAGCAAAAAGGGATGGATGACGACGAGGAGGACTCGGAAAGAGAACTGAGAGAACGAGCTTTTCTGATACCGTTGGAACCTTTGCCTGGTGTGACGTTAAGGGATCCCCGATCTCAGCTTAGGCAGTTCAGCCACATTAAAATGGATGTTACCCTGATGAAACCAAACTTTGCTAAGCATATTGTATGGGCACCCGAAGACTTGCTCCCTATACCTTTGCCTAAGCCTGACCCCGTCTCTTCAATCAACTTACCTCTTCCTCCACTCATTGCTGACCAGAGACTTAACAAACTGCGGAATCTGAAAAACGATCCCCATCCGAATGCCATGCCAGCTGACCCACGACTAGCTGCAAAGGCAAAAAACAACTTAACGGGCAGGGGCGGCTATTTGGACCCGTCTGCAGATTCGCATGCCAGTAGCTCAAGCAAATTAGGAGATCCCCGCTTGCAGAAAAACGTCGATCCCAGACTCCACAGACTGTCCAGTGCGGATACGCATCACGGAGTCGCAAAGGATCCACACCCTCCGAAGTTTGACCCCCGCCTCGCCAGATCTGCTGCCGGCTCCTCACAGCCCTCGGAAGCTGCGACTGCTAAACCTGACCCAGATGCTCTGCCTCCATATGCCCCCAAGTTATCGTCGAGTGGCGTTAGGCTGGGAACTCCAGGCTCGATACTGAGCGGTATTAGTCTGTACGATCCGAGGGATCACAGCTCATCATTGGACGCAGCTCCAGCCAGTTCAGGAGAGAATGGAGAGAACCAGAAAAAAAGTATTTTGAAAAATTCTGGTAAAAATGAACCCAGTCTCTCAGAAGATATGTCGCTCCAGAAGGCTGCCTCGAATGCGGAAAAAAATACAGAAGGATCATCATCGGAAGCTACTTCAGATAAAGCAAATAGCACCAGTAAATCTCAGGCTAAACACTCCAGCGCTGCACCTGCGGTGCATAATCTTCCTATCCAAGCTTTATCGGGATTAATCAGACCGCAGTACAGCGACCCGAGGCAGGTTAGACAGCCTGGACAGGTAACTCAAACACAGGATAATGATCCGAATGGGGAATCAGATGATAAGTCATTAAAAGATGTTTTCAAGACTTTCGATCCGACTGCTTCACCGTTTTGTTAGCAATTGATTTTAAGTCTTTTTACTGTTGTGAATATTGCAGTTTTCTGCTGTTTTGTAACTGGTTTACCTCTTTGCTTTATTTATTTTTAAATTATAATTATCAACACTTTTCAGCTGCTAATCTCAGAACCACATGCAGTTATACAGTATGCTATAGTGTTTGCAAAGCTGTGGTATTTTCTATATAATACTTTTCCAATTTCAGGGAGACTAATAATTGACATGTAGAAACCCCCCCATGTATTGTGTTAGAGCTGATAAAAGCACTTTCATTGTAAATAAGTCATTAAGAAAGTCCGAGACCTGTATATGTGTGAGCTGTCTCTTTCATAAACAACATTTAGATATGATTGCCACATTTGTATGATTGTATAGATACAAGCAATATTATGTACATTACTGTGAGAGACACTGTTTGACAAGGATTGTCTGACGCATCAAGCCAAACCTACTAACTGATTCAAAACCTACGTAAATGATTTAAAAGGAAAACGTTGATCCTCCTTTTCAGATCGGTTGATGTAAGACATTGACGGTTTTTATTCATGCAGTCAATATTCTTAGTGTAAAAGAGACCTATATCGCATATTGAGGATTAAAATGTC
Organism: Microhierax caerulescens; assembly: GCA_035590215.1. Classification (NCBI taxonomy): domain Eukaryota; kingdom Metazoa; phylum Chordata; class Aves; order Falconiformes; family Falconidae; genus Microhierax; species Microhierax caerulescens. The sequence goes on along the minus strand of JAVJGJ010000032.1, from coordinate 1,246,431 downwards.
ATATCTTTTAAAAGTATTTTATTCTATGCTGTATATAGAAGAAATTGTGAAGTACATAACTAGAAGAAAGTTACTGTTAAAGTGGAGAATACCTAAGTTGTCTAATACGAAAAAGGTTTTTATTTAATTTTTTCACGCATACACAATTCTGATTAGTGCTATAAGTTACATTGTGGTGTTCATGTATTTCAATGTATTTTTGTATTCAGCTGCTTAATTTGTATTGCTTTTTTTGTATTGATGTAACTGCAGTACTTGTATTCATGGTGTCTTTACGACATTTTTAACAAAAAAATTAAAAAGGGTACAGTTAACGTCTGGTAATGACTGTGATGTCGACATGTTGGCAGCTCGCTCAGTGTTGGGGAAGGAGCAGTGGGGCTGTCTGAAGGATGCAGGTGACTAAACCTGGGTTCAGTGCAGTCGCTGCACCGCCATACAGTCACGCGGGGGTGGGGGTGTGTGTTAAACTAACCTTGTACTGGATCCAGCCGGAGTTAGCTTGTGGCATGGTTCCCGGATCAGACCGCTGCTTTAGAGCGTCGTCACTGTTCTCTGACTACGATTAACAGTATTGCTGTGAGAAATATCATGCATGTTCTTTCATTTCTGAAGGTGTTGCATGCTGAGAGCACAACTGTCCTCAAAGCCTCTCTTGTTTTGCCTTTTGGGTTGCTTTTTATATAGAGGAAATGTAGTCATACCTAGCTAGCTACGTTTACAATAAAAATTTGCCGTCTGCTCAATTGCCACCTGGTTCCCGCCCACTTAGAATGTTTCTTTGCATTCAGTCTCTTCCTCGGTGACCTTCTCTTTGCTTCTGTTGGTTGGCCCAAGTAACGCTTTACGACTGCGACAGTAATAGTGCTTATCACCAATCCTCAGGTCGGTTTCTTGTGCCTATGAGACAAACGGGCAAGAACACGTGTGTCGTCTTCCATTGATGAGCACAGCTTGGACGAACGGAGGGAAGCTGCTGATTTCTACATGCGCAAAACGTGGCAGAGGAGACATCGTGGAAAGCAATAATGGCCTTCCTCATTTCCCAGAGTATAAATTGTATTGATTTTACAATGCTTCAAACCATGCTCAATCAAAATAATTGAAAACTAGGTAGCAGACGTGAAACGTGGTTGCTGTTTTGAAGTAATCTCTTAGTTCTACACAATTACTTCATTTGGTCACAAGTTTGGCTGTTTGAGAATTTCGTCAATAAAAGAAGCCAGCAGAATTGGACAGCAGGGAAAAGTAGAAATAGTTTGGAAAAAGCATGTGGATTGGTAGGGGTGCAAAGAGGAAAAGTGATGGTATTGAAGCCAAATGTGTGGTTTCTAAACATTTAGATGTGGAAAGTACGTGCAGGATGCGCAGCTCAGACCTGAAGTTACAGCTTCTTGTAGGGTGGTGGTGATGCCATCACTGAATTGGATTCTCTGTGTTTTTGAAAAGTCCTAGAAAAATGAAAGTAAAAGGAAAAGCTTTGATACCGAGAGCGAAGTGACATGCGTTACAGTTGAGACAACTGAAGGGGATCTCGGGCGGTTTGCCGTTGCTCTGGTTAAGTGCCTGTTTTGGAGTTTGCAGGGCATGTTCCGGTAGGGTGACCCAGAGTGTTGGCTTCGAACCTTGGAGATCCACTGCCACCTCAGCATCTTTAATACAATACAATTCTTTATTTTGGAAAAGGAGGGTTATGGAGTAAGGAGGAAACATAATTCAGAAGGGGCCAGCTAGTCCTTGCGGCTGGTTGTCTCCATGTCTAACTGCCGTCTTCCTTCTTCCCAGATCCAGCCTTGGCCTTGATCCAGCAGGTCCCCATGGGGCTCTCCAGCTGCGGCATGAGGATCTGCGGGATGCTGCTTGGCTCCTCCATCCACTGGTGGTTTATTTGTTGCAGATTTCTTCCTAGAGTCTCCAGTGTGCCTGCTGCTACTGCTCACCCTTGAAAGATGGAGGAGGTTTGTTGCTACAGCGCAAGTAGTAAAAGCTGTCTGACGTGGGGAAGGTGGGGACAGTCCTGTCACACTGAGGTGGGCTGGAACGGGCTGCGGCCACAGGGAAAGCCGGGTCTGATCTGTTGTGTGGATTGATTGTTTTGCAGGGGAGGCTCTTCTGTCCCTTCCCCAAGTGCAGTGTGCTGGCAAGGAGCAGCGCTTCCCTCGGACGCTTGCAACTCATCCCTCTGAGGCTGCGAAGCATGGGCGTGGAGAGCAGTAGTGGCAGCAGCCGGTGTCGTTGGTCCTGGATGTTCTGGACGCACGTCGCTGTGAGGTGGGTGATCATCACCACTGGATGTTCTACTCTGGGGTAAAAGAGAGTCCTGGGGCTGAGAGGGATTTGGGGAGAAAGGTCTTGTTTCTCTGCAGGGTCAAATGCAGCAGGTGAGACAGAACGCTCCCCACTTCTGCTGGGCTGGAGATGGGAAACTGAAAACTGAGCATTGCTAGATCACCACCTGGTGTTTGCTGCCCTGTGATAATACGTGTAGGGGAGATTTCTACCCTGTTTTAAAACTGGGTAACCTGTTTTTAATATTTCTACCATGATGAGAAGACTAGCATGAATTCTTTATAGTGCAAATTAAATCAGTTTATTCTTGCAAAGAAAAGAGTAAGTAATTACAGTCCTGTTTTGCAGATCCTATCCCTTAGTCTTCCTTCTCATTCGGTTCTTCTTTCCTCCAGCTTTTTTAGCGCCTTTGTTCACATTGCCCTCCGAGTTCGTATTTTGTGTATGAGCCCCACCCAGTGCCCTGGCTCTTCCGTGGGATTATGTATCTCTGTTTGCCCTTCCTGTGCAGTATTTGGGATTGCTATGCCTACAAGAAAAGGTGATGGTTGCAAAACTAGTTTGATAGTGTGCTAAAGATCGGGGCCTCAGAAGGACCTCCCAGCTCTGAGGCTTTCTTGTGCAGGAGCTGACAGACTGCTGAAGTGCCTTCCTGCATCCTTCTGTTCACATCTTGGGTGCTGAAGAATGCAGAACCAGCAGTTACTAACAGTAGTGTGATGAAGGTACCTCTTCAAATGCTGTCAATATTTGCCAAAGGGGAAAAAAACAACCCAAAACCTGACTGATGACATAAGAGCCAGATCTGGCTCGCAGCTGGGTGGGGGCATGCGGTATATGAATATAAAGAACTGTAGCTCCACTCGGTAGCCATTGATTCAAGAGTAATGGTTTCAGAGTGACTCCTGTGCCAGGTAACAAAGATCAATGAATTATATTTTACTGAACAGGGAACCCTTTGTTTTCCCTTTCGTGGGATCTTAAAGGTCTTTGCCAGCTCCTGTGTCCTCTGTGGTTTGGTATCACATCTTACTACTCAACTTCAAACACCATCTCGATAAGAGGCCCCTTAGGAAATATACTAATGTGTGGCATCGTTTCATCCTTTGCCTTGTCCAGTCTCCAGAAGGAAGCAGTGTCTCTGCAGGGTGGAAGGTGCCACAGGAGGAGTGGCCAGCACACAGAAGCCTTTTCAGGCCTTGCACTTTCAGTCCTGCTAGAGCAGCTGTAGCAGAAGAGATGTGAGCTGGGAGGAGTGCAGCATGGGCCGCATTCGTTCTGCTGAGGCCAGTTAGCGATGCAGTTCCCCTCCAGCAGATGCCCTTCCCTGTTTTTACAGGTGGCTGTTGGTAATTGCATGTCCTTTAATAGGTTTTGGATGCTTGGGGGATGTTCTTGGTCTGAGATGACAGTTCTTGCACTATAGCTGTCAGGGTGGGTTCAGCCCCTGCCTGAGTCTTGCGGAGCCCTAATTCATCCCTGTCTGAATTTAAAGACTCCTTGGCTCTATGCCACAACAGGTTTTTTCTCCACTGCATGCAAAAAGCAGCTACTTCTTCTTCTTCAGAGTCAGGCGGGGGCTGTTGCAAACCCTATTAGAGAAAATATTTATATGCTTTAACGTACTGTTGTATGTGAACTCATTTGAAGTATCTTAAATGATACACAAGTCTGAATGCATCAATATGTGTGTGATCGGCGTGGCTTCTCTACTTGTTAATGCTTAAAATGCTTAAAAGTGCTTAAAAACCTGCTTACAGAGAGATAAAAGGAATGCAGTATAGTTAATTTATTGATAAGCAGGGAAATTTCCAAAGGGAAAAAGCCAGGTCATAAAGGACTTTGTAATCTAGACAGTCAAGGTGAAAGAATGGCCAGTTAATTCAGGCCAACATCAGCCAAGTAAAAAAAGGACATAAATACTAAGTTTTTAGTAGTATGAGCAATTAACCACAGGCGGAGCTTTTTCACCCTTGTAGCTGATTTGTTTACCCAACGGGATCCTAGTAGAAACCGTGCCTCTCTTAAAAAGACATGCTGGAGCTCAGCAAGAGTTGTAGGATCCTATGGGAGGCCAGGGTACAGGATGGAAAACTGCATCAGCGGAGGGTCCGCTTGTACTTGCACTTGTCTTCTGAGTGCTTTCAGATAAAGCCCGCTCTCACGAACTATTTACAGTTGGATCAGACAGCCACCGTTGGCAACTGCAAGGGAAGCTCTTGGGAGTTTTGATGAAAGCTCATCTCGAGACAACATAGAGGCTAACACTGACACAGACTATTTCCAAAAAAGGCCTCCAACAAGATGCTGCTGCTCCCCTATCCAAAAATGAAAGGGGAAGCAGACCAGCTGAAGATGACTTCAGAGTTGGTAGCAGTGACAGAGCAGATTCAGTGCCTGGAAATATGTGTAGTGGGCTTCAGAAAAAAGACAAAGGCATAAAATAACATCGCAGGAGGAATGTTTACCCCCAGCTGGGGTCAACAGAGGTCCAGCTGGAACTTCCCATAACCAGAGCTGGCTGCAGGAGCTCCCCCGCGGTGCGGACTCACCTTGCAAAACATGTTTGATGGCATCAGCATTAACTTACTTTGATACACGCTGCCTCTGCTGCCTTCAGGACATGCAAAACTGCTTGAATTAGGTTCTGTGCGTTGCTCACGAGCAGCTCAGAAGATGACTTGCTCTCTGCTGTGACTGCTTTTACCCTTAAAAGGTATTTTAAAGGATTTTACTAGAAGAACATCAGATAGTGTTCTCCCCTGTATGGCTAGTACTCCCATCAGTCCCTCCCAACTCAGAAGATGTCCCCTGTCGCCTGTGCTCTCAAAGCAGGTTTCCAGAGAGGCAGGCACACCAGGGGAGGAAAAGGCTGTTTACAGCAATAAAAAGAGGAGAGGGAACCCCCTGGATTGTAGCTGAACTCCAAGGGCTACACCCAGAATCCATCAAGGACCTCTGGAGACCACCCTGTGTGTCCCTTTGAAAAGGGGGCCACCAGGCTTGGGAGGGATTGTCCTTGACCCCAGCAACAAACCTGGCCACGATGCTGAGCTGGCTGCTGATGGTGTAGGTCTGCTCTGCGGCACGCAGCAGCTCTGCGGAGCATCTCTTGTCGAGGCAGTGCTTCGCAACAATGTGGGCAAATCTAACAAACACCTGCCCATCAGAAGCCATTTGCCTTGCACAGGCGACGAGCTGGTCCTTGCTCTAAAACAAAATAGAAATAAATATGTTTGAGGAGAGAAGAATCAAAAAAAGACTCCTGCAAGACAGGGGAGCCAAGATACGTTGTGAAGCAAGGAAAGGACTGGACACCAAGTTCACATCTAATCAGGAGGAAGTAATTTCTAGTGCTTTGCATAAATATAGCTGGTGCCACTCTTACACAGGGGTTTCAGCAGGTGCTGGGCATGCCTCTCACTGGCTTTGACTGTGCTCTTGAGGAAAAAACGCACTGGGGTGGAAGGGGTGAAACACTGCGTACCAAGATGGGGCCCTTCTTCCTCAGGAACTGAGTCATGTGAATCATCCTTGTTGCCATGTCCTTGGTGACCTGGGACATCTTGCTGGGGCCACCCTGCCGTGTGTCACTGTTTTCTCTCTCGCGCTTTGCAGGGCTGCTGGCAAGGCAGATGCTGGGAGGACCGTTCTGGTGCTGTTGAGACAATAACTGAACAGATGTGAAGTTTGGAGAATTCGATGCTGAGCTGCCTGTGTGTTTCTGAAGCAGTTTTTGGTGAGTAAAGGAGATGGGAGAGCTGCCCGCCACTTCACTGGGTCTGCTCTGCCTTCCCAACCAGCCTTTCTCTCCCCTGCCTTCACCCACAGTGGGACTATCCCATCCAAATACCCCGTGTGCCGTTGTCTCCAGGAGCTATCTCCAAATGGGTGGTAGCTGTCAAGCGAGCTGACAGCGCTCATGATTCTGAAGTACAATTAAGTGCTCTAAACTGCTGTGCTAAGTGATCTGGATCATGTACTGGAGCCTTTGCCAGCTCCTGACAACCGAGCAGTTGTGGGAACTCCCAAAGGGTGCTCGTGGGGAGGCGAGCTGAGTGGAGACAGGTCGTGTTTCAGGGCAGGGAGAGCAGTACAGCCCCCCCGCTGTTCCCTCAGAAACAGCGTTTGGGGATGGGTGTCTTTATGCAAGGGTGCCTGTCAGATCAGATATCCAGAACTCCTGAACAGGGCAGCCAGCAACCTGATCCAACTGACGGCGGCCAGGGGCTTGGACTATTGACCTCCAGAGGCCCCTGCCAATATCACTTATCTTAATGCTCCATGGTGTGAGTACCAGGACTGACTGACAGCCCTGACTGTCACCCTGCAGTAAGAGCTGATGGGGGAAGGAGCTACTGTACCATTTCACGTGCTTCCCTGGCAGCTCCACTTGCTTGTCCGCTCCTGCGTGGGCAGGTTTCTGTTGGCATGGTGTGGCTCAGAGCATCAGGCTCTCGGGCTGGGAAGAGCTTGGCTCTGCTGTTGCATTGTCTTGGAAAGTGCTGGTCCCCTGCGTTCTGTAAGCGTTGTCTGATGAGCTGCAGAACATGTTCGCTGACGCCCTGGGCAGCCCGAAGCTGTGTGACAAGGTAGTGTGCCTTTGCTGCCCAGTACCAGACAGCACTGTCTAGGCGGAGATGCCCTTCGTCCTGGCAGCCCTGGAAGAGCTGGCTGGCGCCGCTCACTGCGTCAGACGTGAGGACCAGAAGGTGGTCTGCGAGGGAGAGCAGGTTTGCCTGCGATTGCCGTTGAGCGCTGGCCTCCAGAATGTCCTGGAGGGTGGTTTTGACCCACTGAACGTTAGCCATTAGCCGACTTGCCTTCTCGTCAAAGGCCTGTTTGCTCCTCTCTCTGTCCTCCTGGGAGAGGGAGGACAGGGCTGGTCCCACGACATCTCGGATGACCCGCAGCTGTTCGGTGTTGACCTTCTCCAGGTGAAGCAATAACGCCTTGGCCCTGAGGGCCAAGTCTCTCTGCAGGAGCTCAAAGCGAACGTACAAGCTGGCAGTCGAGAGCGGAGAGACCAAGAGGGTATTGGAGGCATCCAGCAGTGCTTCCATTAGCACCCTTATCTCCTCCCTGAGCGCTAGGATTTCACTGCGACCGTGGTCTTCGGGGCAGGACAAGTAAGAGAGCCGGGCGGCCTCCTGCAGCCTCAGGGAGTTCTCGGACACAGCAGCCAAGAGGCTCTGTGAGCAAAGCTTGTTCTTCACGGCACTGCTCAGCTCCCTCAGAAACAGGACGTCCCTGCCTATGAACCGATCCACAGCGCCCAGCAGGACATGCATGCTGACAGCCCACTTGATGCAGTGCAGCTCCAGGTTGGCCTTTCCCACCCTGCAGGAACCCTCGAAGGGCGCTCCTTTCTCAAGTAACACTTTGGTGTTCATCTGAGCACGTGAAAACTTGGCTTGGACCTGTAGAAAGCTCTCCCAGACGCTGGGGGAAATGGGATTTCCCTCACTGCAGGCTGTGCTTGCAATGTCTCCTGCTAACTGAACTGCTCCTGCTAAACCCATTGTGGTCTCGTCCAAAGCCTGTTTGCCTCTCAGAAAGTCTGCAGACAAGATGAAGCCAAGTACTTGCTGAGACAGACTATACCAAGAGCCTGCCACAGCTGCCAGGCACTCTTTGGTCTCACAGAGCCGTTCTGAGAGCGTGAGTGCCATTTGGAGAAGTCTGCTTGGGTGAGGAAGCTGCCTTAGGGCTGTTTCTCTGGCCAGGGAAATAACACGTGGGGTCAGTAATACAATCATCTGGTACTGCCCCAGCGTCTCCACCTGGGGAGACTCGGCAACGGGCAGCGCTTCCTTTGCTGCATCGATACAGCTGTTGGAGAGTTCAAGCAAGGCGGAGCAGGCAGCGTTCACACCTGCCATGTCATGGGCTCTTGTTGCTGCTAGGAGAGCTGTAATGACAGGGTGCATGTCTCCTTTCCTTGGAACAACGTGCGGGTGTAAGTTACCTGGTCCTGTAGGCAGACGACTTAAGATGTCTTCTTGCAACGCAGCCTCATCCATAATGGCTTTTAGCCCAGCCTGTGACGGGCCGAGTTCAAGCCCCTTTGCAACATCAGCACTTCGCACTTGTTCCCGGAGAGGGCTGAGGATATCTGGGTGGTTGGACCCGTCCAGCCCATCTTGGACTTGGCGAGCAGTATCCATCAGGCAGCTGGCTGCCTTTGAAAAGGCATCCCTCGTTTGGAGGCAGGAGAGACTCTCTGGACAAAGGGCTGTGACCACTTTCAGCTCAAGGATGGAGTTAGCCAGTTGCTCAACCCAAACCAGCAAGCCATTCCTGAAAATGGGGTCTGTGGCTCTGTCCACGTACCTGGTGGTAGCTTCAACCACCCAGCGAGCCCAGCTGGTGAGGCGAGTCGCATGCCATAAGAGCTGCTCAGGATCCTGACTTCCCAGAGCCTTTTGAGACTGGTCTCTGTGCCTGGCCATTTCCTGGATGGACAGCTGAAGGAAATCATGCATGCTGACCGTCTCCTCAAAACACCGCAAGAGGCTTTCTGTGGCTCCAGCCCATGCGTGGTACCAGGACTGCAGTTGCTGAGCAGCACTCATCTGGGCTGTATTTCCACTCACTTCTGTGAGCAGTGGAGGGAGACTGGCAAGGAGTCTCTCCAGATACTCTACCCACTCTCTGATTTCTCTGGCAGTTTGGGTTTTGGTGCACCTTGCCAGAACAAAGTCTGCCACTTTGAGCATCTGCTGGGCATGCTTGAAGAAGGTGGCAGTGAGGGGCTGAAGCTTCTTTAAAAATCCTCCTTGTCCTGCTGGAAGACACCTTGTACCAGCAAGGCTAAGAGCATCTCCAACTAGCTGCCTCAGGGGCTCCTTACCCTCAAAGAAGGTGTCAAGGATTTGGCACAGAGTAGCTGTGAGCACTGCCTGGTTGAGACTCTCCACCTCCTCTCTCATGGTGTGACATTCCTTGTCCAGCCTGCTTTCTCCCCAGCTTTGCTCTGGCTGTCCCTCCTGCTGGCTTATGTGGCTGCAGATGCTTTTCCTCAGCCGTAGCAGAACCCAGCAATGTTTTACCAGGTCCAGCTTCAGATCTGGCCTGGACGAGTCTGCTAGAAGCATGCAGTAGAAAATGACCGCTTCCACATGAGCACTGAACTCGCTGTCGGAGAGGTGCGCTGGGTCTGGGTGAGAGAGGAGAGCCAGCAGCCTGCTGATGTGCTGGGAAAAGGTCCCATTCCTGTCCTGTGGCTCCTTGCTGCCCATACTGTCGATGAGCAGGGAAGTGAGCTCTTTGATGGTCCCCTCCGTCAGCTGGAAAGCGTCATCTTTGGAGAGGTTGACTCGTTGATCCCAGGAATGTTTAAGATCACTGTGCTTGGCTGCGTGGAGCAATGGAACACACTTCTGAAGGAGCTGCAAAGTTTGGGTCAAGCTCTTCTGTCGAGGACAATCTCCGAGTTCCTCAAGGCGCTTTGCTGTCAGATTGCTCAACAGAAGCAAGGCCTCAGAAAAGGCCTGGAAAGCAGCCAGCAGTCCTGGCATGTCCCCTGCATCCTGCAGCATGCTCAGGCACTCCAGAAGCCAGCTGGCAGCCTGAATTATCCTCCTCGTCCCAGCAGCATCTTTGATCTGAAGGATCTAAACAGAAAAAACAAAAGTGAGAAAAACTGTGGCTAGGGCTCAAGAATCCCTGTTCACTGTTTCATTCCTTGTGCAGCCCAGATGACACTGCAGCCCTCGCAAGGAAGAGGCAAGGCACATTTTGCTCAGCAGACCTGCCCTAACGAGCATGTGGTGAAGAAGCAGCCATTGCTGCAGCTAGAGCTTCCCCAAGGCCCAGCCCCTGTCCCCGTGAAGGGCAGCTCTTGTCCCTCCTACAGCTGTGCCCTTACCCACTGCTGCATCCCATCCTGACCTCCTCTCCTCGCTCTGGCACTGGCCCCCTCCACCATTACCTTCGCTGTCTCTGTTAAGACCCTCTTCGCCGACATGGCCAGCTCCTCCCTGTTGCTGGGGTTGTCCGGCTGTACCCGGAGCTTGCAGGCTGCCAGCAGCACGCACCTCCCTGCCAGGACGAGGGACTCGGCCACAGGACGTGTCTCCTCCTTGAACACCTTGTCGCTGGACTCCTCAGCCAACCTGGAACAGAAGCCACTGTGTTCAGCTCTTCGCAATCCCGTAAGTCCCAGCCTTGGTGGGTAGGAGCAAGGATGCTGTGCCAGTCTCAATCTTTATCAAAACAATTAGCCATGCCAGACCTTAACTGGGCTTGAATTGATTGTAGTTGTATCTGCAAAAACTGTTTCAGAACCTTTTGCAGTGGATGAAATTCACTTTAAGATGGGGTGTCTGCTCTCTACCAGCTCCTAGCTGTAACAGCAAAATAGGTCGGTGGCAAGTGCCTGATCTGTGGATTAGGGCTCCAGTTTCACTGAAACATTCAGTAAATTCACTGAAGTGTTCAGTTAGTTGTCTGTTAAGGTGTGTTAAACATGGCTTGCTGAGGTTTTGCTTACTTTGCCACTTCCCTTCCAGGTACAAACCCCTGCTTTATCCTCTCCTTTTCCCTTCCTAAATCCTATCCCCTGTCATGTTGCTCATCCCTTTCCTCTCCAGTGAGGTACAGGCAGGCAGGCTGCAGAGGCAGGCTCCCTGCTAATTTCTTTGCCATCCCTTCCTCTTCTTTACCAGCCCCCAGGTCTGCCTGGGAGACACCCAGCAAACTTACCTTCTTGCAACAGAAGCGAGTTCTTCTGTGGCTTTGGCTAATTTTTCTGCATTCTCCTCTAAATTGGGAAAGGCCTGACAAAACCCATCTTCCCATTCCAGGGCAAGGATTAGATGGCAGAGCTGCGCTGCCATGGGGCAGAGGATCCGTTGGGTAGCTTTGTTTTCTGTTAGGAACCCGAGGTCATAGAGATAAAAAGGCTCCATTTTGTCCTGCCTGGAAAAGGGAAACAAAACGTGGGATTGTTTGGGATCCTTTGCAATCTGTAACAGTTACCAGTTTTAACCAGCCACCTTGGGTTTGGATGGCCGCTGTTGGGTTTAGTTTCTCCCAGCCCTGCAACGAGCCGAGCAGCCTGCGTTGCCCCCCACGGTGGGCTTTTCCCCCAGCTTTCCCGGTGCGGACCCCAGCTCTGCAGTCCCGCATGCCGGGCCTCCTCCAGCGCCGCCAGAGCCACAGCCGTGTCCCCGGGCCGCCCCAGGCCCACCCCACGGGCCTGTACTGACATCATTCCGTGGGCCCAGGGGCGGCAGAGCCCCTTTCCTTACCCGGGCACAGACAGTCCTGCGGGCGAGCGCTGGGGACAGGGTGGTGGCCAGACCCCCGGGGCGGGGGTGCTGGCGGTGGTGGTGACGTTACCTGCCCCACGGGCCTCCTGGGCAGGGATACGCACCCAGGGCGGGCGGTGCGGGGATTGATTACACCTCGATAACCATGAACTCGCTGCCTGTCGCGGCAGGGTGGAAGGCCAGCGCCTGCGTGCCTGTGCCGGCCGCGGGGGCCTGGCGTCCCCGTGGGCCTCCCCGCTGCTCTTTCGAGGCCAGGGCCGTTTCTGGGGGCTGCTTGGCCGCCGGGGGTGCCCCCCCGGGGGTTACTGAGGGGCGTTTGAAGGCCGGGGACGGGGGAATGGCTGCGCGGGGGGGCCCCGGCCGCCGGGCCATCGGCGCTAAGCTGGAGGGCG
>JAVJGJ010000032.1:1208779-1225616 GCA_035590215.1 Microhierax caerulescens | reverse complement strand
TCTTATTTCTGGGCTGATGATGCCTTTGCGAGACACGGTTTGCTCCTTCGCTTTTAGGAGTTGCTGTAACTTACCAAAGGCGTTTTTTCTCCTGAATTCTGTTGTTTCTAGAGAAAGGCTGGGGGAAGCAGGGAGAGGGAAGCTTGTAATTACACTTTTGATCATGTTTACAAATACATTTGGCAGAAAATTTCCCCCCAGATTTGGAAACTTGATCGCTCTGCCTTTGTGTCCGGTGTTTACCTGGGAATACTGGCAGCGCTGCTTTTGCGCTTCTGCAGGGCTAACCCATACTGGAGGGGGTTTCACCACGTCAGCTTGCTTTCCCCGTTCTGCGTCAGCCAGGACGTGTTGAGGTATCGGCACGGCACCCCTGGGGTGGGCAGCAGCTCCCCGGCAGGATGGGCTGCCTGGCTGCGCTCTCGCAGCTGCCTGCGAGTCTCTGACTTTGCTTGGGATTAGTTAAAAATCTGCCTGTTGGTACGGACACTGGCATTTTTTCCACGGCCTTTATTCACGGAAAGCTGTGTGGGACTGCGTGTAATTTCAGTCAGCTGTCCTGTTTTTAATTCATTTCTTGATGATGCGGTTTTCTTTCCCGGCACTAATAATATCTTTTTGTGCCTAGGTCGGAACAAACACGATGGATAATCCTTTGCTTAAGTATAGTGCGAAGGAGTATTTCTTCAAAGCCGCCCTGTGCCACTTCATCGTGGATGAGCTGAATGCAAAGGTCAGTGGGCGCAGGGGGGTTGTCCCAGGCTTCCCGCATCCCTCTTAAATCAACCTTTGCCGGCTGAGACACCTTCTTGCATGCGCAGGGATTTGTGTGGCTGTGGCACGGACTGAAGCTCGGAGTGCCGTTGTGTCACACTGGATTTACTGGGAATACTTGCTCTTGGATGTACTGGGAATACTTTCCCAAGCTCTCTGTGCAATTTTAGGGCTGGAAGGCAAAAACTGAACTACAAAGCAAGTGGTTTTGTGAAACGGGTGTTAAGGGTTATCTACTCTCTTTCAGCTTGCACTTGAGAAATATGAAGAAATGTTCCCAGCATTCACAGATTCACGGGAATGCAAGCTATTGAAAGTGAGTAAAGCCAGTATTGAAATTCTATATTTATATTTATGGATTTATTTATTATATATATTATCTATAAAATTATATACAGTCACACTTGAAAAGGCATACTGCCCTTCACTTTGTGTTTTTTCACCATGCCATAGATCTTGGTCATTTATGCTAATGTTCTTGAGGACATCAGACTCGCTTTGTGCTGGGGTTATACCAGACATATATATATGTATCTATATACACCAGGAAGTAGCTGCAGTAGAAAGATGATTATTGTAACTTGAAAAACCCAACCCCAGGTACTTCTGCGTTGGCGGCAGGTGGTTTGAACAGGCTGCGAAGGTGCTGCTGCTGGACAGGCGGGTGCCCCGTGCCACGGGCGCACAGGTCCTCTCTCACGGGGGTGAGATCCCTGTGCACTGGCCGTGTGGGAACATGTGGGAATAGAGTATTTTCTGATTTTTGATGGTGTTTTCCTAGAAACTGCTGGAAGCCCATGAGGAGCAGAACTGCGAGGCGTACACCGAGGCAGTAAGTAGTCACAAATTTGGTAAGGGCACTCGTGGATGGCGGCTTGTTCCTTTTTTTGTTTTATAGTGGAGTGTGTGCACTGTTAAATGCCGGGTAACTTGTTGCCCGAGGGCTGCGGAATGCTTCTTTTGCAGCCGTCTCATTTGCTTTCCAGTATCTTAATTTAAAAGTTTGTTGTTATTTTTTTTACTCATAGGTTAAAGAATTTGATTCGATATCGCGGTTGGATCAGTGGCTTACAACCATGTTGCTTCGCATCAAGAAGTCAATCCAAGGAGAAGGGGACGGGGACCTGAAGTGAATTGTGTGCGGTATTTGTGGCATGCGGCCTATGTAATCCGTTCTTGTGTTACAGCCAAGGACCACTACGGGATACGTGATAAAATCCCTAGCTTCAGTTTGTCGCTTACAAATCCAATGATCTGTGTGTTTCTTTAGTATCCTGCTCTTTGTCGTGACAACGTGGGTAGATGAGAAGCGATGCTCTGGGTAGCACTGGCACATCTTTCCGAGGCAAAATAAGCACTTTTTGGCAGAAATCCGTTCATGGTTCTATTAGCTGGTGACCCCAAAGGCTGCACTCAGCAACTGCTGGTTTTTCCCCGCTGTTCTGTCTTCAGGCTCGGTACCGTCCGTTCCCGCACGTAAATTATTTTGGCTGCGCCAGTGCAGTACAAGTAATTGCTTCTGATCTGTTGCTGTCTCGTTGCAGTTTTCTGTTTCCAAATGGGCCTCTGTCAGATACGCTTGGATCTTGGGTGTTTGGTTTTTTTTTTTTAAATGATTGAGCTTTTTTAACGGTGCTAGTGGAAGGCTTTTGGTGTGACTCTTAAATACAGTGTGCCTGTGTGTGTGTACACGCTATACAGATACACGTGTGCACGTATACAGAATACCTGATGACTTAGCGCTGAAAGCAGTACACGCGAGGGGACAGGACCGCCTAGACTGGTGTCAGCCCTCGGCCAGTCGTCGCCAGTAGACCTAGTTAATGGTGTGTTTTGTATCTCAGATCTAAATATAAAAATGTAAGGTTCTTCTATATTTTCTTGGATCTATTTTTCCACTTTATTTTGTGGTGCATCCCATCCCTCCTCCCCCGAGATGACTTGACCCAAGTAATAATCTATTTTTCTAATGTTTCATTTACCTGAACTCCTGCTGCTGTCTCTGCTACAGGTCTTTTGTGTGCACCGGGCAATACCCGTTAGTTTCTGACCTCTCTGCTGTTGGCGAAACCGCCTCGTTCTTGGGATGTGCCAAGGTGTTGGCTGAGACTTGATGTTGCACAGAAATCGTGTTTTAGTTGTCTGGGTGACAGGTGAATCGAGCTGGCTTTGAAAAGGCGCAGACAGGTTTAAAAATACAGTCATTTAAAAAATGCAGTCATTTTAGAAACAGATTTTAAAGTGTCTGCAGCCAAGGCGCTTCCCTGCAACGCGTTGTTTAATGGGAGCTAATTAAGCTACTTGTTACTTGGACGTATTAAGGAGGACTTGGGAGCCTATGCAATTTGTCAGCGGGAGTTGTCACTCAGTCTTTCCCTGTAATGAAGTGATTTTTTAGCTGCGCTACTGACATGCAAAGAATGAAAAAGTAATTAATTAACTGCTTTAGTTGGTACAACTGCTCTTTAAGCTGGGCCCTCTTCCGCAGCCAGGGCAGGAGCGCTGCCCAGGGTGGGCACTGCCCCTTATTTCTCTTGCTGAAGTGCCAGTGTCTGGTGACCACAATGCCAGCTCTCGTGCTTCTCTTCGGTTTGTTTTTCATCTAGGTTCTTGCTTTGAGTAGAATACGCTTTGGCTTACTGGTCTAAAGGGTTGTGTTGTATTTAAGTGGTACTTCATCTCTACCAGTGGCTTATGAAAAAGAAAACCAAAAATCACTGCTGGTACATGCCAAATTATTGTTAATTTTTTGTTTTCCTGCCTGATTTCCCCAGTCTATTTTCCATAGACATTCTGCGCACCCTCCCTTAACAGACTAGACCCGTGAGCTGTGCTGACAGGCAAGGTGAGTGCACTGAAAAAGCCCGGACGCTGCTCGTTCTTCTGAGCAGCTTCAGTTTCTTCACTTCTCAGATGTGTTTTTAAGGCCACTGCTTGCGGTCACCCTCTGTCCGCATCAAACCACCCCTCGAACCCAGACCACCCTGCCTCACGCCCGTCCTTCCCACAGACGCGGCAGAGAAACACTTCACATGCGCTTTAGCGCATGGTCTGCAGCGCTGCGAGGGCCGGGTGCGTGTCTCCGCTCCTCAGGAACGAGGATCGACCAGTGTTTCCTGAGGGCGACCCGTTTCTGTGCCGCCTCCACTGGGCAGAGAAAATACCGGGCTTGGGGCGCAGCTGGCGCGGTAGGGGGGTTAGCGGATTAGCCGAAGTCAGACGCGCTGCAGCTTTGCTTGCGTTTCGGACGAGAGGGTCCAAAGACGTAACTGCCGCTGAACTTAGTTGTGGTGAACGGAGGGGGCTGGAATAATTTTTATTTAATTTACTCGTTTCTTTCCCATCGCATTGACAGCTTTGTCTTGACTTGTATCCAACACCTTTGGAGCCCTGGTGAGGGGAAGCGCAGGCTGCGAGCTTTTCCTAGTGTCACACAGAGCCCGGGCAAGTATTTTTATGCTGTTGTTGTTTCTGTTGTGGTTCACTTCTCCAGTTGTCAGTATTATGCACAGTTGTGGCAAGACGTGTACGGAGCTGGTGGACCAGAGGACCGTACCCGTGGGGTTGCAGGGTCAGTTACTGTGCTCTGGAGTAATATCATTAAAATACAAATGTTAGTTGTGTATAAGTAGGCTACAGCATGTCCTCCAGTGTATCAGTGGTAAATCGTGACAGTTCTAAGATGACAATCTGCCACTCCGCTGTATTTCCCCCCCCAGAACACAACTCTGTACTATGAAAACTTATTAATGAAATGGCCTTAGCAAGAATAATAATGTTTTGTGTGAATCTGTACATTAATAAAGTAAAAAACATCAACGTAAGTGGTGATAAATGTTCTTTCCTGGAAAACGCAGGCTAAAGCTACAGCCTGTCTTGACGGTACCAGCTGGTGCGCGTGGTGCTTCCTTCCCCTTACCGCCCCGGCGCGTGCCTCGCGTGAGCCCTCGTACGGGAGAGTGTGGCCGATCCACGTTACAGCGCCCGTCACCCCGCCTGCGTGCTCTGGTACAACGGGTCACCTGCGGGAACGGGAACGGGAACGGGCCCAGGCGTCGCACTTCAGAGTTTTTCTGGCGTTTCTTAACGCCCGGCAAAAGGTGAGCGCCAGGGAATGATCCCTCGCGGGCAGGGCAGGACGAGCCCAGGCGGCTCTGGCAGAGCCTAGTCAGGACGTGGCGCGCTCGCAGCAACAGGGGCCTAAATGTATAGAAACATTCCATACCGTCATCAAATCACTGCCAGGGTCAGCCTTAATTAAGGTTTCAATATTTTAATAAGAACAGTTCATACGAGTAACTCACTTCCGTACATTCATGAAGTACAAAAGTTTCCCTGGCTACAGGTACTAATGCTCAGACTTTAAATATATCTACAGACTCCTGACACTGGTCACGGGGAATACTGAGCTTCGACAGGAACCGCGTGCTTGAATAAATATTTCAAATATAGTCTCTTGGAAATGTTATATTTTAAAAAAATTCCCTTTCTATAGATTAAGTTATGATTCCATGGTAACGCATCAGACATCCCTTTAAGGTCCAAAAATAGCTCTGTGCCACAGTCTGGGTATCGTTATTGCTTTGCCAACCCCCAAGCCCTGAACGGGCCTCAGCAAGGCCTGATTGTGCTTACCTTTACGCTGCTGCAGTCCTTCCGTGTTTCTCACAGCTTCAGCTGAGAGTTTCTGTGGAAATACCACACTAACAGCAAAATGAAGAGAAACGGGAAAATGACTCTGGAAAGCTCCCTGTTTTCACATGGCGGCACTGGGATGCGATCCCCAGTTTTGAAGCATTAGCCGTACAAGCAAGTTGCAATTAGATTAGGATGAATTAGATAAAGCACAATTCTTGCAGAGACTGGGGCTGCTGCAGCAGGCTGTGTGACCTTGCGGTCACCGAAGTCCCAGCCGGGACCCTCCGTCCCTGTGCTGCCTTTGCTGCGTTCCCTTATTTAAGACAAAGGCGCAGCGCCAGGGTTACTCTGCTACAACTGAGCAGCCGACGCTAATGGGGAAAAGCCTCCGAGCTTTGTGATTCACTTGTGTCCTTGGGGCCTGCCTCTCGCCGCCCCGCTGGGGACAGTGAAACCCGCACCAGCCTAGAACTGCCGTTCAGAGCCCAACCCTGTCTGGCTCACAAAGTCTGCGCCGTGTGGGAGACAAAGGCCTGAACCCCTTGAACAGTCCAGCACCTTTTTCACTTGGTTGCATCTTTCCATGCCTCTAGTCAAACGCACCCTGCCTGCCTCCCGTGTGTAGCTGGGTTTACCGCTGGAGACTCTTGCGCTGGTGGAATTACCTGTAGCAAGTCCGCAGCAAAACGGTAGGAGGTTTTTCCCCACCGGAGCAGTGGGTAGTTTAAAGCAGGTCTGCAGTTCTGAGCAGCAGCGGTGTTTGAGCCACGGTGGAGAAAAGCGCGTTGCTGACCTATCTGAACCAGCAGAAAACGGCTCGGGTGCAAGAGGAGAACGCCATAAGCTCTTTCTACACCAGCCTTCCCAGCATCACCGAGGTACTACTTCTCACAGACACCTTTACCAGAGATGTTTTAGTCTTAATTGCCACATTATACGTAAGCTGGAGCAGTCAGAACATGGAGACTGAATGCAAGTGTCAAACTGCACCAGGTTTCAGGGACATGCAATCACCACCACCCCTACAGCTGCAGCACTTGGGTCCCACCTGCCCCTTCTGCTACTAGAGAATCGAGACTCCAGCTCCTCCCGAAGCTTGCTCCCACTCGTATTCCCAAGGAGTGAGCTGGCTCACTGCTTGGATCTTTGGCAAAAGCAGAGAGAAACCAACACTTCCTGCAAAGCCACTTAGTACAAATTAAATTTTACGTATGAATTCCCACTAAGGGAAAGCGCAGTTCATTCTGCTAAGCTACTAGGCTGAGAAACACAACATCATTTCTCTTGATTGTACGCGTGTCATCAAATCAACTGGAAATCAAATTCACACCTTCTTTATAGCCTACCAAAATACAGGTACTTCCTTTCAGTACAGGCCAGCTAGAACAAAGGAGCTGAGATACACCCTTTTTATTTGTCAGGAATAAACTTACTGGGACCTCTGCCTCCTCTTCCACTGCCCTGCCTTCAGGAGATGGAGTTGTTATGTGTTGGAGGCAGGTAATGAATTTTCGGAGGAAATTCTGGAAATCCAGTGCCTGCTTCCTTGTAGCTTCCCATAGTTCCCTCAGTAGGCTACCGGCAAAGTCAAAAGGACTACACAAAGGGTGCAGCTTAAACTGGATTTGTAAATACCAAATTATTCCATATTCACCAGAGCATGAAGCTGTGGCTGCACAGCGTCTGTCTGGGTCTGCAGCACTGTCAGCTCACTTAGGGTGGTGGCTATAAGGGCCTCCTGCGGCCCCGGAGTCCCGTCTGACTTACAGTCTGTTCCCGAGGTAGAACTGCTGTCGTGCAGTGCAGTCACGCTCCCTGCGACGGCAGTCAAGTTCTGATAGTGGCCGTTCTCGGAGAAAGACAGCAGCTTCTCAGGGATTTTAGGCGACACATCATATTCTTCATCGGGAAGCTCTGTTTTGTGACCTTCATCGTTCTTAGATGCTCCTTCGACAATGACAAGGAAGTACTTCCAGGGTGTTTTTTTATCGTGTATCTGGCAAAAAAAAAAACCAAAAAAAAAAAAACCAAACCGGATGACAGTCTGGGAGGCAAAAGCTCAATGCTGGTTGGAAGGATCTCTACGTTTTCATCCCACAGAACTAGGCTGGTATACATCCATGCACTAATCTGTGTCCCTGGTGAGCTTCCCCTTTTCACGTGGCATCTACCTGGTCCAGCAGAGAGCCTGGCCCAGAAAGCGAGTCCTGTCACCTGCCAGTGGCACGGGGAACGTGCTCAGAGGTCACAGAACAAATCTGTGCCTCTGAACGGTCCGGCGTGACCTACATGGGCTGTGCCGCAATGGATTAAGCTCAGCCTCACTGTGGCCTCGGGACTGCACACAAACCACGTGAGTATCTCAACGCCAAAGGCCACGGCAGCGAGCAGGACCTGCCAACCCCAGCAAACACCGCACAGGAAATCCCCTCCAGGCCCCGCAGGCGCTGACGGGTCGGTGGTGGCCCAGAGGAAGGTTCTCACCAGGGGCCCGGCAGGCTCTTACCGAAGTGTGCCGCCGGAGGGTGGACTTGTCGGTGAAAGTTCGCCCGCAGGCGTTGCACATGAACGGCTTCTCCCCAGTGTGTATGCGGTGGTGCCGCTGCAGTGCGTTCAGCTGCGTGAACTGCTTACCGCACTGGTCACAGCAGTAGGGCCGTTCACCTGAAAGCAGAGCGCGGCGTTAGGGTGGTGATGTTGGGGTATTACGAGCACTGCTCACTGGGGAACCTCGAGGAACCCCCGTACTTTGTGCAACGGTAAGGCACACACAAGCATCTTCAGGAAAAAAACACGATGTTTTCAGAATTCTCAGAGTCGGGTAAGTTTTGACACATCTGAAATAAGCAGATACTTGACAGAGTAAGGGCTGGACCCACAGCCTGCATAAAACAGTGCGGCCACTGAAGCCTCCACATTTTTTACATACACTTTCCACCAGCAACTGAAGTCCTGCCCAAAATGCAAGTTTTCCTATTTACAAGTACATTCTGTAAGCGTGAACACCAGAGCTGCCCACAACACATCATACTGCTGTATTCTCTGTGTTATCAAACAGTTTTTGAAACAACCACCTGTACTCCCTTCCTTGGCTAGGGTAGGAAAAGAGACCAGAAAACTTGCTAACACACGCAAGTGGCATCACAGAAAAAGAGATGACATTCCAGAACAGGAAAAACCCACCAACATCAGTGCTGCCATGCCAGTGTCCCCTGCTCCCCCTTAGTAATGTCACACTAGACACGGAGAGGTAGGAAGTGAAAAAAACCCCGAGGGCAAGGCATGGAAGGCATGGCAATAGAACAGGGATTTCGTTAACATGGAGAACAGCGGCAAGGACACTTCCTAGAGGGTGGCACGGGATAAGCAAGCGTATTTATTATGTGATAAAAGCAAGATGAGCATTTGCAACCTACAGTATTGCTGAATAACAGGGACTAGAGCAGGTAAGAAAAACTTTAAACCAGACGCTGAACAGTAAATCCAAGGAGAGAATGCAAACATGAAAAGTGGGCAAGAACGCAATCGGCGCTCGGCAGCGCTTTGCTCAGAGCCAAACCAGACATAGTTCTTTGGTCACTAACAACCCTGGCGGCGTTCTTAACAATGTACTTGCAGCTCTTGGAAGTGTTTCAGAGAACTGCTGTAACTTGGTGAGAAGCACAGGGGGCACCAGAAGCAGATGAAAAAAAACGCGATGCATCACGAACCAAAATACGCGTGCAGGGTAGGAATTAAAGTGTTGGGAAATCCTAGCTGAGACACTCCCTGTCCAAATCACGCAGGCGTGAGGGCTACATCTTTAAATCGTGGTGGTTTGTTTCAAGCAAAAAGAGCTCCTCTTACCTGTGTGAACTTTTATATGCTGGTACAGCGAGTTCCTCTGGGCAAACGTTCTGAAGCAAACTTCACATTTGAACGGTTTGGACCCCGTATGGATTCTGTTATGGTGTTTCAGGTACTCCTTAGAGGCAAAGCTCTTCCCGCACGTTTCACACATGAAAGGCCTTTCCCCTGCAGCGAGGGTGAAAAGGAGAACGACACCAATGCAGCGTTTCAGAACGCTACTCAACGTCACATGCAAACCCCAAACACCATTAGGCACACGACGAGGCACCTGCCAGCCTCACAAAAGGATCGGTGTGGGCCACAGCAGCGATCTCTGTGTACGGCACAGAGCTTTCCTCCCAGAGACCTGCACAAAACCCTCCACAGCGTGAGGGCAACCGCACCTATCGCGCAGCACGCAACAGCGCTGCGCGGCACACGAGCAGCCCAGGGAGATCTGCAGCTAGCAGCTTCTCGCCGCCTTGGGAGCGTTCTGGCTTACTCCCATCGTAACCACGGGGCTGCATGCCTCTGGTGCAAGGCCTCCACCTGCCAGCAGCACATTTTAGTTACATGCATCTTGGTGAGTGTGCTTGGAATTCTGTTTCATTGTGGTTTTAAGGTTTTCTGCTGCCCGCATTTAGCTACGAGTTACTGGCAGAAGGCAGACCATTCCAAGGCAGGTCAGTTAAAAGATGCCGACGTACCACACACAACTCGCAGGTGGTACGAAGGGTCAATTCAAAACACCAATTTATACTACAAAGGACACCCAGGAGAAGGACACACGCTTTTAAAAAATTTCTTTGCAGTTCAGGATAAGCCAAGACAGCTGTTTTTTATTCCTTGGCTAACTGCTCCAGATTCACAGAGAAATCATTTTTCAATTAAGAATTCAACTGGACCTTTTAGTGATGACAGATCTGGGGACAGTGAAGGCTAGTCAAGGCAGCCCCAGCCCGTGCCTCAGATGCGGAGCCCAGCCAGATGGGAACGCCTTTTCTCTGTCATCAGCTCCTTTTACTCTCTCTGCCTATCCAGCTATAGGAACCTTTCTCAGTAAAATTATGCCTAGGGATGAAAATATCTGATTTTACATAAAAAATTACAAGAAAAAAGCATTTTCTGAATGAAATTAAGGTCTCCTGGTTTCACTGCAGGCCTCCTCCTAGACGCAGTACATCACAAAAGCAAGCCTTACCTGTGTGACATCGCTTGTGATATATAAGCATGTGATTCTGCGTGAACCTGGCACCACATTCATCACAGACAAAAGGTTTTTCACCAGTATGGATTCTGAAATGAGAAAGCAACATTAAAGCACCGAGGTGTACCTCCTTCCTCTGCAGCACAACACAAGCTGTCCTTACTCTGTGGCTGCCCTCTGAAGAGTGACCGTATGCCTGCACGAGGCTTTCGTGTCTTTTAAAAAATACCTTCAGCTGGGCCAAATTCTGCATCGTGGTTTCTGCAGTGCTGCTTTCATCGCTCGATCATGTGTGCGCTGCATGATCAAGGCCCAGATCCCGAAATTTCTTTAGGGTAAAACCAGATTATGGAAGTGAAAATTGAGTAACGTGTAGAAAACTTGTATCCAGATAGACTGAAAGAAAAATGTAACGGTCTTTTGGGATCTGAAGGAAAGCAGCTATCTTTATATTGCTAACACTATTAATAAAGCCCTCCACACAGAACACGAGTGACATGTCCCCTGGCATGCTGCTCTTGCCAGGCCAACACGTAGAGAGTCACTGGCTACTCTGCAACAAGTGGCACCCGAGGAGCAGATTCAAGACGCCACTTTTTTACCCAGTCAGTTTTCTTGCTGTCACCCCAAGCTTGTGGTATCACCTCCCGAGGAAGGCTGTGTGTACAAGAAGGGCAGTTCACTATTTTGCTTAGATTTTTGACCCCACGCACGCATCAGGGCTCTTCTGAATAGCGCTGCAGGAATGCAGCCAGCATAGGTCAGTTTTCACGGTGATATACATCAACAGGAAGAGCACAGATGTAAGAATACAAACAAAAAAGATGAGAAATTCCTACCACAGACTGTCACGATACACGAATTAGAACAGCACTGAGTTTCCAGCATTCAACAAGCTTACTATGTAGTCATAGTGGTACGCAGTGGAGGAGAAACTCCCTTTCTGCCAAAAAATGATTTTTAAGCAGCGCAAAGCAGTTCCTTGTGGTTAGGAAAGGACACATATGCTGAAAGAGAGATGCCATATCCCTGCATCTGCAGTAACATCACAGCAGTGCTCCAGCAGCGGTTCACTTCTGGATGTGTTTTGTACCACTGGGAGTAAACCCACTGACTTCAAAAGGGGCAGTGAAAGAAAGCAAAGGTTAACGAACCCTTCCACCTCGCAGGGAATGCCACCGGGGAACACACCGACACTACCGTGTTCCTTTTGTGGATCAGAGTAGTAGTACCTTGGGATATTTCTTCTCTACCTCCCTCTCCACAGTTACTCCCTGGCTCTAACCTCAACTTTGGTTGCAGATGACCCCTGTGGCAGGCTGATCAAAGCAGGCCAAAGCCTGTAACAGTTATAATGTCTGCCTCGATAGAAAACGTCTCTCCCCTGACCTTTTAAGACCACGCGTTTGCACCTCCACCTTTGGGTCTCACTGCAATATAAGCACTACAACTGATTTCACCAGCTCTGCGTGGGTTTCCTCGGTGCTTCACTCACCTCCAGACTGTGACGCGTCAGCCTCTTTTTCTAGGCACATTATCGGTGGTTTTCTACGCTCAGCACCCAAATCGGGCACTCTTCAATGTAATGCATGACCAAATATTTTTAGAGTATTTTCATACTTATTGTGTAACATTATTCTATTGACTAAAGAGGCATCAAATTAGCAGAAATAATTCTAGCCCTAATCCTACAAATAGTTCTGCACGGGGGTTGCTTTTCTCATGTGAAACGTCTCACGGATTCTTAATAGGTCTACTCCCACGGGAAAAGTTAACCGTGCCCTTCGGCAGCAGCAGGCCTCGACCCACGCACCTCGATTTCGGCTTAAAGAAAATGACAGCAACTCACTTAACCCAAAAAGCAGGGAAGAAAAAAAACAAAAGAGCTCTGAAAAAGGGAAATACGGACACTTTCCAGTCAGTCATGTTTTACATCCCCACTTCACTTGAAGGCCCAAGGTGTGTTCCAGGGGATCCTGCTTCTCCCCCCAGAATCTAACAAGGCCAGTTAAGTCTGTTCATACCTCATGTGTGTTTTAAGTGCAGAAGGCTGAGAAAATTTAGCCTCACACTCTGTGCACCCATAAGGCTTGTCGCCTGTATGCGTCCTTTCATGGAGCCTCAAGGCAGTTTTGGAGCTCAACCCCTTTCCACACTGTTGGCACTGATGACGCTCCCCACCACCCTCATGAACCTGGAGAATGTGCCTCTTGACGTCCTTCTTCCTCTTGAACTTCTTACCGCAGAGCTCACAAGGGAAGTGGCGCTCGCTGCTGTGGACATGGCGCTGATGGCTTTTTAGGTTGCACCGGTTGGCAAAGGTCTGACTGCAGGTTTCACACCGATAAATGATTTCAGCTGCAATGCCGTGGCTGTGTTTTATGTGCTTGAGAAAACTTTTCTCATAGAGGAATTCCTTCTCACAAGTGCTGCACTTGAAGTTACTGCCTCGTTTCTTTTTATCCTCTTCAGATTTTTTCAGGTTTTCTTCCGATTCAAAGTTGCCATCACATTCTTCGCTTTCAGGTTTGATGCTGTTCTCCGCTTGCTCCTCCTCTCTCTCCATGTCACACATATCCTGATCTTGAGGATATTTGTTTTCTTCAACAACAACCTCTGCATTCTTCTGCTGCTCTCTCAGCCGCCTCGTGTATTTCTTCTTCGGGATTTCCACAAATATTTTCCTCCCAGCTAGTCTCCCGCTCGCCCTTCTGATTTTAGCATAAGGAGGCTTCATCATTTCCTTCTTTTTGTCCGTTTTCTCTTTTGATTTGGTAACCGGCATCTCGGGAGATGTTGCGTTGCTGGGCCTGTCTACTGGGGAATCTGGAGGATCCAGAGGACAGTCTGCCTGGTCCGCTTCTGCCACAGCAGCTCCTCTGGACTCAAGCAAAATGCTTGGCTGGGTAGTGCTCTCTTCCTCGGAGTTCTGTGATTCTGAGAAGTTTTGCAACTCCAACAGCACCGACTCAAGCATCTGCTTCTTCAGCTGAAAGCAGGTTTCTGAGAGGTCCAAGCACTTCAGCTTTTCAGCTATTTCCAGCATACGCTGCACTCTGTCTTCTTCCACTTCCACCTTAGCAGTATACACAAACTCAAGAAACGAAGCAAAATCGGCAACCTGGACCTCATTCAGAAACACGTTGGTCCTTGGGCCATCCATGCCCTTCTCATTAAGGAACACCTCCTTGAAAAATTTGCTCGTTGCTGCCAATACAGCCTTGTGAGCAACAAACTCTGCCCTGACACCTTGATATTCCACGCTGACAGTCACGTCACAGAGGTGGCCCAGGAGACGCAGCTGATGCATTTCATTCAGCAGGTTGATAGGAGAGGACTTGGATTCCAGTAAAACGGCATTACTTTCCATCTTTCTTCTCTCTGCAAAAAGCTGTTAACAACACCGCACGTTAGTTGTTTGCACGAAGCTAACAAAACTCAAAGGTTTCAATGGCCAAAATTTACATCCAGACTTCCGAGAGTGCTTCACTTCAGATTTAAGCACTTCAGGTACTTGAGCTCAAGAGACCAGACTTTTAAAGGAGCATTGTAAAAAGTCTGGCTAGAAGCGCAGATTTCAGAAAACGTCACCCTGAGCAGTCATATCTAAACTCACACCACCAGTCGTCCACAGAGATTTCTCTGAAGTTTATTTAAGTTTAAATCTCAACTGTAATTTTTCCTAGAACACTAGAGCCTATTAGAACCTGTAACAGGGATGAAGCAAACAGAGAAAGATCAAAAGAAATGTTCTTATTAAGGCATGTGGAATAAAGAAATTGTTCTCCCTCTTAATCAGGCAGTAAGAGAAAGGTAAGATTAAGTAAAAGTTAACTGCAATCCTAAATAAAACACTTCCTTAAACAGGCTTTTGAGATAAGACTTTTAAACAAGACTCGGATAAAATTCCAAATGCTTAACCGACCAAAGCAAAGGAAACCATGTAATCATATTTGCAAATTGTAAACCTAAGAAATCATAAAAATCCCTCAAAGTGTTGTCTTTTCTAAAAAATTCGTCACTCAAAATGGATTTACAGCCTTTAAATTTTGTAAGGCTGCAAATCGGCATTCAAGGGCTTCACAATTCCCACTACCCTTCACCTTTAGGTTATGTCCTATTTCCCAGTAATGTTTTAAGCTGCTCCAAAATTCTCAAAAGAACTGAGGTGTGAGGATTTTTTTAAAAAGTTTGATCCCAGAACAAACAATATTTCTATGACCTCTGAAGACACTGAGCAATAGCCCCCTTGCAATCTATCTTGCTTTCCTGTGTTCCTAACTACTATGCATGCATGCATTTTGAATCTGAAAAATTTCTTTCTGCTTCCTGAAAGGTAACCAAGGTTTCTTTCTTCATGCTCAGGTACAGTAGACTTGCAGTCTTTTACACACAAAACACCAGAAATCTTGCTCAGAAAGGTAAATAAAAAAAAACCCAGTGTACAAATGGAACAAAATTTGTATTAATATAACAGTAAGGACATCTTATTAAGCATGGAAGACACATGAGACTACTACTCATTGCATCAGAAGGAGCCTCTTTCTCTTCCCATAGAGCTATAAACTCAAATTTTAGTCTATACTCATTCCAACAAACCAGAAGTTAGTCTCACACCCCAATACAATTTCCTGTTAAAACCATCTTGATAAAATATTTTCAAGAGAACGGTAAAGTGGAGAACTACAAACCGTACAGATTGGTGGAGATCAGCAGCAGTTGTGTAAAACGAGTGCTTTGTGAACTTACTACTACGTAAGGCAAAAAGCCCCAGGGAGCCTCTGCCCCAAGGCATTTACAAATAAGGTAGGCAGGACGTGAGCGAAGTAGAATCATATCCCCAACCTAGTGCAACAAGCAAGTGGGAGAACACCGAGCAGAATCCACCATGGGCACCCAAACCCCTTCCTTAGGTTCTATGGAAAAGGATTATCCTCAGAACCAAACTTTTCCCATTTCCTAGTCTTTGAAACTTCAGCTCAGTCAGCTTACTTTTTAGATTTACATAGTTCTATTAACATTATTCTAACAAATACCTAAACCCCACTGCTACTGAGTTACTCTTACTCACCTAAACCAAAAGACGCAGGAAGGGAATAAAGAATCGCCTGTGCCAGCTCAGAGCTCAACAGGCATCTCAGAACATTGTCAAGCAAACCCCAATGCTGCACTTCAGTTTTGATAGAAATTTTATATGAATGAGAATGACATGATTTTACTCCTGACTGAAAGGCTGACTCAAAGAAGCATAAAAGATCACGTTTAAACTTTGCTTCCCTTTCTCCACACTCACTCTGCGATGTTTTTCCTCTCAGTTATACGACACACTGGCACCCCAAGTACGCAAGGATGAATTAAGCAAAGACTCTGAATGCTTTATCTGAAAGAATCAACATCAAAACATAACTTTTCCCCCACAATGACAATTATTCTTGAACGACTCATCCTGTCATTTCACAACTATCTATCTATTTTCCATTTGATTGCACAGCAAAAGCTGTGGTCATGTGTAGACAACAGCAATCCCCAGCAGGAAACAAAAACCCAAACCGCAAACTTCTCCCACTGGGGTGAATGAGCTCATAACCATACTCAACCAGCCGTTCGTTTCAGGAGCTGACCACAGGCACATGTGTTAACAGACACACTGCGCCAATTCCTTTTTTCTTAGGGCTGCAAAGCAGAAACCTCCTGTTCCTCCCTCCATAGTATTTGCAGAATCAAAAGCCACTGCGAAAACACATCACTTGTGCTCACTGCTAGCCTCCCGCTGGTTCTGAGTTTGTTCAGAGGAGTGTTAATCCAACACGTACAGTAAGATATGTTGCGCTTTTCATTGTGAAGGCTTGCCACTCCTCTGGCAAGTATACTGAGCCGCTGAGCGCTGGGCTAAGCAGAACATCTTCAAGAGAAGTATGATATGTCCACCTTAAAAAAGACAGAGCCCGAAAATCTCCAAACTGAGCCTGCTCGCTAGGACTAGCCTGTCAGAACACTGATGCAAATAAAAGCAATTCTTGCATAAGGTCAGTCATTCATCACACACCATGAACTCGTCCCCTCCCAGAGGCAGACCTAGGTGGAGAGATAAAAAGAGCCAGCTAGATTTCACAGACTGTGGACCCGCAAGCTTGCCTGTTGTCAGTCTAAGAGGCACTACCGCTAGCACCACCCCGCCTCACTCAGGATCGCTCCCACCGCTGAAGCCGCAATACCGGTGCCACAGCACCGGGCCCCGCCGGCGGGGCGGAGGCAGAAGCTGGCCCGCCGCCGCAGCCACCCCGCACGCCTCCGAGCTGCCGGGCCAGCGCACCCCACCAAGAGCCGCCAGCCTCCGCGAGCGCAGGGGCAACGCGGCGCCGCGCACCGAGCCCTGCCCAGGCCGGGGGG
>JAVJGJ010000032.1:1197234-1208328 GCA_035590215.1 Microhierax caerulescens | reverse complement strand
GCGGAGCGGGCCGCGCCGCTCCTCAGCTCACGGCTCCGGGCGGCGGCCGGAAGCTGCGCGCCCCGGCCCTGACAACGGCCCGGCGGGGCGCGGCCGTGACGCGCGGGAAGTGGCGTCAGCGCTGCGACCGCCGTTGCTCGGCGGCGGGGCCGGGGCCCGGGCCGGCACGTTCCCGGGCGTTGCTCAGCGCATCACCGTCTCTGCGGTCCGGTCCGTGCGAACAAATCAGTTAGGGGATGGCGGGCCGCTTACGTCATGAGCGCATCTTTATTTAAACCCCCAGGCCAGCCCCGACCGGCCAGCGCCGCGCCCCAGGCCGGCCGCCGCACGGAGGTGCCGCACGGTGTGCCCGGGCACTACAAACCAGAAACTCGGTACGGATCTAAACTCTACCTGGCACAAACACTGCGACCTGAAACTACGGCTCCCTTCTCT
Source organism: Microhierax caerulescens (assembly GCA_035590215.1). NCBI lineage: Eukaryota > Metazoa > Chordata > Aves > Falconiformes > Falconidae > Microhierax > Microhierax caerulescens. The sequence goes on along the minus strand of JAVJGJ010000032.1, from coordinate 1,207,893 downwards.
GCCTGCGGTGCCCGTAACTCCGGCTCACCTGCACAAAGCCACCGCTGCACTGCAGAGGGTGACGAGGCAGCCGCAATTAACACTTTGAGATAATTTAGCCTGGTATGACCTGGAGAGACCGCACGCACGGTCTTCTGGCTGTAACCGACTTCACAAGTACAGAAGGGAACGATCGGTGTCTTCTGAGTTACTAACACCAGATGGCACATATTCTACTTTCTTACAAATAACGCTTTCGGGTTTATAAAGTTTACCTTGGTCAACCGACCAAATTTCTGGCACAGGGTCTTCACCCATACAGGCTTCTGAGAACGTTTCTATTTTGGACCAGTTATGGTCCTTCTTGGTCGTCAGATCTATTAAGAAACTTCTCCAGTGAGCGTTCCGGTCGTGAATCTAGAGGAGGGGAGAAAAAAAGTGGAAAACAATTAAATCTGATTTTTTCCTAACAATAACCTTAGTAACTGAAGATTTAAACCAGTATTGGGGTTAACTCTATGATACTGGGCTCAAATGCAAAAGGTGAGCTCTGAAACACAAGAACAAGTTTGTTTCGCAAACTATGAGCTGATTTCCTGGCTCTGCTGCTGCAGAGCGTTTCCAGCAGCAGCTAGAATTTTAGCACACAGACAGATATTAACTTGAAGACTTGTAACTGGAAAAAAAGCTTTACATTCAGTCTTAGTGGTCACTTCAAGGACCCAAAGGTCTCTGAGAACATGTTTCTGCTGGAAACATGTAAAATCATATTGATCTGCAAAATGAAGGTGTGATCAACCAGCATGTTGTGGCCTCTGTGGAAGAGGCTTAAGAGACTGCAGTAATATAAAATGCAGGACCCATTCCTTTTTTAAGAAAAGGATTCAATCAGTAATAAGCATTTTAAATAACCAGTCCTTTGTCATACATTTTTATAAGATCAGATTTTCCTTTTGAAGACAACTGAAGTACCTGGGAGATGACTGGTCTGACAGCCAGTAGTGGGAGCTGCTGTGCTGTCAGAGGAAAAATTGCACGCTTCAGAAATAGATGTTGTAAAGCTGTGCACGGACAGCAGATCAATCCCAAAACCCTGCTATTCATCACCAACGTGAACCCTCATTAAGGCAAGAAACTTTTCTCAGTAGTTGTCACCACTGTGGTCTGCCTGCCACAAAGACACCCAAGGGGCAGCATACCGACACGTGTCTGCGCAAGGTGGACATGTCCGTGAAGGTTCTCTCGCAAGCTCTGCACTTGTACGGCTTTTCCCCGGTGTGAATGCGCTGGTGCCGTCGCAGAGCGCCCTGCTGGGTGAATGTCTTCCCGCACTGTTCGCAGAAATACGGACGGGTCTCTAAAAACAACAAGAAAAACCCAGGAAGCACAGAGTGAGACGGCGGGTTCTTTTGCACCCAATTTCAGCAGACAAAAAGCGTAAAAAATTTTTTAAAGATCCAATATTGATAAAGCAGTGTATACGGGAGATAGGTGCTTGAGGCCCCAGGTTTTAAGGTTATGTGATAGAGCAAATGTTTCTTGGCTGCAATGGAAAGCCTGAGAACAGCTCTCTGATCTTGCAAGGGGAATAGCAGCAACTACAGCCACTCCCTGCTCTGACATCCTTCAGCAGCACAGAACAGGCCTGTCTTCTGGGCAAGCACTATCCAATATGACACAAGATGGTATCATGCCCTGTGTAACGAGCCGTGAGCCCTGCTTCTCCTCACCACCTAATTTAAGCAGCTTAAAGTGGTGGTGGAATAAAACACCACCATCCAAACTGGAAAAGTACTTCAGACGCAAGCTTCCAGTGCCAGTTATTTTCCCAGCCCCAAACAGTTTGTTTCATTACCTGCATGGACATTACTGTGCTGGGCTAGCGAGGCTCTCAGTCCAAACGTCTTCCCACAAACCTCACACTTGAAGGGCTTTGCACCCATGTGGCACCGTTTATGGCATTTTAAGTATTCATTGGTGGCAAAATGTTTTCCGCACACATCACATTTAAAAAGGCGCTCTCCTGAGTAAAGAGAAAAGACAGCCTGAATTCTTTCAGCATAATTTTGTACTTCAAAGTTGGTTTTCAAATGTCTTTCTACCCCTAGTAGTTCCTTCCTGGTACTTCAAGTCTCTTCTGTGAATTAAAAAAAAAAAAAAAAAATATCCCAACTAGCAATCTGTAGTAGTATAAAGGGTGGTGACAGGAGAAAGCAGATGGAAGGAACAGAAGTGTTTAATGCCTACCTGTGTGCGTCCTTTTGTGGCCAGTGAGTTTGCCTCTATCAGCAAAACAAGCCCCACAGTCCTCGCAAATATATGGCTTTTCCCCAGTATGGGACCTAAACGAAGCGAAACACAAATGACTACTAATAAAATTAACTCTTGTAGTGCATTCTTAAAATACTGTATTTCAAATTACATTCTACACACTACAGGCAGCATGCTTCATTTTTTAAATGAAGCAGAAAAAAGGACATTCTGCTTGGTCAGGAAATGGAACGTTCACAAGTATTGGCGCTACACTAAAGCACTAAAATTCTCATGTAAGGTTTACCTCTTCCTCACTCTCAGGCACTATAAAATCCAGCTTTATTCCACAAGTTACAGCTCATGGGATCAGCATCAGAAGGCAGGAAGCAGGGAAGATGACAAGCCGCTGCTGTGCTAGAGACTGAAAGTGCATCCAGATCATTCCCAGCACAATGCCAGCAGCAGACCTCCTGGGACATTGTGGGCCACGTTATTGGCTTCTGCAATCCCTGAGCCTCACATCCTCTGCCCTGCAAACTTTTAACTGGCAAGATATTCCTATTTTTAAGACAATAGGCACTAAGGAAAGTCAGGCAGGCAGTGTTTCTGAACATGTGCTGGCCACCTGATTTTAAACTATAGTTCAAATCAGAGAAAGTCTGAGCTTCATGTTTGGTCTTCATGCTGTGCTGACTTCCCTTATTCCAACCCAAACAGTATGATGTGCAAAAACACGCATAATTTTGAGTTGTCAGGCAAAATGCTGCAAATATGAGACAGCCAGTTACCCAACATAAACCCCATGAGTCACCGTTTTGTTGCAGTCACACTGCATCTCACGCAGTGCAGCTCTGCTGTGTTTCAGCTGACAGATTATCGTGACGATTCAGATGTTTTGCTGGTGCTGAATCAATATACCTCAATTTTTTTAAAAAAAAATCACTGTAAGAACACTTGGGAGACAGAGGTCAGCCACTGTCCCTATTGTATGGGTCCGCAGTCTTAAGGAACAGGATTCCTCTCACCTAGTTTAGCCCTCCAACAGTTAACCTCCTCTTATAAGCCATCTGCTAGGCTCTCTGGAGAAAGATGGGAAATTCCATGGCATGATTCACCCTCTCCTGGGAGAGGACACATTTAATATAGATGCCACCAGAGAGCAATTCATCCAGTCTAGCTCCACTGACTACAGAGGGAGCCCAGATAAGTCCAGTTTTTGTATTGCATACAAGAAATTAAATCCCACACTAAACGACTTGCTTGGAGTGATAAAGAGCAAGTAGGGCTCCACATCTGGGGCTCTGAGATCGCTGAGTAATTCTCCAGCCTATGCTACTTTTCATCAGTGAAGGCCATCATCTTATGATCATCTCAAATGATTGGCTTTTGCTTACAAATCTGGATAGGGCATCTATTTCAAAATCCCTACCAAACCTGATGCAATGACCAGATGCCAACAAAGCCTTTACGTAAAAGAATTAATCACAGACACTACAGTACAAATTGTATCCCAGTGCTCCTGTTACAAGGACACGCAGGAATGACTCAAAACTGGGAAGTTAGAAGAGGACAATGAAGTGCTGAAGTACACTGGGCATGCAGGGAGTGGTAACGGGAGCAGCAGTGCTGTAGGCTGACCTGGTATGGATCTTAAGTTGTGATGGCTGAGCAAATTTTGAATGACAAATGCCACATTCATAAGGCTTTTCTCCTGTATGTGTCCGCATATGAAACACTAGTGCTGTTCGAGAGCTGAGGATCTTCCCGCAGACAGAGCAGAGAGGGCGTTTGACTCTGCCTTCGTGCTTCCGCATATAATGTGTCCTTACATCTCTCTTTCTTTTAAAAGTAGCATTGCAAAGGGTGCAGGCAAACTGCCTTTCTTCCGTGTGGACACATGCTCGATGCTCCTTCCAGCTGTTGTAACTAGCAAATGACTTGCTGCAGATGTCACACTGATAGACTTTGCCGGGCAAGCACTGATGGGCATCTCTGCAGTGATCCACATACTTTTTCCGGGAAAGAAACTGCTCATTACACTTATCGCATCTTATTACATAGGCGGATTTCTTATTCACCCTGCTTTTATTTACCTTCTTTATTTTAAATTCTTCATCTGATTCATGTTCTTCACCATCCTTCTCATTAGGGCATTCATCATCCTCATCGTCCTCCTCAGTACAGACCTCCTCGTTATATCTACTGTCTTCAACTTCTGAATAGCCTGCTTCGTAATCTACCTCCTCCTCGCCCTTCACGCTCATTTCACCTTCATTCCCTTCTTCACTCACTTTTTCAGTTCTTGCTGCAGCTTCTTTACATTTCCGCTTCTGTTCTTCTTGCCCACTGCCACAGTCTGCTTCAGTAACAGATGAACACCCAGGTTCTTCCTCACAACTTTTGGCCTCTTTGTGCCTCACACGCTTTCGCTGTTCAGCCTCTGACATCCCATCCCATGTGCCTCTGCCAGGATCTTTGTCACAGCTTGTTGCATTTGGTTTACATGCGGGCGGAACGACCATCCAATAAACAGGCATGAGTTTCCTCTCTTGCCCAGACTCATGGATTTTTCTGTCAAAATAAAACAAACAACAGAGCACAACTTCAGTGAGTTTAATTGTTCCAATTCAGACATGTTTGCCTTAGAGGAAGAGTTGCTTCCTTTTAATTGTTCTTCAAAACATTTAAGAAATTAAACAGCATGTTTGGAGAGCTGAACAACAGGGAAATTTTGTGCAGAGTTGGACTGGATAATTGAAGAAAATTAAAATGTCTTAGTTCATCAAGGACGGAGCCTCTCAAGTATACATATTTGTTGTCTGACTAGTAACATAGGACAGACTAAATTTTCCTCCAAGGCCATGATGGACAGGATAAGAAATTATGGACTCAAACCAAGGGAAATATAGATTAAATGCCTGTATGGAAAAATTAAGCATATTCCCTTGTAAGCCATCAACTTCAGCAGTTAACTCCACTTACCACTGCTCAGTGCATGCAACAAGCTATGTCACTGCAATTGCAACACAACTGGAATGCTTTTTCCGCTACTGGACTGAACTACAAACGAATTTTGACATTTTTTAAAGGGGAAGATGAGATCCAGCGAAAACCCACATATCTCCTGCAACAGAGGCAGGGTATGGTGACGTTTGACGTGTACAGTAGCTTTTGCAGTTCTGGAAACTATCGTGCAATTTCACCATCTTGTTTTCAGTCATGCAACACTTAATAAGCCCATCTGGAAGCTCACACTACCCAGCAGAACAGCATGCAGGATACTTGGCCCATGAAAACCGTACTAAAAAGCTCCACACTGCCCTGATGTTTCTGAAATGGGCATTTTCTTGTGCATTTTAAACAGATGCCAGTTCTTTTGACAGTCCTGTTAAAAAACCCAAATCTGAGGCTTCCAAAATCACCTAAGAGATCCAGTTGCACAAGTCCCCTTTGAGTCAACAGGAAACATTAGCCCATATTCCCACTCTGGGAGACCTCAACCCACTAATCCGGACTACGAGCTTGATGAGGTCAACAGAAATAATCCGTGCCAATTTCAACACACTCCTGATCATATCCAAGGAATTCTGGAACTAAAGCAAAGAGGACTTCAGGAACACTTTTAGCCTGGCACCCAGAGAGAAAACATATTTCCCTGCATGCACACAGAGACACACACACACACAGAGAATGTTGTACCTTACATGAGTATTGTAAGCAGACCTCTGAGCAAAGCTGGCAGGGCAGCGTTCACATTTATAAGGTTTCTCCCCTGTGTGTGTTCGTATATGAACTGTTAGGCCACACTTGGAACTGATGACCTTGTCGCAGTATGGGCAGGCCTGGGGATCCTGCTTCTTCTCATGTACCCTGCGGATATGGTCATTTATGTCCTTCTGACGCTTAAAACTCTTGTCACAAAACACACAGGAGAAGCCCCGCTCATTGCTATGAACGGTGAGGCGGTGCTGCCGGAGGTTCTGGTGAGTGGAGAAGAGCTGCTCACACATATTGCAGTTGTACTTGACAGCCAGATGAATGTCATGCTTGAGCTCCATGTGCAACTGGTACTGCTTGGTAACACGGAACGATTCATTGCACTTCTCGCATGCAATCTGTGGCAAGACTTTTGCCATGTGCCGTGGTGACTTCCTACGTTCTGTTTTACTAGAAAATTTGGATGTTAAACTGCTTTCATCTTCCCACTGCTCAGGCAGAGTGTTCCTAACTGCTACGCAGGCTTCCTTTGACTCAGTCTGACTTAGGAGAGGATGACTATTCTCATCTTCCAGACTAACGATATCCATGCCAACTCTGTTTCTGGTATCTGCCTTGTTACATTTTGGTAGCTTTGCTGCCCTGGATTTTGGGCCTGGAAAAGCAATGTCCTCTTGCTCCAGGCTTGCTGGTTGCCCTTCAATGAGTTCATAGCCGGCCAGCAACTTTTTATGTTTTTGCCTATCCCAAAGTTTCCTCTGCATGGGTATTTCCACAACTTCGGAAGAGTTACTCAGTTTGCGGTTCTCCTCTTGCTGGATGTGAGTCCACTGTGACTGACCTTTCAGATGGAGGCTCAAATCTAAACCCCTCCTGCCCTCTGCTTTCACTTCTTCACAAATGTCAAGCAAATCCTTGCATTCAAGTCTTTCAGCTATTTCTTTCATCCGTTGCAGTTTTTCTGCCTCAATCTCCACTTCTGCAGTGTAAACAAACTCCAGGAAGGAGGTGAACTCTTCTGTGTAAATATCTTGCAGAGTCACTGTGCAATTCTTTGTGTCCAACATCTCATCATGGAGGAAGAGCCCCTTGAAATAGTTGCTGGATGCTGCCAAGACAGCTTTGTGAACCAGAAACTCCTCCTGAATTCCCAAATGTTGTGTGTGAACTGTCACGTCACAGAGGTGACCGAACTGGTACAGAGAATGCAGTGCCCTCAGGAGGTTAGGAGCAGCAACCTTGGATTTCATTAGAATCTTCTTCTTCTCCATCCTGCCAGAAAAACAGACAAATGTTTGAATGCCAGCTCTCCCTTTTCCATGAGCTACTGTTTTATTTGTGTATTACATTAATCACTTAAGAAAAAGCTCAGCAGAGATCCACGTCCTCATTCCTCATTTACGAGACGTGGTAAAGACCTTAAGGTTATTTCTATCAATGCAACCATCATCACAAATATGCTTGGTTTATTACAGTCACAGATTTAGATTTACACTTTAGGATAACCCTTCAGAGGGAATATTCTATAGCACAGACGGTTACAGTAACAAAATAAAAAGTAACAGCATTGGCACAGTTTAATAATAAAACATTCTTCATACAAGCACTTTTCAACAGTAGAGGTCACAACCATTTATGAACAACTTTCCCCACCCCTCCTGCACTGAGGGGGAACTGGAGCGTAGCAAGTCATTTTCGATTGTTTCCAGGTTGGTGTTGAAACAGAGCCTGTATTTTCACAGTCGCATCAGGCTCCACTCACTATGCCAGGCAGCCCCTTGTGACAAAGCAGGGGCATAAACCTCTGGGTTTGGTTTGATTTTGTTTCTGGCTTTTTTCCCCATGTAAACAATCAGACCTAAGGGTTAATAACGATAGTTAGCAAGCTTCTATTGTATTTGGCCACTTAAATAATATACAGGCACAACTTATCTAGAAAGAGCTACAAATTTTTTGAGGAGGCAATTATTTGAAAAACATCTCAAAATTGCTCCTTCTCAATCAACAAACAGGGGGGGCAGAAGTTTTTTTGACATTTTCAGAAAGAACAATTTGCATTTCCCCACCACCTCTAGAGACAGACACTAGCTATCCTTACAGTGAATCTTACTCCTGAGAACTCTGTGGCTTTCCTGTGTCAGCCCGCATGACACCTACTCCACTGGAACAAGAAGTCTTATTTACCCTTGCACGTAAAGGACCACAAGGATGCTGTCAACCTTCCTGAGGGGCCTTCAGATGCTCTGATCTGATCCTCTAAGCTGATACTCCTGATCCAGCACAGTTTTTAAATGTCTGTTATTTAGCACATGCTTACAGCAGCTTTGTAACCAAGGGAAGAACATTAGGCCAAAATAAACAGAAGAATCAGCTTGTTATTGCTTAAAGGCTCTGTTTAAGCTTGGCTTGCCATGCTTCCCTCTCACAGTTATAATGGTTGGCAGAAAACGACACCAAACTCTACTTTCACTTCTCATCTAAATTGTTTGACGTTACATTAAATACATTCCTTGCAGATATAAACTGCCTGATTAAAACGACAAATGTGCCTTCAACATAAAGTACCAGGAAGTCAAATACAATACATAGCCTAGAGTGAACAGGTTTGAATAGCAAGCTTAAGAGATAGCTTTGAGAATACTCTTCCTGTTACAAGCTACTGCAGCAGAGCACCATAGAGGACAATCATCTTCTAATCTGCAAGGCATAAATCACTCAATACTTGGAACACCCCAAATAATTTTTTTAAAAACCACATTTAAAGGTTTAAACTTTAGGTCATTAAACATTTTCTAATGACCCCATTAAGTGCTACTGGAGCACACACAGCTACATTCTTAGGAAATGGACAAGATTCCTACCAGATAAAAAAGTCTGTATATTTGAGTTATGCAGAACCTCAAATACTTGTACTTAGTCTGAGCTTTGATCCTGAGTACTTGATGAGCTGCTGTGAGAAGTCCCACCCCAATCAATGGGACTGCTTGGGATCTCAGCCTTCTCACCTAACTGGTGCAGAACCTCCTCACTCCTGGACTCCTCACTGGTGGCAAATTCAAAGATGTTTACTCAGAGAAAACAAAAATATTACTACAGGAAAAATATTTAGGGAAATTAACTAAAAGAAAAAGAAAAAGACAAAGCCTCTGCTGAAACATCCCACAGAAGCTAGAAAGCGGGGGATGTGCAAAACAGCACTGTCTAAACTCTATCAGAAAAGGACCACTCGCACCCGGACTCCTACAAATGTACAATAGTTATCACCATCTCTGCCTTATGAATTCTGTCCAGTGAGCATCTTTGAAGTGCTCCCGACTCAAGATTTGCCAACTATTCCCTACCAACGATCACCAGCTACATGGAGATGTAACCCTAACAGCTCCTGCGGCAGACTTGCAGGCTGTAGGTAGAAGCACAGATTGGGGTTTCATACCTATATTCAGTCCACAAATTCACAAAAGCTTCCACTTAATCTGTCCCCTGGCTTGCCCTTCTTAATGTTTTCCAACAGGATATCCTCCTTAACTTCTGTGCAGAACTGACCCCAGGGTTGCTCACCGATCAGTAGCGCTTAAAGAAATCAATGAGCAGAACACGTGCTAATTTCCTCCAGCTCCTTTTTCAGATCGCCATCTGTGATAAATTCTCAATACATGCTCCCATGTGAGCTCTGCTAACACTAATATCTGATACTAAGCCAAATGGAGAGGCACGTTCCAACATCATCTCTTTAGTTCAGCTGGTTCTAGATTAAACCAGCCCAGAAACGGTTTACTGAAAAAGTCTTTCCAATGAAAAATGCCACAGATTCACCAATTCTAGCTTTGTTTTTTCTTCAGAAAAAATAAGACTACTTTTTGTTACCATTTGATAAGGAAACTGATCTTTACTTCTCTGAAGTGATGTTGGATATAGTTTGTTTTCATATGTTTTTACAGTTTCATGAGGTTGAGAGTTGAACACAATGTTTTGGGGTACAAAACAGTATGTAAGATTATTCCCCCCCCCAAAAAAAAAAAAAAAAGTTCAAGTAATGGAAGTTTTCTAAGTATTTTGCTTTCATTTTGGGGGTAAGGAAGAAGCTTATTACCCCCAAAGGATTAGGAAAACTATTTTTTCCTTACTCTTTACACTTCATTAACACTTAATGACAAGAGAGATTCTTGAGGAATTCCCATCCACAGCAATGGGAATGAGGATGACAAATGTTGCAGTAAATCAGTTACTGAATCAAAGAGAAGGATGTGTTTTGTTCTAATTGCAGGTTAATGTTGGCTTGAAATAACCACCGGTAAACAAATAGGAAAAATAATGGTAATGTTATTGATAGCATAAGGTTTAATTGTGTCCCTCCATTTATGAAGACAAGACAATCTGGTCTTCATAATCCAAATTTTCAGTCCCAACTGCGTCTGCAAACTAAGCATTCCCAGAGCTGCACCCCAAATCTTTCACTTTCCAGCACTCTTGCCAGCCCAAATCTCAACATGATCGGCACTTTCTCTCCTGCTCCACCACACACACGCCCCCCCTAACCCAGCAGAACAAGCTCCTAATCGGTGACACAGGACAGTCACAAAGGTGGAAGAAGTGCAATGCAGCAGGAGGAGTGCGCTCAGCCACCCCGCAACCCCTCTGCTACTATCTCACCCTCTCAGAAACCCTCTCAGAGCTGCTGCTGGGAGGCAGCAGGGTTCACAGCCCACTGAT
>JAVJGJ010000032.1:1154192-1194929 GCA_035590215.1 Microhierax caerulescens | reverse complement strand
TGCCAGGCGGGCCGCCCCGCTCCCGCCGCGCTCCGGCCCCGGGCGCAACCACCGCTCCCCTACCTGCGGAATGGTACAGCCCGGGGAAAGGGACACCGCTGCCCGAAAGGAACATGGCCGCCACAGCGTCGCCACGGCAGCCGCCTGTCTTTTGCGGCCATCTTGAGTGAGGGAGACGGTGGGCCACGAGCGGGCAGCCATCTTGGGCGCGGGCACAGGCGGCGTTCCCGCGCTGCGTGAGCAGAGGAGCTTCTGGGCACGGCCAGCGGGCGAAGCCCTCACAATTCCTCAGAATTGCAGGCGGGGGTCAGTTTTACCCCGTTACTGGGAGTGCCTGCCGCTACGCTTGCAATTACCTCCTCTCCAGAAACCACAGTAGCTCCCGTGTTGGTCCCCTCATGGCGCCAGGCCTTGCTTTTGCCTACACACATAGACCAGCCCCTAGCTGTATTATTGGGAGGTGCCGTGCCCCAGGCAGAAGAAAATCACAGATCTCTGTGCAAGTGTTTTGGTTTGGTTTTTTTTTTGTTCCTGTGAGAAGGCAAACCAGCTTTGCTCCAGGCTCACAGCAGATCAGCTTTCAGGGCCCCAGACCTCAAAACAAGCTGCCAGCCAGGGCTCGGTTCACTCAGGTGTGGTACTGTGCTCTGTCTCCAGCTGCAACTACAACAAAATTAATACCTGTAGGGACTTTGTTTTCCCAGTGATCCATCCACATCTTCATTAGGAAGAGCTGACTGAAGGAAATCCATGAATTTTCATAGCTTGTGCTTAGCTGTTTCTACAAAGCTGAAAAAAATTTCAATCAAGTCAAAACAATATGTTTTCACATTTGCAAAGCACAGTGTTTCACTGTTTAATCAGGTTTAATTGCTTCTGTTGCCAATGGCTGTGCTGGGTTTGTTCCTCAGGTATGTTAAATGCCTTTACTTACCATACAGCCCATTTTGCTCTGCCAGCCGGTTCCAGCTCCCCACCGTCTCCCAGTATGAATACCGGCAGATTATTTGCCTGTGCTAAAAGAGAGGTTTATAGGAACTACCACCTTCAGGGTCTGAACTTTAGTGGGGTAAATCTGAGCGTAGGAGAAGCACAAACAGCGTCTCACATCTCCCAGAACTGCTATTCCTGCAGGACAAGATGGTGTTTCTCACTGGTGACCCCATACTGCTGTCATTTATCATGTGAAATGATTTTAAACAGCCAACGGATGGGACGAGTCGCTGTGGGCTGCCAAGTACTTAAGCACACAAATCTTGTTTCCAAGACAAATGACAGATAAATTCCTCCTTAGAAACATTTTTTACGTAAGTGCAGGTTTTAATCTTCAAATTTTAACAGCCTGTAAAAATGTTGGATGGTTATTGTAATTCCTTGAGGTAATGTGAAATAAAGTCCTCCATTAAAATAAGATAATCAGGAAGAGGCAGACATCACTGCAAGTTATTGTGCTATTCACCTTTCTGTTCTATACTTCTGTCACGCAAATTTGAACCTAGATCCTATAATTACCAGGCTGCTGGCCAGACACTAGAAAACATTCACACATTTGTGTGAAAACAAGACTATCATAGGAAAGACAGAATAAAAATACTTAGAATAAAAATAAGTAGTGCAAACTCAACTTGCTTAGACTTGTACAGGCCGAGAGGCAAATCTAGCCTGACAGATAGCTCCCACCAAGGATTGTGTGCTTCCACCATGAATTTGGTTTTCAACCCTGATTATTTTGTTTGTATTCGGGGAATGTTTCTATTGTCAAGACACAGCTCTAGGAGTGGAGAGAATGAGCAGCAATATGAGTGATCCATGCTAAAATGTCAGGATAATATTCCTGTATCTTAGCACAAGGGAATGGTGTTTGCTTTTACTTTATCGGAAACCTGGTCTGCTCAACAGTTCTCACCCAGAGGAGTTGGGAGAGAAGATGAAGTGCAGGCTCCTGTCCAATTTAGTCTTGCTTTCATAAGGATTGAGTGAATTGCTGCAGAAGTTGGCAGCGCTGCTGCACTGGGTTGTATCGGTGTGTCAATCTTTGCGGAGCTGCCCAGGAGGGATTCTCCCCGCACTCCTGCACACCAGCAGCTGTGTGACTCCAGGATGGATTTCACCCTACCCTCCTGCCATCAAGTCCTATTTCTCAGGCTGGAGGAGATGAACTTGATTCTCCAAATGCCCTGGGTGCTCAGATGCACTTCAGGGGGTGAATCTTACCCCATGGCTTCCCAGAGCAGAAGACTGAGCCCTGTCTCCCTCATCCCTGATGAGCGTCCTGATTGCTGGATGGGGAGAGGGAAGGAAGGTTGTCTTACTTGCTTCTCTCTGAATCATGAATTCTTTACTGCAGTTTCAACAGGAGGGATGAAACAGCTGAGAGGCAGCAGAGAGGTGCCTGAATCCTCTTATGCTGAGGAAGATGCTGAACCCAGGTGCCCTGTGCATGGGGCAAGCACTCCAGACACAGGGCTGTTGTAATAAAACAGGATGCAACAACCCGTTTTACCCTTTAAGCCAAAACACAGCAAAGTCCAGGAAAGAATCGCAGCCTAAGAACCCAGATTTTATCTGAGTACTTCCTTTGGCTGGGAGCAAAGGAACACCTTGGGCTTTAATCATGGTGACTAAGACCAGGAAAAGGCAGAAGTTGGGAAGCAGTTCTGCCAGGCAGATTACTCCACTCTGGATACAGGTGCTGCCTCTGCTGTGCTGAACCATCAGAAATTTGCAGACACTTGCCCAAAGTCAGCCGGATGTCTGCAGCAAAGCAAGGAATGGAAATGTCCCCAAATCCCAGGCTGATTGCTGGGCTGCCTCTTCCTCTCTGGAGCACAGCGGGTAGCTCCCCATGCACAACATCACCTGATCAGCATTAGGGTGTTTGCGATTTTGGCTCTTCCCAGTTATGTTGCAGACGAGCAAAGCTGGGGTGTGTTTTGGGAGGCCCCAAATCCCTGGCAATGCAAGACAAAACCTCATCGTGCCTCTCTCCTGGTTGGCCATCCTTTCCTTATGGCTCCACCAGAGGATGCTGCAGTCTTTGGAAAGATCAGCCCAGACCTGCTCATCCTTTCCAGGAGCCAGAGATCAGTGTCCAGTTGCTCACTGACATAACCCTGACCTCCTTACATGCAAGATGAAACAACTTTAACGGGCTTGCAGTCAGAGAAACGGACCGTGCAGCTTTGCTCAGGTTCACCACCAGCTCCCACTGGCCTTTCCACACCGGCTGGTGGGCTCAGTCCCACCGGCAGCACAGCAGCTCTCTGGCGTGCTGGTAGCGCTGCCAGATTTGCGGGCATGGAGTGCCGGCCAGACCTGTGCAGGGTAGAGGCATACCTGTGAAGGGTTTCCTTACCTGACAGCCTCACAGCAGGAGCCCAGTCTATGCTGGGCTTCCCCTTTGCCAGGAAGAAAAGAAAGTGATGAGTTAAATAGTTAAGGATCCTGGAGTGAAAATATTCTAGGAAGGATAGAGAAAGGCCGATCTGAATGGTTTCCCGTAGCGGACAAATTCATCCCCCATGCTGTTCAGCTGACTGTTGCATTGGGAGGAATCTGGCCACACGTCTGCAGAGCCTTTGAGGAGGAGAAGGCCTTTAAAATGCATTTTTCCCAAGTTTGGAGCTGATGAAACTGAAGCTCTCCTGAATGGGAGCCAAGCCACCACTCAGCAAACCTTAGCGTTGTCCCCAAAACAGAGACAGAGCTTTCAGCATAGTCTAAAAATGCAAATTCCAGACAAAATCCTAATGAAAAACAAACAGCAGGCTCTTGGTCTATATGTCAGTGGCGCATACTGGTTAGCCTCTAATGCTATTCTGCATAATACATTTTGGCATATCATTTTGCTACAAATCAAACTTACCATATATACTCCCCCTCATGCTGCTTATATGTTAAGTCTCAAAAAGCAGGAGTTGCATATATTCTGGCAAAAATTCCAAGATCTTTGTGTCACTTGAAAAACACATGAATTGATAAAAGTTCCTGGGTGTTTTTTTGTCTTAAAAAGGAGATATTACAATACTAAAGGGAAGCAGAATTTGATTGTTGGCAAGGTACAGTTTTTGATTCACTGGAGAGGGACTGGCTGCTGGAGCACACCAAAAGGAAAAGGTGGCTCCTTCATCTCCAGGTGATTTCAAGTGCCCTTTCAGAGGGAAAGCTTTAGAGGGCCATGACTGCGCTCAGTAGCCAGATAACAATGTATGGTTGGTGGTAAATGAGATGGACTCACAGCCCCTCCTGGCTTTAAAAATGTGTGAGTGTGTGTAAGATCTATTAAGTTCTCCAAGCCTATGCTAGATGAGTCAGTTCAACTGGGTGGTTAAAATCACGATCCTTTCCTACCTGAAGCTTGGCTCCCCGTGAGAACCTGGGAATTCACAAAGCTGATGATCTTAATGCCTGCCTTCGTCTGGTACCAAGATAACGAATAACCACTTGCCAAACTGTCACTTAGAAAACATAACGGTGTTTGTCACCTTCCTGATATGGGACTGTCAGGTAGCTGAGTGCACATACCTGCTATGGGGCTTACAGTAACCAATGCAGTAAGTGATTTTGGGTGCTGCTGCATAGGAAGGAAAAAAGCCTGCTCAATGAGCCCCATTTTTGTGCAGGGGTTGTGAGAAGAGGTCTGGTGTGCTGGAGTGGTGGGAAAAGCTCTTTTCACCACTTCTTGTCTTCTTGTGCTATTGAGACAATAGTTCTGATACTAACTTCACGTTACTGATGTGGGAACACATCCAAAGTCTATAAAAGGCTCCCACCAAGGTCAAGGGCCCTAGGCAAGACGCTTATTTGTGACGGTCTCTTGGAAATGAACTTGGAGCCAGGTCAGCATCACCTGATTGGCATTAGGGCATCTGCAATTTTGGCTCTGGCCTGTGAATTACTGATAGCAGTGCTTTTCCCGTTTAATTTTTCTTTGAGGCTCATTTCTGCCTTCAGACATTTGTGATAGGATATATTCCCACAGCTTCGGGGGGCACTGTTTTTGAGTTAATTCACTATAACCCTGACACCACGCTCTTGACAAGTGGCCTGTTAGGTCGATGGAAAACCAAATGTAAGAGGTGCATCAGCGGATGGTTTTCCTTTGTTACCAAATAAATCCTCCACACAGCTCATTTGTTACGTGCCCTTGTTTATTACACATATTTAAACTGTTGGCACATTGTAAACTTCTGTTTCTTCCTGTACCTTCCAAGAGAAGCAAAATATTTTAACCCATGCTAAACCTACAGGCATCAAAACCAGCAATTGCCTTTGGACGCATACGATTTTCTAGCATGTTCCAGAAAATATTGAAGTTTGATGTAGCTCTGGAGAGCTCAGGCAAGCTTTCCATCTGTATGCAAGCCTTTTTTTAACTCCTCACATTTCCAGTCAAGCCCATATTGAAATAGTTTGCCAAGTCTGGGGAGTTTGCAAAAGATTATAAAGATTTTGTTTCTCTGTCAAGAATCTAAAAAGCAGGTGGATGATGTTTAGTCTCTGGCTAACAGACACTGCTGGTATCTGCAGGATGCTAGAGCTTCCTCCTCTTGGAAACAAATTGCCTCCTGTTTACAGACACAAATAAAAGCAATCAGCAGGGGAGAAAAATTTTTCTCTCCCCCCCCCCCCAAAGGCCAAATGGTTTGCAGAGAATAAATTAACATTAGTGCTTTACTCCCCACCAAAAGAAATAAAGTACACCCCCCCCCCCCCAAGTTATTCCTAATGGCAAGAAAACAGCAATTTCTTGCCAGATTTACCGTCCCAGACTTGCACTGCTAACGTTACCGTACTTTATTTTGACCTAGACTTCTATTAAAATAGCTGCCAATTTGATTAAGATGATGCCAGACAAACTCCACCTGATCCCAGCTGTTGACCATTGAGAATTTTAAGGAAAAGTCAGTCTAAATACACTGGACTAGGGCTCTCGGGCAACAACTAACTGTATTTTTCTTTGATCCCCAGAAAGCAGCATTGACTTGCAAGACCCCAAACTTGCTGAAATCAGTGCAAAAACCCTCCTGTGAAGCTCAGGCAAGCAGCAAAGCATCCCTTGTGCCCACAGGCTACATCTGGCATCTAAATCCCTGCTGTGCACCAACACTGATCCCTAGAAGCTGGGCTAGTGCCTGGGACTGGGAAACAGTGGAGTAAGCTAAGAGCGAGGCACCTTCCTGCAGCTCTTCCTGAACCAAGCTTTTGCTACCATAAGATTTTTTTTTTTAAAAAAAAAAAAAAAAACACAACAATTTTGCTGCTTTGCTCATCTCTGACCCTAGTTCAATATTGTAACAATAATGTGGCTATCAATTTTGCCAAGGACTCAGTTTGTGTTCCTATACCCATCTCAGCCCCAGCGTGAGCCAGCCCAGGGTGCTTCACGTACAGCAGAGGGGAACATGTCCAAAAGAACAGACTCACCCTGGGAAGGATTTGCCCCCTCTACCATCTAAGAGAAGCCCCTTGACTTTCAGACACCTGCATTAGCCTATGCTTTTTTTTTTTTTATGTAAACAACTCGTCTTCACAGCAATAATTTTTTTTTCCTGCCATGATTATTTTCCTTACTGAAGGGCCTCATCATGATCTGAATCCAAATTATTTAGAAAAAGATGAGAATCTAGGTTTGCATCTGGTCGCTCTCTCTGGAGGGGTAGAACCAATGTCCTGGACCCAAGTGTCTTCAGGGAGCTGTGATCTGGCTCTGAACTTTTTGCTGTGGGCGTATTTGTACCTCCAACTGCTATTGCTTGTTCTCTGCCTGTGATGAGAAAATGCCCTTTTTATCATCAGATCGGGCGTGGAGTCTTCGCCTGCAATGAGTAAACATGAAAAAGGCAGCTGCCTGGAGAAATAAACACCTGGCAAAATATTTTTGGAAATTTCACGATTAGTCATTGTCTGGTTGGACCCCAGCTGTGCAGCTTGGGTCACGGGGAGCATTCCCAGAGGCAGCATCCGTAGTCGACAGGCTTATTGACATAACCTTGGTTTTCCAGCATGGATGCTGGTCTGAAGGTGTCCCTTTTCCTAGGTCAGTTGGTAATAGCTCTGGGGAACAAACCCTCACAAGACAACCAAGGTGTCTTGGTTTGAGCTGATGGACTGATACTGTTGGTCAGAGCACGTTTGCGTGAATTTATGTGTAAATTGCCCAGCTGTTGAACCCCTGCAAGGAGGCGAGGATGGACTCGAAGGTACAGCTACCTGAAAACATGCAAGTGCATCTGCAGGGCGCCTGGCAGTCTGGAAACAAGGCATGTGCTCGAGGATGTGCCAAGGTACGGTGTGTACAAACTTTAACTGCTAAATGCATCTGAAATGCCATCTGAGGGTTGCTCCAGGGTTCAAGGGGCTCCCTCCAAAGCAGGTAGCAGCCCTTCTGTGGTGAGCGTCCAAGGTGCTGGGTGGGAAGCGCTGGATTGTCATTGTTATGATACGGGAGTGGGCACTTGCTGGTCATCGCCACCAGGTCCTGCAATGCCATGTTCTTCCTTTGGCCAGAAATCTGAGTTGAAGTCAGCACAAGCAGCCACATGCGGAACTCTGGGATTCGATCCAAGAAACCTGATTCGTATACTTTGAAATACAAACAAGCAAGCATGCTGCAGGAAGGGAAAGAAGAGACAACACAGAGGAGACACTTGAGGGCAAGGTATTTCAGTGGGTACACTGGAAGGAAAGCTGCCTCATTAAAACCTTCAGCGGTGATCCACATCTTCCCCTGCCTCTGGGAGCTCTGCTGCTGGCTGCTGAGCTCCAGCCACTTTGTTCTGGGGGTGGTCTGAGAAAAATCTTTTTTTCACGGTGAGGGTGGTCAAACGCTGGGGTGGGCTGCCCAGAGAGGCTGTGTGGTCTCCACCCACCCTTAGAGATATTCAAAAGCCATCTGGGCACGGGTCTGGAGACCAGCTCTGGGTGACCCTGCCCAGGCAGGGGTTGGTGCAGGGAATGAACTCTGTACTTATGTACCAGTGTCACCTCTGCATTCACTGCCTTGGGGAAACTGCACCAGGTGGGGCTGGTGGGCTTCACCCAGCCACACGCCAGTAGGACACAGCCTAAAGCCCCAATTTTTCTTGACACGAGATATCTTTGAATCGGAGAGATCTGCCATCTCACAGCTGCAACTGGAGATCAGAAGCATTTGCTGTCAGACTCGGAGAATGCTCTTTGTGCTCGTAAACCTGCAGATAAATGGGTTCTTACATCACTTCTGGCTTCAGAGAGGCAATTTTGTGGCAAATTACAGCGGCACTGCAAAGACGGCAAGGGGAACTCTTGGCAACGAACTGCTGTGTCATGCAGCGGCTGCTCACGAAGCACGTCGTGTTTACCAGCGCCAGACTGGGGACGAAGCTTGCCTTTTAAATACGCGATTCACGCAGACACCCAACAGCAACACCTTTCAAGCCTCTGGTTTTGTTGTCAACAATTCATCAAATTACCTGTTGAGCCTAACTCCAGAGGTTTTGTAATTTGCAGTATCTCCTCTGATACTACCACAAGCTCACACTACAGCACTGGGCGTAATTATCTACCAGATATCAAACAGAAAAAAAAAGACATGAAAACTCCTTTAGACTACTGAAATAACACTGGCTTTATATTTCCTGTAGGAGTAGTTGGATAACAGACTCACATAAATGGAAGCGTATGACACATTTAGTATAGCTCCAGTATTTCTCTAGTGTAAAAACCTGACTCAGGTTTCCTGGATGCAGAATCAGCCCAGTGCGGTTTTCTCATCTGCCTTCATCTTTTATTCCATCTTTGTATGCTCCTTTCGGCTGTCCTGCTTGGAGGAAAGCCATGCCGAGAGCTGTCCTTGTCACCACTAACAGAAAATGCCAATGGAACATCGTGATGTCCACACAGTCTGCGGTGAGCTTCAGTTTCTGTGCAAGTGGAATGTTCAAGCTCATTAAAAACACAATTAATCCCCTTTTAACCATCAATATTTGTTCCCAGCATGGTCATTAAACACTGAAAAGGAGGAGGGAAGTTTTGTGCTGGAAGTTAACAAATGGGTTATTTTTGGACTCCTCCCAGAGAGTTTTGCTTTTCCACTAAGCCCTCCTTGCCCTCCCCAGTCCTCACAGCTCCATGTTTGGATGGGAAATAATTCATTATTTTGCTTGTAGAATAACAGCAAAGAGGAGTAAAGGAAATAAATGAGAACGATGAGGAGGTGGGTCCAGCTCTCCTGGGAGGGTGGGAAGGGGCAGACCTGATCCTTTGCTCCAGCCACTGTGGAGCGGCACTGATGCTCCGGAGCCTTCAGCATAGATGGGACTGTTCGTTCTTGCAGATATTAATTATGATAAAAACTGGAGCCATCAGAGATTACAGGCTTTCCTGATTTGCCAGAAAAATGTAAAAAGCAAACTGGGAAGTGAGGCTTGGACGTGCCAGAAGGCCCACCACCTGCGCAGGAGATGGAGTCTCGCGCCACAGACGCAGGCTGCTCCCACCTTGGTCCCAGCACGGGTCTGTTAGCACGAGCAGCCTTGGGGCTCCGACGGTGCGAGGGGGAAGGTGGCAGCAGGCGTTCCATCGGCCTCTCACGGGCAGGGTACCTGTTTGTAGCTCGGGGTTAAATGGGCAGGCTGGGGAGGGAACCTCTGGCTGTTCGGCGCTCTGAGCTCTGCTTTTGTTTTATTGCTTTTCCCATTGTTTTTTACTGCACGTCTCCTTGGCTGTAGAACTGCTTCTCTTCCAGGTCAGCACGCAGCGCTGGCCTTGCCAAGGGATTGCTCTGCATTACTCCTGCTCGCCACCCGTCCGTGGGGTCACACTGCCTGAGCATATGAATAATTAATAAACAGGAGGATTGATCTGTCTAAGGAGATTCACAATGGGTCAGCGGCACGCAGCGCAGTCTGTGCTGAAGGCTGGTTTTTGCATTTGTTTTTGGCAAGATACAGCTGGCTTTGTAAATTGCGGAAGTCAAAATTAATCCATGTCTTCTAAGGTGAGGGGCTTTATTAACTCCAACTGAAGGAGGAGGAGAAGGATTGGCAGGTTTTTCACCAAGCTCACAATAATTTACCAGCTTTGTGCTTATTTCAAATAATTACAGGGTACTGAATCTCAGGGACAGATTTTGTTGCTGGAAGCAGGACCAAGCATAAGCTCAGCTGAGACCTGTTGTTCTCTACTGCAGATCGATGGCCACCTTGCTCTTCAAATATACAAAATAAATATACAGAAATGTTTCCAGACATATGACTGATTTTTTAAAAAAAGAATATTTCCCCAACTACCATTAAAAAAAAAATAAAAATCTAAGTAGTAATAGGGCTAGTAAGAACCCATATTCAGTATAGCAGCGGTGGCTTTTTTTTGGGCCATGAGCTCTTTGTTAAAAGCATCTGCTTTTAGTTCAGGATATTTGAAGACTATAGAGCACCAGAAATGCACAAATTCAAGAGCTGTAGAAATGGAGAAAGTAAAAATATTCCTTCGGACAGAGTTTGAGTTTACAAAGTTTGACTTCACCTTAATTAAAATCCCAGTATGTTGTGTACTTGTGGGCTTTTGCATTATTGTAACTCTTTATAGGATTGTAAACTAGCATTGCAGAGAAATCAGAAAGTGTTGCTGCAAACGTGCTGTCGGGGGAAATTTAACGTGAGCCTAAACCTTTTGTACCTGAAGCAGGAACTGTGCTGTGTATACGTGGTGCAGCTTGGCTTCCCCTCTGCAAGTGAGGCTGAGCCTGTCCATCGGGAGTCAGGATTTGTCCAAAGACGTGCCCGATCCAAGCGACTGCCTAAACGAGACAGCACCCAAATATTCACAAGTGTGTTGGGAAGGCCTTGGATTGAGCAGGAACTGAAGGCAGCTTGCACGTGCTGAGCTTTAGTAAGGGGAGGGTCTAACAGTGGGGGTGCAAGCCAGCCCAGAAGATGGGTACAGGGCTGGAGTAAGCTCTGAGTAAGGCTGAATTTACCGGGATAGGCACAGACAAAATGAACTCTAATACCTAAAGGTACAGACCAGACCCTTCCTATGCTGAGCACCATCCTTCCATCACCCTCACACCAGGTAAAACACACTCGTAAGGAAAATTACAATTTTGCTGAGCACAAGCATAAACAAAGCAACCCTGCTTTGTGCACACAGACTTGCTGAGCAACCTGCAACACCACCACTGGAGTGCCTTGCTTTCTTCATCCCACATATCAAAACCAAAAAGATGCAAATTCTGTTGGCCCCTAGGTTGTGCTGGCTGGAGGCTGTACAGAAGTCAAGGGGAAAGGACAGCAGAGAAGGGTCCGAGCAATACTGCCATGCAGAGAAGACGGCGCTGCAAGCGCAGGGCTTTGCAGGGAAAAAGTTGAAATGCAAACAGACCCAGCTTTACTTGGATTCCCTCACGACAAGGACCTTTAGGTATGGTCAGCTGGGCACTGCTGATATAATTTGGAAGGAAAAGCCAGCAAGAAGAGGGGCTGAGCAAAGTCAGGCTGGGAAAGAAGGATGACTGAACAATTACAGATACCATGGCCATGATCAGGCAGCTTCCTATTCCAGACCTAACATCTATTTATTAGTCAGCTCTACTTAACTGGAAAATGAACAATGGCACCCTGCATGGCTGGGGTCTTGTTGTTACTGACCTCCTCCACCTCCCACGTGAGGGGAGGAGAATCCACGCTGCACCGAAAACACACAGCTGCATAAAACAGCATTACTGCCAAGTCACCGCGCTGGCCTAAACACACCCTGACCCTCCTGCAGCTGCAGCTTGGAAACTCCTGCCTTTTCACTAGGTTTTTTTTTTTTGTTTGCTTGTTTTTTGTTTTTTTTAAAGAAAGATAAATCACAGTGGGGTGCGGCTAGATGAAGCAATACTAGCTTATACTGGGCTGAGGTTTCTCTTTGGTTTTATTTTGAGAACCTTGGAGCTGTGGTTTGCTTCATTTCTCCGTTAGTGCTATCAGAATAATCAAAATAAAACTCCCTGCCAGAAGCTCTGAAATAAAGCAAAGACCAACGCTCTCATTCATCATTCCGGGCCAGGCCGACCTGCCTCCCTCCTTCAGCCATCCCCTCGCTCAGCTAACACACCATTTACATAAACTCATGCAGCGAAACGAATGTGCTCAGGGATGATAACGAGCTGCAGCCCCCATGCCATGCCACCCAAACCAGCCCCCCCAAATGGACGCAAAAACCTCAGCTCAGCTTGATTTATTTCTAAGTGCCCTCAGAAATGGGGCAAATACAGGGGCTTTTGGTTAAATACGACTAGGTGTGTGTTGTCTTACCAAGGCTCCTCTCCATCTTTGTGCTCAAGCCATATCGGCGATAAAGCGTTCTGACATTAATGGTAGGCTCTGTAAGCAGCCGTGTCACTTCATCAAAATGTGTTCTTAATTGCCGCATGGGCCTGAAGAGTTCAATTATCTTATGGTTTGAAAGCTGTAAAAATTACGTAAAGAATCTGTATAAATCATCTTGAATAACCAGTTCCTGTAGGAGCTGGACAACATAATGAAACTACTGGAGAGGCAAAAGAAGTTTTACACTGGCTTGCAGCACAACGCAGGCCTGACAAAGGACATCTATTTACACTAATTTTTTTTATTTTTTATTTTAAGGAATCACACCGGCAGAGGGACTGGGTCCCCAGCAGTGTCCAAAAGGTGACAAAAAGGCAGGCAATATTTTGTGAATCTATTTTTGCAGCTCAGAATTGTCAGAGCAGCGAAGCTCAGAGGAAGGCCGGGGGGCACGAGGGTTGCCAGCAGCCGAGAGCTGGCCCCCCGTCCCTGCCACCTCAGTACCCGCTCAGGGTGGAAGCAGGCGTGCCACACACTGCCGCAGCCTCCACGAGCAAAAACCTCTCCTGGAGCTGAGCTGCTCTTATTCTGGGAGGCTCTCCAAGTGCATTAAGCAGCATGTTTTTATGTAGAGGAAGAAAGTTTTCACCTATCGCGCAGAAACATAATGAAGATTAATTGGGTCACGGTTGCAAAGCACTCATCAGTGCCAGGTACCTACTGCTAGCGTAATGATCTTTATTAGGGATGTGCCAAAGCATCCCAGCCGCGCTTACACAGAGGCTTGGAGACAGATTTATGGAGCGCTGGTTGTGCTAGCAGAGCATTCCCAAACCACTTTTTCAGCCCATGGAGGGTTTGCAAGGAGAGCTGCTCCCGGGTGTGCATCCCATCCTAAGCCATGGTGAGCACCCTGCCCCGAGCCACAGCGAGCATCGCCGCTGCACAGCTGAGGGTGCCGAGCCTTTCAAAATCATGACAGGCGAGGAAGGAGAGGGAACTTAGTCATCTTCCCCCACGAGCAGCTGAGCTGCAGAAGCGCTGTGACACGGCAAGGGCTTTCCACACCTCTGAAGCAATTACAGGCTGTCGCCACTCGCAGTAACGCATTACACAGAGTCATATTCAACGACTGATCCCAGATGACTTGCACGCTAACAAACCCAAAGGGCACAAAGCATTCCCACTGGCACGCTGCTCAGTTGCTAGGCTGTCTTCTCTCCACCCACCCTGTGATGACTAATGCTGGCGACCCTGGAGACATTTCACTTGTTGAAGATAAAACGATGAACACGAGGTTTCTGAACTTGCTATTGCTATGGGGTAATTTTCAGCTCTCACGAAGGCGAGTACCTCAGCTTGAAGCTGTTGCGTGGGCTTACCAGGTTCTGCGGGCTTCTCCCAGGAGAAGACATGTGTTCCTGGAGGTGGAAGCCCAGCCGGAGCAGGCAGTGCCCACTGCAGTCCTGCCAGGCAGCTCGGGGAAGCGCTGCAAGCTGCAGCCCTGCTGCTCTGTGTGGGCAGAGCCTCTTTTCTGGGATTTTATAAATAAAATGGTATTTTACCATTCCTGGCCACTCCGCAGCAGATCACCACTGGCAGAAAACAGAGGAAACTGCTAACGTGCTTTGTTACAGAGGAGCTGGCAGCTCTGCAAAAGCTTTCCCCTTTCCAGAGTCCACCGCTGTTTTACTGGGGGGCTTGGCTCCGAGGTCAGCCACCTGCCCCCAGTTCTGGGGACCCCAGCGAGGAGGCAGCGGGGCAAGGGCATTGTGCAAGACAGCCGGGGCGGGAGGAAGGGCAGGGTGCGCCAGCCATGCGTGCCAGCCGCGTCGAAGCCTTCCTGCACCACCCTGGGCAGGCCTGGCCGCGTCCCCGCTGCTGCGCAGGATGCTTTCCTCATCAAAGGCTCTCCTGGACATCCCGCGTTTCCTCTCTCAACTTGGGAGACACATGCAGCCTGCTCCCACCCCAGGCTTAGACCACAAGCAAATCACATCTTGCCGCGCTGACCCCACTTCCCTGCTTTTCTGGTCGTGTTGGTGGCTGAATAAACGTGTCCCCTCGGCACACGTAACTAAGCCAGAATCTCTGCTGCCACCAGCCCCCTGGCAGCATTTGCGAGCGTGGGATGGTGCCGGTCCAGCCACAGTCGGGATGCCACGAAGCTGCACCACCAGAGGTGAGGCTGCCAAGCCTGGGCTTGCTTTGGGTGGCTGAAGAACATCGCAAAAATACGATGGGGCTGTATTTTTAAGCCCTAGATCCCAGGCACATGAAAACATGAAAACCCCACCCTAAAATAAATAAATAAATAAAAGAAAACAAGCTGTATCCTTAAAGTGTCAGAGAAAAATCTGACAGAGACCTAAATGCCTTGGCAAGGCTCAGAAGCCAAAAGGAAGTGAAAAAGATCCAAGACTACTTTTTAAGCTGATCTCATGAGTTATTGCAGCTCAGCCAGCGACCTCCAAGGGCACAGCTTGCCACGGCACGTTAAACGACTGTGAGGCAGAGTTCCCCCAGCACATGCTGGTGGCACAGTAGAGCTTAGGAGAATCAGAGGCCATGGAAAGCCACCAGAAATTACTGTCCACCCAGATTCTTTCTGCATTTGTTCACAGCTCCCAAGGGCTGACCATCTCCAGACTGACCATTTGCTGCCTGCAGTTACCAATTGGCTTGAATGACTTTATGGTCTCAAGCAAAGCACTTAAAGCTCTTCAACATCAACCTTTTATTTTTAAGTCCATCTTGTCTGGATGGGCTTCTTGGCTCCGGGGCCAAGGAGCAGACCGGCTGCCTCTGAACACAGCAGATCTTTCCTCGCCCCTTGCTGCCAGGAGATATGGTGGATGCACAATGTGACATTTAAAACTTCCCAAGGGAACTGCACACTCGGTGGCAGAGGTTATGGAAAAGTTTATGAGTGGACCCGTGTGAGTGTGGCTCTGCAAATAGCACTTTCCTCTCCAGAGCAAGAGGTTGAAAGTTCAAGACACACACCTAGAACCGAGAAATGAGCAAACAGCCATTTATAAGCCCAGAAATCTCACATCAGTAAATGCCAGCCACTGGAGTGCAGAAACGTTTCCTGCCTTTTCCCGGTGCGGAGCAGCCCGTGAGAGGCCCGTCAGCAGCAGGACGAGGTGCACAGAGTCACGCTGTACCCATCACTGCGGGTTGAGCCATGAGAATTAGGGTGGGAATTTTGCTCCTCTGGAAAATATTAGTGCATAGGAAGGAACATCCCATCTTTGCTTCTGCACAGAACAAAGCAGTAACCTCAAAGACAGGGCTCCTCACCCTTTTATTTAAAAGGCAGGGCTCAGCACCTGCACCACAACGTCAAGCAGCTGAGACTCCAACTCACTAGTGGGGACAGAGCAGAGGAAGATGGTTTGGCATGCTCCACTCCCCTCCTCTGAACTTTCTAAACGAGGCTGAAAAAGTCACGTAGGTTATTTTGCCGAGAAATGCAAACTGGAAAAATAAAACCAAGAGGCTGGAAGATCTCTACACCTTACTGCAAGCCTCCCCTACAGCACGCTTAGAAAGAGCCAAGCGACTGCTCGCCCTGAAACACTCCTGGAGTGCACTGGGGATGCACTTTCCTCAGCTGATCCATCCTACCCAAAGCGTCACGCTCGGCAAGGGCTGCTGCTACAGCCACAGCAGTCTGGCGTGGGGGACACACATGCAAGTAGGGGCCCATTCCCAGAGGACCCTTCTTTCCTTGAGCAGCTGCACAAACATGCTGCTTCCGAAGACAAGCCTGGGAATCCCCCTCTCCTTGGTGCCTTGGGGCAGCAGCGTGCAGCCCACCTGCTTATTTTGGCAGAGCTGTGCCAGCCGGGGTGGAGTTTGTGCCTCTGAACTGCTGATAAAACGCTCAGACCCTCGCCACAACTCCACGTGCGCCACAGGCACATCACATCCCCAGATGCTTCTGGGGATGTTGTTTTTAGGGGAACCACCCCAAAAACTCATCTAAGATGCGAAGACAAGTGCCTGGGGACTAACTTGACATTGGTGTGAAATCTACCCACCTTCCAAACGGGCTGCCCACCCAGAGCCCAACAGCTATACACAGCAGTTCTGCTTATCTAAGTTTTGAGAAAATACAGAAAGATTATCTCAGCCGGATGGCCGTGGGCTGGTGGGCAGTGCTGTGTGCTTGGAAATAGCTGATGCATTTGGCTGTGCTGAGACACCCACCCTCCTGCCAGCCAAGAGATATGGTCCCAGGGGGTTCCCAGCCGTGACACACACAGACTCACACGCCACAAATACCATGCTTAACCCATTAGCAAGCTGAAAGTCAGCCAGGCGGGGATGACAAAGGCACCACGCAAGCTGTGACGGAGCGAGGCGATCACACCGCCTTGAATGCTCTCGTGGGGGACCAGTGCTCGTTCATTTTCTGTATTCCTTTCAAGCTGTCCCAAATTTGAAACGTTTACAAGAGCTGGAGTTTGTATGTTCATCTGTTTCCCTGAAAGAAAGGGGCTGCTCCTTCTAATCCCCTCCACGCTATTTGAAGACAGAAAAGCTTTTCCTGCAACCCCCCCACTGGCTGCTCTGAGGCTGCCCTGCCATCACGGTGCTTCTGCAAACCCACCCAGCAGGAGCAGGCAGAAAGAGCACGAGCGACAGATCCCACCCCTGCATCCAAGGCTGGTACAGCTCCTCTGACATTCCTTCCCAGAGCCGGTCAGGATACTTGAAAGGAATATCAGAGCACATCCTCATTTTGTGTTTTTTCCCCCGTCCCCTTTACCAGTTTTAAACCAGTTTTACAGATATCTAAAAATAACTTTGTTTTTCTAGCATGATCTGGAATCTCGTGTTGTCAAAAGGGATTTGGCCCGAGCCTGTGAGAGCAGCCCAGAATGGAGCAGGTGCCTCCCGTCGCTTGCTGCCTGCTCCTCCTTGTGTTGCGTGTTGCTGGGGGGCTGCTGCAGGCAGCATAATCCATCGTTTCCTTAAATTGGGGCTAATGAGAATAAGTAATGAGGAGAAAGAATGCAGCTGGCTTTTTAATAAAAATATTGCACTCGCAGCCTTCAGGATGCTCCCAGTTCCGTGCCGAGGTATTAATACCCTGAGAACAATCTGGGGGGATTTTTCACCTATCTAAAGGCAAAAGCGTACACCCGGAAGGGCAGCATTTGCCTTGGGCACCTCGCAAAGGTCTCCACGGATTCCCAGTGCAGCGTGCACCCTGCACGCTGGCCTGTGCTGGTGTCCTTGGCCAGCAAGCCAAGAGAAGCAGCACATACCGACAGAGATGGAGGCAAGGGAAAAGTGGATGAGGGGGTGCAGAGAGGTGCAGCCTGTGGCAAGGCACAGAAGTCTTCCCATAAGAGGTGCAGCAAGAAGTGAAAAGGCATGCCCTCATCCTTGCTGCCAGCCCTCCGGCTCCGGGTTGTTGCCAATTTATGCCCAAGGCATGCTTCCACCTGACATAAACACACGTTTGGCTTTAAACACAGAGTCCCACAAATGCCTGTCCCCTTCACGAGGCAAGGCACCACACACCCCATGGCAGCGGCCGCTGCCCACAGCGGTGCCCGCAGAGCTGCTCCCACCGACTCGTCCCGATGGGCTTCCCACCTAGATGGTGGGTCTCCTCTGGGACAGCCCTGGGAGGGTCCTGGCAGGGTGCCCCTTCCTATGAGCTCAAAATTCAGGCCCCCGTCTGCCTTTGTCTCTGAGGTCCTTTGTGCAGACCGGCTTTTATCAAAAAAGCTGACGGCAGGCAGCTCCGTTTGCCATCTCAGTAACCAAACCAGATCAGCAATTCGGCCCCCACCCCGGCCGGCTTCGGGGCTGGGGACAGCGTGGCTTGGGAAGATGGCAGCTCCTGGGCAGGCAGGCAAACCACGGGTGACCCCATCCAGCTCTGCTGATGTAAACCAAGAGCTCATTACCATGGCAACAGAGCAAGGACCACAACATGTATTTTTCCAGCGTGATCTCAGCAGCTCCTGATTCATACCAGAGTGCCTGTTCTCACGGGGCTGTGAGACTGGGGGGGCTGCTCTCCCCTTTTCGGCACCGAGAGCCACGGAGGCTGCTCACGTGCAGCCGGTCCTGCTGCGGGGTGTGAAGGGCACAGGCCGCGGGAGTCCTGGGTAAGTGAAGAATATCCCAGTCAGCAAGGGAGGGAGGGATAACTCAGCGCAGGGCAAATGCATCAGAGGGGGAAGAAAAGCAGTTTCTGCGGATGCTTTCCACCTAGCCTCCGTGGAAAACGCCCATGGGCTTAGGACCCAGCAGAGCCCTAAACAAAGCGGTGGAATTAGGAGGAGAGAACAGCAACAGCACAGGGATGGCACGGCAGCTACACGGCTTTCTGCTCTCTGAAACCCTCATGCTGCCCATGCACACCACATGCACGAGCTCACCTTGAACAACTTGCAACTGAAATTTGGGAATCCAAAAGCTTTAGCATTCCTTCCTTCCACGTTTGTGGCCGTAACAAAGGTATGGGATGAATTATACAAAGAAAGAAGCTCTATGCCCTATCAGCATCCCTATCGGGGTTTGCTGCAGCGAAAGGCTTGGGCAGGATTCAGGCTGTTGTGTGGCACTAGCTATGCCCAAGCACACGTGCCAGTGTTCCCAGTATGTGGCTGCAGCTGGAACACCTCAAGAGCAGTGCTGGAGCCAACGTGCGTAAATTGATCATACGAATAAAACACTCATTCCTTCTCTCCCCCTTACTGGAGCCACGGCTGTTTCACCCCAAGACAGATTGTCCAGGGACGTGGTGGATTCTCCACCTTTACAGTATTTTAATCAAGACCAAATGCCTTTCTAAAGCTAGGTGAGAGTTCAAACACACATTATTTTCGCTCAGTGCCAAAAACACTGGGTGAAATTTATAGCCCGAGTTATGCAGGAGGTCAGTCCCAAATGCTATGAATTTCAAGACACACGTACAAGCAAGATAATAACTAAGATGCAGGCTGCAGCCTTACGATGCGTCCAGTGATTTGTGGCTTTTGTACATGAAGCCAGGCAGGGGTGGTGGGGGCACACTGCAGGAATCCACTTTGTTGAGCCAAGCTGGGAATTTGCCGATGATAAATAAAGGAGTACTGTCTTACATTAAAAACCTCTCTTTCTCAGAAGACAGGCAGATCGTATCATAAAGGGGTTATAATTTCAGCAGGCGAAATGCATCATTGCCTAGAAGGGAATTTGTGGTTTGGATGGGGCTCTGATACCGACTTTGCCGCTTGGGTAATGTGGGATGTCACCAGAAGCACTATTAACACCGTCACCCCACAGCTTGGCTGTTCTTGGTGCCATCCATTAATAGCAAAAACTATAAACAAATAAAGAAAGCCTGAGAAACAGGGAAGCGCTCCAAGGGAAGAGGCGGCCGGCGCCAGCACTGCACATTCCTACAACCATAAGCTGAACCACGGGATGCCGCCTTTCCATCCCGCCCTCGAAAGAGTCAAGGAGACGTTGCCTGTTTTAAATTCTGCCGATGCAGAAATGCAATTAAAGGTCTTGCATAGCTGATGGCAAGTCCCCCCCCGCCATAGGCACAGCGGTTCAGTGGGGCAGAGGGGGTGAAAATCTGCTAAAACTAACTCCAACCACATCTACTTGGGAAGGTAACTTTGCCTTCTGTTTCTTCGCAAGACAAGAACCATACTCGCTTTATTTTGAATTGCCCGATTTACAGCGCACGCATGGTGCAGCCTGCTTCCCCGCTAGTACAAACACGCCTCCCTACAAATAACGGAGGGGTTACGCTTTCTGCCTGCTGCAGAGCCCCCAGTTCCAGCTGCCCTGTCGGTGTGTCGCGATATTGATAGGCAGAGCTGCCCGATGAGGCTCTTCCATCATTTCGTGGTGATTTTCTGAAACCCACGTCAAACCACTCAAAATTAGTTGTTTAACAGAGAGGTGAGTCAGCTTCACCGGGAGGGGTTAGCAGGAAGCCCAGCCTTGGCACAGTGCTTTCACTTGGTCCCGAAGGGCAGCCTTAGGGGGAATGGAAGGATTCAAAGCTTTTACTTTGAGGGGATGGGGAGGCTGACCCCCCCCAACCTCCTGTAGCCAAAGGTGTCCGGCTTGGAGACAGTTCTGACTTCAGCTGGAGCCCTCGTAGGTTCTCAGCAGCAAGAAAAAGGGTGCCAGCTCATCAGGAAATCCCGAGAGGGCTTTAAGGACCGGCTAAGCTTTGACACGGGCCATCACATTCTGCCACAGCCAAGGGCACACGTTTTTCCTTAAATCCTTCTGTGTGTCCAGTCTCTCATTCCCCAATCCTTCCCTTCCTGCAAAAACAGGGAGGAGGGAATGTTTCCCCAGTGAGGTCAGTGGAAAGGCTGCACTTGCCTCCGGCTGGGTTTGGATCAGGCCAGGGTGTGCAGGTGTCCGGGAGGGACCAGGCACCGCAGCACAGCTGCGAGTTCTCCTTTCACACCTCTGAGGGCTCACAGCAGTTTGCAAACGCCTCCACAACAGTGCCATCCCCTGCAGCCCACCCTCAGCCCCAGCCTGCCCCCCAGGCCAGGACCATCCCTTGTTCCTCCCCTCCTTTCTCCTCCCGATGCTCCTTTCTGGATAACAATTGCAGGATCCAGATGCTTATCTGCAGGGCTCTTCCCACTGCCACCGCTTCCAGTAGGATGCTCGCCTGTCCCAGGGCCACACCACCCTCCAAAATCCATGCGGATGCTCAGAAGGCATCAGCAGATGCCCCTACAGACAAGCTGGCTCCCGGGAAAGGGTGAGCCTTGGAAATACTGCAAGAGAGGGAACACCTGACACATCTGCGAGATTTCTTATTCATCTCAACTAAATTATAAACACGAGCATTAGGTGAGGCTGGCCATTATTTAACCAGATAGCAATGAAATCCCGTACCAGCTGCAGCTATGGTAAGGAACAGATACACGGAGCTTTGACCCGTGGGTGAATCACAGAAATGTATTAAGTTTCAGAAGAGAGGAGCATCCCACCTCCACGCGGTGCTGCCAGCAGGATGCAGCCCCCAGAAGGTCTGGTTACAGCCCTGATCCCCACGGCTCTGCTGGTAGCAGCCAGTGGGTTTCCCCTTCCCAAAGCTGAGACGAGACACCTCTGCCCCACGAACACCTGAGCCCTCCTGAGAAAATTAGCAAGTGATTTGGAAATGATAACGGCACCGTGGCATCTCTGGTGATGGATACTAGAGCCCAGTACATCTTACTTGTTGCTGTTTACATTTTCTGCCTGGTGCCAGCAGTCTCAGGATATAGCTGCATCAAAGCCCCAAAATACCAGTGACCTCAGCCCCGGCTCCGTTAATCAGCCCTCCCCGCGGTAAGCAAATCAAGCAGCGGATGCCTATAAGACACATGTTTATCATAGTGCAGGGGAGGAGCCTGCCTATGGGGACGCAAATAAATAGTGCTGTAAAAGAGATAAAGTGCTTTTGTTTTAAACCCCCAAGTAAGCATTTTCTTCACTGCTTTTGGCAGTTCAGTACAGCGGGTGGAAAAATAGAAAATAACTGAAGCAGGGTCCAGAGTCAAGGGGAGATTTTCCTCTGGCTGAGTCACAGCCCAGAGCCCAGCACTTCTCCCTCCCCACTGCAGGGCAGCACCAGGCAGGGGGCTACTCACTTTATTTACCTTTTTTTTTTGGGGGGTGGGGGTGGTTTTTTTTTGACTGAAGGGGTCATGTTTTTGCTCAGGCAGCCAGCACAACCCTTGCCCCCAGCTCCCAGCTCCTGCCACTCCGCGATAAGGAGGGAGGAACACAGACCCTGGACAAAGAGTACACGTCCTCTGGCCGGAGAGCTGTCTGGGCAGGCTCTGTGCAACCTTTCCAGCTCTTATCTTTATAGCCTACGTTACAAACAATTGCCACATCCCCATCTTTTATTTATGAAGTTCTTATCCTGGAGGTTCATAATTATAAACACGGCTGCCTTCAGCATCCGCGTACGCCAGGGCCAGCCGCGGGTGCACTAGGTACCTGCACACTCGCACAGGGCGCAGCCGCGTCCCGGCTCAGCAGGGATGTAAGATGCTGCGCTGCCAGTACGAACAGCAGCTTAATGCAAGCAAAAAAATGAATCCAAGTCTTGTGTGATTTCAGTAATAATAATAATAGTTGCAATATGCATTGTTACAGCAACCACAAACTTGTAACACCCTTCCTCCCCGCCCCGTGGTACTCACGGGGTGCAGCCCCAGGAGTCCCGGCCCCGACCCTGTGCTGGGGCACGCAGTGACCAGGGCAGCAGGACAGGCTGGGGCCAGCCAGCGCCCGAGCAATGACTGCAGAAAACTGCTGATGCTTTCCTGTATTGCAGGGTCCCTCCCTGAAGGAAATAATGCATTGTACTGCGGAGCGCCTCACTTTCCTGCAAAATCCCAGCGGTGGGGCCAGCCCTTGCCTCTGCCCTCCACCGCTGACACCGCACCACCAGCGCTGCAGGGGAAAAAAGATTTCACCTTGTCCACGGAGGGGAAAAGAGGCAACGTGACCCTTGCTTTCCAAAGCAGTGCTACTGAGGAAACCCTCGGAGGTGGTTTAAAGCAGAGCTTGGCAGCTCCAGTAAATTAAGCCAGGCTTAAGGCCAGGGATCCGATTCCCAAACAAACCCATGCCTCGATTTGGGGCACACGAAGGGTGTTTATTCATTTGCTTAAGTCTTGCTGCAAGCTTTGCCCTTTTACTCATTTAACCCTCACGTGCTACAACAGCGGGGACCGCAGCTAATTACCAATTGCTTTACCAGACTAACTAATACTGCAGATGGGGTCACTATCCACCTGCAAGCTGCCATCAGATGGAGACTGTTGCCGTTGCACAGATCTGCTCTGGCTGCACGTCTCTCCTCCCATCGCCTCCCGTGTGGCAAGGAGCTGGGGAGGGGGAAGGGGTTCCCTGCACCATGGGTCACCGGTTATTAGTCTTGTATGGAAATGCAGCTGTAGAGCAAGTTAATTATGGACCCAATCCAAAAAGAGCAGAAGTTTCTGCCCCAGTGGTGGTGACCTCTGGATGGGATCCATTCTGTTTTACTGACTATTACAGAAAGATTTACTGACATTTTTCTGTGCCACCTCCTGCATCTGGAGGTCTTCCTCCTGCCACAGCCACGATGCTGTCCTTTCAAGACCAATGCCCAGCAAGGTGTCTTGTGAGCAGATTTAAACACACCTGCTTGCTAGCTCTCCAGCTCACCACTTAGTGCCAGCCCAGCCCGTTTCAGCAATTTGAAGCACCCCAGGGTCAGGACCTGGGCTTTACTCGCGCACAAACCAACACCGATGCTGAACAAAGGGCATCTTGTACCAGCATCCGTCCAGGAAGCCCTGAGATCCCAGCGGTGCTTCAAGCAGAGTGGCATTTGCCTCTGCTCAGAGTCAAAGCAGGAAAATAAAACCTTACTTGACCTTTTCCCAGTGATTTTAGAGAACTTTTTTAATCTTTTCTCCTACCCAGAACATACCAATTCCCCAGCTGTTGGCTTGCCCTGGAGCAGAAGCTTGGCAAAAGGCGCTGCAGCTCTAGGGATGCCCTTTTTCCGAGCCCTACATCAGTTTTGCAGTTGAGGGTGGTGGGGATGGGGAGGCTGCCCAGCTCAGAAGCTATTACTCCTCCATCCTATTTAAATGTAAGGAAGCACCTCAGGATCCCACCGCCGGCATCGCGAGCGGCACAATAATAAGGCGGATGCGAAGGTCTGACCTTTCGGCAGACAGTGATGCCACGCGGGGCTCGGCAGCTCCTGCCTTCCTGCCATTGAAATGCCGAGCAGCCCTGTTTCCGTGGGTAAATAAGAGATGTAAGCGGTAAAAAAGAGTTAAATGAAACAGAACCAAAGGAAAGAAAACTTGTACTGAAGTTGGTCCATGGAAAATGAAAGCCATGTTGGAATTGCTCTATGTATTCCCACCAGGTCACGGCAGCTCTCCCAAGCCAGCACTCAGGAGTGCAACTCAGTGTTCGTTTTGCATGCAAAAAGGTTGGTGTTTTTTTTTTTTTTGTGTGTGTGTGTTGGTTCCCCCCACCAAACCATGTCATCATTGCTAAGGTAAACAACAGCTTGTAACAGCACAAGGCTTTTGCTTCCCTCCTGTTTTACATTTTTTTTTTTTTTTTTTTTTTTAAAAATCCATCTGCTCTACCACAAGCTATTAAAACCGCTGTTAAAACATACCTCCCAGGAGCCTGAGAGCCTGCACAGGGTCATCACGCTGACTTAAAAAAAAATCCGTGGGTGAAAGACAAATCTCCCCCCCCACCCCCGAATGGAAACTCTCCGGGACTTCTGCAATTACACCCGCTCTCGAAACAGCGCAGGATGGACATTAATGCTCTGATCCTGCAAAAGGAGCGTGCAATCCCACTCTCGGCGAGGCTGGACGGCCTCTGTGAGGCTCAGCCAGAAGAGGGCACGTCTGCCCTGGCCACAGAACAGAGATCCCAACGTGCTCCAGATTTACAGCAACACCTCTCTTAAGGGCTCTGGCCACACGTGGGTTTCTGTTAAAACCACTAAAGTGAAAAATTTCCAGCTTGGCTATTATTCCTGCAGAGGCAGCGGCGTGGGGAGATGCCCCCCCCCCCGGGTCTGGCAGGAAAGGGGCAGCCCGTGCCCAGGGAAGGCTGGGTTAGCATCACCCACTCGTTCAGGAGCTTCATGAATCACAGTCCAGCTTCTGCTCTGAACGATGACTTAGGATCATGCTGATAGCATTTTGTAATCTATTTTTAGCTTTTTTTTTTTTTTTTGTTAAAGCTCCATTTTATTTCCTTTTGGGGTTTTACATGCAAAGACGGGGTAGGTTTCTGAGCATATCTCCACACCCAAAGGGGCTAGAAACTTCGGGCTCTTAATGAAAGCTGATGCATCACGCAGTTCCAGCGACCGAGTTGTGAAGTTCACATTTATTTACTTATTTTGGCCTGGGTGGGAACAGACACTTACTTCCCACTTCACAAAAAAAATCTTTGTAGTTTGCTGCTTGCCCACAGTTAGGGGCAGTACTTCCCACGTGAGTGAATGCAGTCAGCAGGTAAATGACTATTTTGGGGATTTCTGTGCGTTTGAGAAGTGGGTCAGAGTGGGACCCGGCTCCACATACTGCAGGGCAGGGAACAACCAGGGCTTCCTCGCGCTGGGAGCTACAGCATCACACATCCCAGGTGAGAAAAACAGACCTGGCAGCAGCTTTTGCAGCTGCCAAGACCCAAATCCCAGGGGATGCAAGCTAGAAACAGGGGGAGGGACAAAGGGAACAGTTACTCCAGTGCATTTGCTGAACTTGGGATC
This sequence comes from Microhierax caerulescens, assembly GCA_035590215.1. NCBI lineage: Eukaryota > Metazoa > Chordata > Aves > Falconiformes > Falconidae > Microhierax > Microhierax caerulescens. Next base: position 1,169,330 of record JAVJGJ010000032.1, on the reverse strand, counting down.
CAAACCCTTGGAGTTTAAACCCAGAGCCCTCCTGGCATCCAGGCCCTTGGGAACAAAGCGTGGGCCACTTTTTGCTACCTTCAGTGTGACTTCCAGCTGAACCCTGTGCCTTAGAACACAAAACCATCAAAAAGGGGATCAGCTCACATGGACAGGGCTTATCTTTGGCTTCCTCTTGACTTTCTGTTTATATATGGTTATATTATGAGGCTTATATCAAATAATGTTAGCTAAAGATAACTCGCTTGTTTATAGTGGATTCAGCCGGCTTTGAAGACACTAGAAATAAAGCTCCAGCAACGCTTACCAGCTGGCTCATGACACATCTGTAACTTCGGCTGAGCTCCCTGCAAGAAGCCGGAGCAGCTCCTTGCAAAGAGACGAGCACACGTGAAGCCCGACCAAAACCCAGGGGCATGCTCAGCGAAAGCACACGGCCCCAGGAAGGATGGGCTGGGCTCCCCAAAGCAGTGCTCTTTCCCAGAATCTAGTCCTGAATTTGCAAAGAGAAGCGGGGGAAGCAAGAAATAAAAAGAAACAGGAATAACCCCCCCTGCTATTCCCAATTAGAGATACTGTGTGGAAGAGGTGCCCAGAGTCAAGATCTCAGATGCTCTGGATGGGACCCAAGATGCTCAGAGCAGAGAAGTGGAAAGCAAGCGGGGCTCATCTTTCAGCTCCATGCACTGCACATCAGCTATAAATACCCAATTTCTTTCACCTCTAAGCAACAAACTTCATTAGCAGAAACAAAACCAGATTTTTCTTGGGGTTGCTCTCGTGTGACTGGAACAGCAAACGCTGCTGTCTCTGCACCCTCACTCCCAGGGCAAACCAAAGGCACCTGCCCATCCTCCCCCCCTTTCAGGGAGGAAGATTTGCTGGGTATAACCAAAGGAATAGCCTTGAAAGGAGTTCTGCAACACATGAATCACAAAGCTCTCAGAGCAGTCAACGCACTGCTCGGATCGGCTCCTTCTGCCTGGGGTCCCTGGGGGGATGACTTCAATGTTTTCACGTGCTCCGAGATACTTTTCTGCCAAACTTAAAACCCCAACAAACAACAACAAACATTGGAGTTCTAGGCTCATCTTCCTTATTGACGCACTCCCCAGCGGGACCTGTCCTTGGCAGGGGCTGCGGCGACCACCTCTGTTTGCAGTTGGACTTGATCTTAAAGGTTTTCTCCAACCGAAATGATCCAACCCCACTGCAGGGTGCTGTCAGCCTCCTTGCACTGCTGGTAATGGACCAGCAGCTCCATACTTCCCAGTCAAGGACAGCATTTTGTAACACAGACACAACCCCCCAGCCCCTTCTCTATAGGGTATCTGCTCCCCCGCACGCAGTGAGCGCCAGGAGTGCCCCAAGGGGGCTGTGCATCCAGTCCACCCCTTACAGCTGCGATCTTTGTGGGGACACAAGATGCACAGGAGATAGATTTGCTTGCACAACTGTTATTAGAAGCATAACACCACTTCTGAAAGCAAGGGATTAATTACCCTTCTTCTACGACTGCAGGTTGAATTTCGTGACCTCGCCACACCACGTCCCTCGATCCGTCCTGGGTCATTTGGGCTATATTAATTTTTTAACCCACTCTCCGGGTGGGGAGGGAGGAAGAAAGGAACCACATCCCACACCACTCAACCAGACCCTGACCGATGCTCCTGCGAGTCAGGGAGGGTCCAGAGGCGGCACACACCCCCTCGGAGGATTGCTACCCTCCCTTTCCTTCCAGCTATTGCTGCCCAGGCAGGGCAACACCCACCCCTCCCCAAGCCCCCAGCTTGTTTACAACCCTGCCTTTTCCTTCACGTTTCCCTCCGGCAGCTTGCGGCTACCTCCAAACCCATCTCCGTTGCGTGAGGGAGAGCGGCAGCAGAAGGTAACAGGGGGAGGAGAAGCAACTCAGTGCAGCTGGGCTGGGACAGCAACAACAAAAATGAAAAAAAAAACAACCCACCCCAAACCCAATAAAACCCACCCAGAAACACGCGCTGGGTGTGTTGGAGATGGAAGCAGAGGGATGGTGCCGCCGGCGCCCACCCCACTGAGTCACCCCGACGTGCCAGCCCCTCCTGGGCCCGCGGGCTGTGGGAATTGGCAGAAAAATCACACTTCACTCAGCAGCAAGGAGCTGCTGTTTGGGTTGCAAAGGCAGAGCAAGCCGATACCCCGCTCAAGCTGTTTCGTGCCACCTGAACGCTTTCCCATCCACGTGTTTCGTGCTTGGGGCTGCCAGGCAGCAAACCTCAGCCAGGAAATTTGGGGGAAAAGCTGCAAGCACAGAAACTCTAATAGGAGGGTGAGGGAAAGCAGGCAGGAAATTGTGCATTATGAGTAAACAGTCTATAAAGGGAGGAAATTAATATTTAATAAAAAAAAAGCCCACCACTCTCATGGCTCTGCTCCAGGAAGGAAGCCGCAGACATTTGGAGACACCTTCATTTCTGCGTGTGCGTGACTGTCCTAAACGCCCATGAGAGCCCCCGGACACGCCACCCTGGACCCCACCACCCCTTCTGGACCTGACCATCCCCCACTGGTGGAATCACAGATGGCGGAGGCTGGATCTGTGAGCGCAAGAGATGATGGTGCTTCCTCTGGGATTGCCCCTCTGGCACTGAAGGGGAGGACACTGCAGACGGGCGACCACCTCAGCCCCCCCTGCTCCGGGCTCTAAGTGAGAACACGGCACAGTGCTGGTGGTGCAAGAGCCCTTGCTCAGCTGTGGCTCTGCACGTCCCTGGCAGGGCGAGAACAGCCAGCCCTGCAACACGCTCCACCTCGCTCATCTCAAGTCTCCTTCGCAGCCCTAAGAGGCCGATGTATTTCCCAGTCCGAGAAGGAAACTAAAAGCTGAAGCTAATGGCACGTCGGAGGGTTCTCCGCATTGCCTGCCACCCGAGCTCAGCTCCAGCTCCAAGGTGTTTCCCACAGCCCGATGCTCCCGCGTAAGGACAGCCTATTTTTCATGGGAAAGAAACCTTACGCACCACAGATGGAAACAAGTCCTCGTGCATCACCCGAGAGAGAAACGGTGCAATACTTTCTGTGCTAATTCAGTATTTATACAGGCAGCAACTCTCTCACCTGCCCACGTCCACCCTCCCTCCTGCTCGGCTCCAAGGGCTCCCTGTGGCTATCGGCAAGCCCAGCTCTGGCTGATCAGCGCTGGACATCCACCAGCGCAGAAGAGGTGTCAAATCTGTGCTGGAAAAAGCCATTTGCAATGAAATATGTCATTATAGTCCAGCAATAACGGAAGCTGATAAGGATCGTGCTTGATCCACTTGGGTTTTAGGCAGGGTTATTAGACAAGGTGCTGTCCCACGTCCGTATGCTATACGCTGCAGGAACACAGCCAGCATGACCGCTGTAGCTCCCCGTCAATGTGTATTATTCATCTTTATAGCGCTTCAGAGGCTGCAGTGAATTAAGGTACTTGTGCTGCGCTCGCAGGAGCCGCAGAGAAGCTATGGCTGCACTGCGAGCTCCTTGTTAGACCTCGGTATGGTTAACAGCGCCGGTACGCCCCTGCTTTCCTCTTCTCCCAGACTTGTGCAATATTTCCCTCAATATACTGGAGAATAACAGCTTTGAAAGTATTATCTTTTTGCTGAGGAAAACCTCAAGCTCGGAGCCTGTGGTCTTAAGTTTTGCTGAAGTTTCACAAGTTCAAGGGGAAAGAGGAGAGAAAAAAAAAAAAAGAGAGAAGCAGAGACTTCAGAAAAAACATTAGCGAAACCGTTTCTCCCCACACTCGGCTCCCAGGCACTCAGAAAGCAAAGCAAATGCAGGAGGCCCTCAACATTTTCTAAGCAAAGCAATGCTTTGCCTCAGTTTGGAACACAACATAATGCTGTTGAAGCATCGTTGCGATCAATGCCACAACTGCGCGATGCGGGGAGCAGGAGCAGCAGGGTTACGGTAGTTCACTCCACACAAGAGGAGCTGGATGGGGTAAAGCAGCTGCAGAGAGGGAAAAATGTTGGCCAGGATTCGGGCTAGCAAAGGCACCTCCGCGGAGTGGGAATGCTCAGCCTGGGGTCCTGCCCTTGGGCTCTGCGTTAGCCAGGAACCACAGCCACATCCTCACTGGGGCACGCTTGTCTCGCTTCTGCTCAGGGTGCTTTGCGGGTTTAGGGTGGGTGGTTGTGGTTTGGGTTTTTTTTAATGTTGACTTTTTTTTTTTAATGCCAGGCTTAGCGCTGCGGCAGGCTCATGTCTGGCTTTCCTGCTCTGTATCAGTACTTCACAGCCCTTGCTACAAGCATCTAGCAACCTGTAGGCATTTGCACTGGGGAAAAAAACCACAGCACCAAATGGAATGAGCTAAAATGGAAATCCCTTCCAGCATTTACTATTGACAAGGGAGAATCCCAAGCTACACCAAAAATAAAAAAAGCATTACAGTATGCTAAAAATGTTTTCTGACCACGTTTCGCCCTTGCAGCCAGCATCCCACAAAGAACAGACACGCAACTTTGGGGGGAAAAAACATGCAAAACTTCGCCATGCTTTTGCAATCAGCAATTATTTTTCCACCAGTTAGTATTTCAGGGCCAGTACTTGCAGGAGCAGATGAAATGGCCTGCTTTTCCTTTACTGAGGCAATCCCTGGCTGGGACAGCACATTGCAATTGCCCCAGCCACCGCTTCAGGAACAGGCTGGAGGAGGCTGAGGAGCACCACCTCTCCCTGTGTTGCCAAATCACCTAATGCCTGCTGGCAAAGCAGATGATCAGGATTTATATGAAACTCAGGACGAACTGGGTATTTGGCAGAGCTGAAGCATTGCTTGCAGCAGCAGCACACTGGTACAAGCTTTTGCTCCACCACTGCTGCAAAATAACGCTTCAGATTGTGGGTCATCAGCAGGCAAATCATTCCTCGGTCCAATTTCCCTGAGCTCAAAATCCCAGACCAAACTTAACAGGATGGGTTGGATTGTTTGGCTATAGAAATCCCATCATTTATTTTTGCTGCCAGAGGGTGTGTGCACTAGCCAGGTGTCCTGGTGGGATTCCAATATTAATATCCCTAAATCTCCCGCTGAAATTAAAAGTAGGGGTGGTTGGGTTGTTTTTTTTTAAGACTGTCCTCTTCTTCACCTTCCCCCTTACTACAGCACAACTCCCCCAGAAGTATTTGCTGTATAATATCACTCTCCCTACCAACACGTCAGTGGGAGGAGAGAGCCCTCCACATGCAAGTACTAAGGGACAGCATCTAATTTAATTTTCTTCTTTTCTTAAATGCACTCCACCTGTGAGTGAGGCATGGCAAGAGGTTATTAAGACACTGCGTTTTATACACTCCATCAGTACGCCGCCCCAGACCACCCAGTGCAAACGCGTCAGCAGTTTCAGCCCTTGCAAGGCACCACACCGAGCTTCCAGACATGAGGGAAAATAGAATAATCAAGAAAAGCACTTTAACTGCAAGTTAAAAGGCAGAACAGCCCTTGGGGTGAGTATTTCTTTGCAAGGAGCCCGGTGCTCCCAGGAGGCGAGTCCCCAGCCCTGGGAGGCTTCCCAGGCAGCCCAGAGCTCCCAGGATGAGTGCCCACTCACGGCCCACGCCTGTAAGCATCTGTGGAACCTTCCCTTTTGCACAGGCTTGCACAAACAAATCGTGCCAAGAAGGAGCTCCGCCAGCCTGGGCGGCTTTATTGCAGCTTTCAGACTAATAACTTTCCAATTTTCTTAGTGGCCCTGCTGCTGCTACCAGGTCTTTTCTACAAGAGCCTAATATTCCACCTATGGTCCAGTCCTCCCACTTGCAGGAGAAAAGGGCTTGGGAAGAGTGTCCCCACGTAGAACTAAATTATTTCAGGATGCCTGCACACTCAGGATTTATCTCCTTGTATCCAGCGCGATGTCGCCTCCCCGGCCGCTCAGCCGGCAGCCCCCGAACACCTCCAGCAGACTGACAAAGCCCGCCGAGAGCAGAGCTCGGACCCCGGGGCCCGGCAGCCCCAGGTACATCCCCACCGCCCCAGGGCTCAGCCCACCCCCCATGGCACACGCTGGCTACCGCGGCAGCGTGGCCCGCAGCCCTTCGGGGACAGCGGCCAGAGCCCTCCCTTTACTGGGCTCCTGCCCGAGTCCGCAGCGCAGGTCACTTCTGGAAGCCAGCAACTCTTAACCTCACTTTTTTTTTTTTTTTAAGCTATTGTTATCATTGTTGCACAATGTGATCTATTAGTCAGTCAGAGATTATCAGTGGCCACATTAAACTGACGAGGGAGACAGGCGGTATTTGCAATCTCTCTGGTTAAACACACAGGGGTCCAAGCACGAAGGGGTAGGTGGGCTGGGGAAAGCACCGAGGGGACACAAACCAGATGGATGTGGGACCACCGTGAGCTGGAGCAGTCCCATGGGAGAGCGCAGGCGAGTTGCAGCGGCGCGCAGGCGATGCCTCTGCGGCAGGGTTAGCCCTGCTCCACGCACATCGCTGCGTATGGGTCAGGCAGACACTCCTCGTGGCACAGACCCTCCAAGGAGCCCAGCACGGCAGCGCAGCCCTCCTCCGCAGAGGATTCCAGCCCCAAGGCAGTGACATGTGTCCTTAATTGGCCTCCAGCAGCATATGTTACTCATTATCATTAGTTACACTGCAGCAGCTCCCTCCCACCTGGCAGAGACCCCACGCAGCACCTGCAGGTGTCTCAGCCCGGCAAGACAGCACCAGGAGGGACAGCCGGGACCCGGGGATCACACCAGACAAGTACACGGACAACAAGGAACCTCAGCCCCCAGCAGCTCACAGGACAGAGCTGCTATCTCGGTGCCAGTGGCTGTTGCTGTTCTGCCCAGAGATGTCCTGCTGGTCCTTTCAGCTGCCACCGTCTCCTGGGCTTCCCCTGGCACGATGCTGGCTCGTGCTCTGACCAGACCTGGCAGCCCACCTGCACCCTCTCACTGGGGGATGCTCAATGGCTTTTTGGGGGTGGAGGAGCTTGGATGCAGAGGAGCACCCACCCACACCGCCCGAGCAAGCAAAGACCCACGCACAAGATAAGGGCAAGAACAGTTTGGGTTTCATCTGCAAGAGATATGAAATGGCTTGATTTGACAACAAGGTTGTTTTGAACACTGAGTATCTATGCAGCAGAGCAGCTCTGCTGGTAACTGCTCAAATAGGTGGGAAAAAAAAATATCTGCTTTTGGCTGTTGATGCTGAAAAGCAGGAGGCATTCGAAGCCCACCCAGGTGGAAGCCCACGCCGATCGCCTCCACTGACCCTGGGAGAGCTGCAAAGAGCACAGCCAGCCAGGGAACAGAGCATCATGTGGGGAATAACCCCCTGCACGGGCACAGCTGTGCGCTGCCTCCAGCTGTGAGTGCCCCTGTGCCAGGAAGGTTAAACCCCCCCTCAAATGTCATCATCTCATCCCATCCCTTTCCCCCGCCCCCAGCTTTAATCTGGAAGTTGCTTCAATGCTGGAGAAACGTGGACAACAGCAAGAAACTGCAAAAGCCAATAAAGCTGCAGGGAGGGTCCCGACAATACGCACTGCCAGGATTAAAACCAGCAGCCCATAAATCTGCACTGCCATGCAAACAGCAAGCCTCCCCTCCTCCTGCAGAAAGAAAAAAGGGAGGAATGGAGAGGGATGCGTGCTGTGCCGATGCTCAGAAGGGACAGGATATTTGGGTGGGAACTGCTCCTCCCTTTCCTCATTCATTATTTCCTTCCATCCAGGCAGGCATTCACTTACTCCAAAAACAAAAGTCACTTTTTCTGGGATGTAACAGGGATTTTCCTAGCCCAGGGTAAAAGGGCCAAAAGATAAACCTCTCTGTACATGTTGGTTTTGAATGGTGTAGCAACTGGGAAGCAAAACACACATGAAACAAGAGACAGGCCAGCTCCAGGAGCCCACCTCCACCCCCAAGCTTCCCTCCTCAATGTTTTGAGTCACCACATAACAGTCCTTCTACCCATTAATCACACAGCATCTGTTGGGCCAGTTGTACTTAATTAACTAATAACAAGGTTTTCGGACCATTAAAGGGCATGACAAGCTCTGGGTGCTTGGACCAGGGAGTTCACATCTGTGCTTGTTTCACCACAATTAAACAGAAACAGCGTATTGAGGAAAACCCACACAAGTTAAGCGCCACATTGCCACGTAGATACTAGAAGCCGTTGCATTACATGTGAAACCTGCTAGTTTGTTCCACTCTTGCCCAGCTTATTTTACTTCTGCTAACATGTTTTGTTAGAGGAGATTTATTCCAAGATTTTAAAACTTTTGTTATCCTTTAACAAAATGACTTTGTTATTTGCTGCAGTAGGAAACCATACCCGCTCTTTGTGCTATCCAGAAATCACATCACGCACTCAGGAACCACCATCACGGTTCCCATGCTTTTATTTACCACGGAGTCCTTTCTGCAGACCATTAGTGCTGTTTCTGGGGAGAGGGAACTGTCACATCTTTTTGCAGTTAAATAAAAGGCGAATACGTGAACGTTGTGACCTGCGTTTTGCCAACATGCTGCATAAATACGCTGAAGCACGATGCAAACGTGACATTGATTTTGCTGTACAGCTAGGAGCCCGTAAAAATACACCGCTGGGGCCCCGTTTCCCTTGCACTTTCCCAAGCAGCACGTTCTCCAAGACAGCAACCCAGAGTACCAACAGCAAGCGTCCCACCAGCAACAGGCAACTCATTTTCCTGCAGCCCCCAGCAAAGAATTACAGAACAGCTTGGGTTGGAAGGGACGTGAAAGACCACCCACCCCCTGCCACGGGCAGGGACACCTTCCACCAGCCCAGGTTACCCCACACCCCATCCAGCCTGGCCTTGAACTTCCAGGGATGGCGCATCCACAGCCTCTCCGGGCAGCCTGGGCCAGTGCTTCACCACCCTCACCGTGAAGAATTTCTTCCCAACATCGAACCCAAATCTGCCCTCTCTTAGTTTAAAACCATTCTCCCTTGCCCGGTTGCTACAGGCCCTACTAAAAAGTCCACCTTCATCTTTCTTAGAGGAAACACAGCATTCTCAGATACTTCTGAAGGAAACAGTGCTACTCCTCAACCCTTGCCAAAGGCAGACCCGCTAGGGAAACGGCCAGATCACTTCAGCTCCCTTCTCCTTGGGTCTGGTGCCATTAGCTGAAGAGGACGGCTCGGGGTTCAGGCTCTCCTAAGACAAGCCCACCACCACCCTTGGTGGGTCGCTGCACGCCAGCCTCAGCCTTGCCCACCGCTTTAAGGCAGCAGTTGATCTCATAACCCAGGCTGAGAGCCCAGCATCTCAACACCACCGCAGTGGTGCAGGATGCACCATGGCTCAGTCCCACGGGAGCCTCCACCAAAACAGCTTCTTGGGAACAACAAACCAGCAGCTACAGCACCCCCAGAACCGAGACAAAAACACCTCTGGGAAGCTTCACCAGACCAGGTAGCAACACACACTTCACCCGCTTCATTCCCTACCTGCTGTGGCAGAGCCTGCAGGCACTCATCTGGACTCCGTGGGACCAACGTAGGTTGAATTTCACACAACACTTGATGCACAGAGAAGGTCCTCACAGCCCAAGCTCTCAGAAGCAGCATGCTGGGGGAGCAGCCAAGTAAAATAGCTGCAGCTGGACGAGCCTGATGCCTGTCAAGCCCAGCCCCCAACTGCTGATCCCCATCACCTGGGGAAGGGGCTCTGCCGAGGTGCAGCAGCCCAAGAGAACCCAGAGCGACGTGGCCTCAGCTGGGGGATCTGCTGCCTGTTGTACCTGTGTCACGGCAGCGCAGGGGGTGGTTTGGGCAGCACAGGCACCCAGCTTCACCCTGGGATGCTTCCCTGGGGCTGGTGTGGTGCCCCAAAGGAGCAACTTCAAAGCTGCCCAGCTGGGGGAAGCTCAGAGATGCCACCAGCAAAGGGCTCCCTGCAAACGCAGCCTGTGCCAGAGGGGGACACAGGTCTCGGCTGCTAACAAACCAGGAGCAGCTGGGTCGGCTCCTCAGCTGAACCCTGCAAGATCGAGCCCTGCAGCGTTCATCCCGAGTTACGGAATGACTTTGTGGGAGCAGATGTAGCTAGCTATCGTTCAGCCACGCTGGGTGGAAAATGCGCTCCTTCGGCACAAAGGCAGCGGGTTCGTCCAAAGGGGCAGAGCGCAGAGGCGAGCAGCAAAGCAAGCTGTGCTTAACTCCTATGGGCATGGCAAAAAAACAAGCAGCAGCCTCCCAAAAAACCTTTCTATGGCACCAGGAGGGGGTTGGAAGCACGGTGCTGGTGCTGCTGCGCTCTGCTCGCTGGCTCCCATCTCACGTGCTTTGCATCCCCGGCTTGTTGGGGCAGGGGCCATCCCAAACGTGGGGCGCAGGCTAATCACGCCGCAGGTAAGGTGCTGCGGGCCAGCGGAGGAGGATGCTCGATGACAGCAATTGTTCTCAGTCCCCCGGGAGAGTCGTGCAAGTAGAAAGCAAACAGTGATACATCGGGGCAAGGGGAAGACGGGGACTGTGGACCCTGAGATAGTTCTGTTCGCTAAGAGGGAATTAAAAGAAAATCTTTTATCTGTGGAGTGCAGAGCCTGGGGAGACGGAGATAACACAGCTCCATTGCGCTACTGCATGCGATACCAAGCGAGCCACCGGGCTTTCATGCCTTTCTTTTAATTACCCCCTTCCTGCTAAATTTAATTGGAAAACAAACAAGCAGGAGCCTTTAGAAGGAGAATCAGAAGCAGAGGATGTCCACTCAGAGAGATTAATTACATCGATCTGCCCTAATGATGTCCACTTCTTCCATGGGGTGACACAGCTCCGGGTTTCACGGGTAGCTGAAGGTGTGACTGTAACTACATCCCTGACATCTCGGTTCCTTCTTTAAATATCGAGTAATGAGCCCTTCAGCGAACACTCAGGAACACAAGAAAAATGGAGGAGTGCATAATTTTGTTGTAAGTTATTGCTTAAGGTATGTGTGACATAGGAACACATACGCACTTACAGAAATCCTGGCAGGTGAGAGAGTACAGCGAGACCTCAAAATCAGTTGTGTGCACTTAGGAAATAAAACTTGACACTGGAGATCTTCCGATTTCGCTGCCGTGGTTCACCATCAGGTCAGATCAATAACACTTTTGGAACTATCCCCGTTGGATTTTATCCAGCATTTGTCAATCAAACTATTGCAAATTTTTAATCTTGTTTTCCAGGCTCCTGGGGAGCTACATCAGAGCTGTTGGAATGCTGAAAACATTATTTTTTAAAAGACTTTCAGAACAGCCCCCAAAAGACATTTTACATCCAAAAAGCACCTTTTTGCTCCCTTTTAAAAGGCACTGCTTTGTGGCCATGACTTTGAGGCGGGGGGTGTGAGCACCCCTTCCCCTCTGCCTAACAAGCTGTGAGCATGCTGGGCTGCAGCTGAGGCTTAGGACGAGCCTGTCGCTGAGTCTTTGGGGGGGGCACATCCAGGCTCTGGTCCCGCAGATGCTCAGACACGTGGTTTAACTTTGCACGCAGCACAAATCCCGGTGCAGCAGGTCCACAGAAGTGCATCTAGAAAGGATGTCTGGGAGGGCCCCAGCAGGACACCTCATCTGCCTCCCAGCCAGGAATTTCTAGTTAAAAAAATTCTCCAAATATTTAACTTAAATCTCCCTTGCTACAATTTAAGTCTTGACCTGGGTCAGAGGGAGCAGATTATCACCCATCCAGGGAAGTGAGTGCAATTGCAAGCAGGACGGGGGCCAGGGGGCTGGGTCTGCTGCAGTAAAGCAAGGTCTGCAGGGCAGCTTAGGCAGGCTGGGCGCACACGCTGTGCTTTCCAAAACCGCCCTGCTGGCCCCCTTGCATGTGCTTATGCGGGTGGCCCTGGGTGGGGGGTGCAGGCTGCGGGTCCCCCAGCTCAGCTTTCCACCCTGCTGTAGGGTCAGCATCCTTACAGCACCCGTGGAGAGGGCGCTGGAGAAGGCACTGTTGCAGGAACAGCATCTTTATGGCTGCTACATATGCAGAAGTACCCACAGACATAGCTGATGTATCTTTACTGTGGCGGCGATGGAGCAGATGCTTTCCACAACCGTGCCAAAGGAGCGTTGCGTAGCTCCTGCCTGTGCAGGAGGGCAGGGGAGCAGAGGAGGGCTGCTGCAGTGGCACAGGGGCAAGGACCTTCACCTCATGTTGCCTCATCCCCCAATTGCAAATGGAAAACCTTCCACTGGATTTAACCCTTCTGTTCAGACAGAATTTGTGTAGATTACAAATAGTTCCAAGCAAGGTTTTTTTTTCATTGTTCTGGGTATGTACGAAACCAGCCACAGCAGAGCCCAAGTCGAGCTCAGGACCACTTGGTTCGGCTGCACTACATGTAAATAACTGCAGCAAAGCCTTTTATAAATGGAAAAGCAAGTACAGAACCCAGGCTTGGCAGTTTCAAGAATGCAGCTTCCCAGAAAAAATGCATAGATCTACCACGACCTTCTGCGATTGCAGAAGAGAGGATAGAGCAATGAGAAATCCACCTGGGGTAACCACCTGCCCTTCCAACCACCCATTTAACTGGGGAACAAACTTCATAAAACCAGAATTTTGAAGTTGTTCCCCAGTTGCCAATACAGACAGCCACACAATTTATATGGGAAACTCATATCCAGGAGAATAAATTAACGTGATAAAAATGAGTGAAAAGGAGACAGTTTATGAGTTTGGATGCACACTGCCTCTCCCTCCCATCTTGTCCTCACCACATGTGTTTTAATTTTCCTCCCACTCCCATCCTTATTGTACTCCTCTACCCAGGGAGACAAAGCACAGCACTCCCCTCCTAAAACTGCCAACAGCAGGAGGAGAACAAATACTTCAACTTAACCCTGCTTTGGCTTCAGTCCCATCCCTGGGGCAGCGCCTGCGCCCTCCTGTTGGTGATCTGCAGTGTCTTGCCGTGGTCCTTGTCCTGGGCAGATGTGCTGAGCAGGCTGGGGCCGCTTGCTGAAGGACCTGCTTTTTGCAGGCATCACCTCTATGAGTTGGTCAGAGAAACAAAACACAAAAAAAACCCACCACTTTGGAAAGGAAAAAATAAAATTAATTGCTTTAGCTGTAGCTTGCACAATGCGTGCTTTGCCTAAGCAATCAATCATCATACTGCTCCTAAAAACCAGGGGAGGCCAGGGAAAAGAAAACCATTGAGAAAGACATGGCAGCACCCAGGCAATCACATTACAGCAGGGGAGGTGCAAGGTCTTGGCATCCTCCCACCCAGCCCACTGCCACACTCCTAGCTGGAACCCAAACACCGTCTTCACTTAATAAATCAATAACACTTTGGTGGCTTTTTTGGTTGTTTGTGGTTGTTTTTTCTTTTGACTGAATCTCCAAACATTTGCTAGGACCACAGCTCAATAAAATAAGACTATTTGTTAGTCTCAGGTGGCCCAAGCATTATCTGGGCATGGGATTGATGTTTCTGTGCAAGCAGGACACGGGGCAATGAGGATGGAGAGCTGGGTGCTGTGCAGACGGAGATGCTGCCTTCATTTGTGTCTGCATGGCGATGCTCATCCATGACAGAGGCTCCCTGGTGCTGCCTTTGTACACATAAGCAAGTAATTGCCTTCGTTATCATGGAACGGGGCCAGCTTGCCAAATTACAGTAAGTTTTTGAAGTAAATGTTATTTTAGACAGGAATTCATTTGCTTTGGAAAAGGTGGCTGCTGCCTGCAGGGATCTTTGCACAGGGGGGTGAAAACCAGAGCAGATGGCTGCTGGCCCTCACTAATCCCTTCCTCAGGAGGAGGGGGAAAAGGTGTTGCTGAAGGTGAAAAAACATCCCAGGGAAATGCAGTTTTTCCCAGAAGAGTGGCAGCTGCATTTTCCCTGGCCACAGCCACTGGTGACGACCATCGGATAAGCTACCACCTGCGTTTGCTCACGAGAGGCTCCACTCCAAAACTAGCGGAGCCTGTAAAAAAATCACCAGCTTCGTAGGACACGGGATCCGGCCCCATGTCCTCACCCTGCCAAGCCGCGTTCCTGCCGAAACCCCTCTTCAGGTTTTGAGCATCCCCACCCCAGCACCCCGCTTTTATCGAGACACACACCCCCCATTCCCGTGTTGCACTTTGAAGGGGCAGCATCGTCCGCAGCACAAGGGAAAGGCAGGACAAAGAAACAGGCGCACAGAGCGATGCCTGGCCGCAGACGTTGGGGACAAAAGGCACCACCACCTTCCGTCAGGCGGGTGGGCAAAGCGGTGAGGCTGGCGGGAGAGGGAAGTGGGAGGGAGGAAGAGGGAAGGGAGCCCCTCTTCATGGGGCTGCCTTCCATGTGGGCCGCTGAGAGCGTCTGATTTTAACAAAGCCCTTGCTGTTCCCAAGCATCCAGCTGCTGGTGACTGTGGGATTTGCGTAGCCTGATGCAGAACTGGCTCTGCGGGCCTGATGTCCAAAGCTGATGCTCTTCGGCACTGGAGGTAACTGTGTCTGTGGGGCTCTGCAGTCCGTCTGCTCCAGAACAAACCAGAATAACGCTGCCTGTGGTCCCGTCCACTGCCTGGTCCTGGCTGGCTGCTCAGCCTCCTCCTTCTGCCTCCTTTTGCAGAGCCTCTGCTATGCTGGTGCAGCACGTATGCTGTGTTAGTGCTTCACGAGCCTTCTAACAGCTGTACGTAAGGTGGAAACACATCCTTCCCCTCCATGCTGAGGCCCTTTCTTTGCTACAGCCACTTGGAAAAACTAACAGCACTAAAAGAAGGGCTTATAAAAATAATTCCGAGTGATTACCACTAAAGAATGTGAAATATTTTCATTTGTTTTTCTTACGAAGTTGACTTTGTTGCATTTATTCACAGGGAGTATTTTCCTTTCTCTGTGTAAAGGCCCCTGCAAAAATCCTGGGAGGATTTAGGGAGCGTCATACTCCTTAGTCAGACTTAGGAGAACCTACCGTAGCCCAAAGGGAATTCTAATAGACCTGTTGATAAAAATATGTAGAATAAGGTTTATAGATCTGTATATGAGGTATGCATGTGTGTTTGTGTGTGTATTATTGTTTTATATATATATATATATGTTAAAAAAACCCCAAACAAAACCTGACAGAGGGTATGTATTTCCTGCAAAGACAAGTATTGCATTAACAAATAAAATGTGGCAACAAGT
>JAVJGJ010000032.1:1099433-1112998 GCA_035590215.1 Microhierax caerulescens | reverse complement strand
AAAACAGACCCCACCCCGGCACAAGGTGCATCTTCTGCTGGTTTAGTTGGAGCAGCTGGGCTGGTGGCTGAAGAGAGGTGGTGCAAGCAGAGAGGTAAAACCCTGCAGCCAAAAGGGGAGCCAGGAGCACCCCAACCCGTGCCCAGCTGCTGCTGCAGGGTCTGCTGCCCATGAGCCGAAGGAGATGCTGTTTATTTTTGTTCTCTTTTATCCAAATGGCTTCAGCTGGATCACAGTGCTGCTGTGCCTTGAGCCATCACAGGGTCTTCCTCACTCTGTGGTGCATTAATCATAAATATTCTGCAAATGGCAAGGTGGTCCTAGCCCCAGGGGAAGGGCATCATCTGCAGCCGGGGTGTGTGGTTTTGCTGGCCACATCCAGGAGCAGCGTAGCCCAGTGGAAAGGGCAGAATTCTGAGCATCAGCTTGTCCTAGCTCTGCTGATGGACCTGGCTTCTCCAGACCTCGGTTTCTTCCTCTGCAAACCAACATGGTAAACCTTGAACCCTGCGGCTGGGCATGCACCAGGTATTGCTAATATAGATTAATACAATAATGTGTGGTCTGGTGTGTAAATTTGGAATGATTCCCTGAAGAAAATCACCCAGATACTAAAAGAAAACATGGGATTTCACTGTGTTAGGTCAGAGATTTCAAGGGACTTTGAATTTGTCCAAATCCTATAAAATTTCAGTGGGATTTGGCAAACAAATCTCTTAAATCCCAGTGAAAGGGCTTTTCCACAACAGCAGTGGCTTGCTTTTCCCTTCTCCTTGCTTTTATCTGGCAGATGAACAAATAAAAACAACTCAGAAAGTAACGGGAAGGATGATGCAAGGGGCAGGAGACTGGTATCTAAGCTATGTTATTACAGAGAAAATGACCTGGCACTGAAAGAATTAAAATAATGTCATTCCTGTTTGCTCTGGCTCATTTTTAATACGCCAATCACCCTGACATTTCT
This sequence comes from Microhierax caerulescens, assembly GCA_035590215.1. Lineage (NCBI taxonomy): Eukaryota > Metazoa > Chordata > Aves > Falconiformes > Falconidae > Microhierax > Microhierax caerulescens. The sequence goes on along the minus strand of JAVJGJ010000032.1, from coordinate 1,112,034 downwards.
AAAAGAATTTTTCAAGTATGTAAGTTCAAAAATTATGCAACTAGACAAAAGCAAGGGGGATATTTGAGGCTGCTGGAATAAATTGGGAGCTGGAGGCATTACGTGACCCATGCCCTGTGTGGGGAGTGATGCTGGCGCGAGCGGGGCTGGATGGGGCCCGCTCCTGGGGGGGGGACATGGGGGACAGAGAGGTGTGAAGGCGTGAGGTGAGGACACCATGGGGCTACCCCTCTGTGCCAGCGTCGGGCAAACTGGGGCTGCTGCAGTGGGTGCAGTCCCAGCCCAGATTTTCTAAGGATGCTTTGGCTCTTTAACGTGTTGCAGCTAAAAACCAGCGTATGAAAGAAAAAACCAGCTGGCCGGTGGCCTTCCAGCATCCCACCAGCCGTGCTGCCCCAGACACCCTCTTCCTTGGGGATTGTGCGCTGGGGAGGGGGTCTGGGCTGCCACACTGAACCAGGGTAGGGGGGGGATGGGGCAGACCTGCACCCCCCTGGCCCAAGCTGAAGCTGGGTGATTGCTCATGCAGAAGCCACGGAGGAGATCATTTGCCGGTGTAATTGTATGCTTTGCTGTTAAGCGTATTGATTCTGAAAAGTTAATCAGACAATTTGGAGGTGCTATATCTAAAAACATAAAATCCCATTAAACTGATTAAAACTGAATCCATCTTAAATAACCCCATGCAACTTAAAATTGTTGAAATAGCATATTGTATTCAAATAAAATTATTTCAGTCAAACAAGGCTGCGAGGAGCTCTTGCCCGCCGATGCCTTGTGTGTCTTGGCGAGCGCCTGTGCCGGGAGCTGCGTGCAGGGATTCCCCGTTGTACAGCGCACGGAGCTTGTGGTGTTGGTGAGGGTCTCCCCAGCATCACCTCCCAGGGATCTGTCCCGGGGATGGGGGTGTGGCTGATGCACATGTGGCCACATCTGCGTGGGGGATGTGGTACAGCCTTCTCCTTGCAGCTTGGGGAACAAGCGATGCTGAACAGCTGTCTGTTCCCAGAAGCATCAGGTTATGACTGCACCTAAGCTGTGGTGTGGTTTTGGGTGTTCCATAAATTGTGTTGAAACCTTAGCAGCTTCTTGAAAAGCGCACAGCAAAGCGTCGCTTCCAAGTGTCTGGTGGTCCTGGGTGCCCAGCTTGAGATGGTGTTTGGGCTCTGCCCACCAGCTTGCGAGTCAGAGGGACTTAGGTGCAGACGTAACGTGCATTTTGCAAACCCGGAGGCTCCTGCCTGCAGGCACAGCAGTGCAGGGCACAGTTCTTGCAGCAGTGGAAGCGCTCTGGGAGGAGCAGGGGATTAGGATGGCATCGCTCCGGTGGCAAAGGGGCTGCAGCTGGGCAGCCCTGCCGTGCCTGGCACGTCACCCCTGCATGCTGCAGGTCACAGGGGTGCCTGGTGGAGCGAGCAGCAGTGGGGTGTGCCTTGCCTGGATCTCACAAGCCAGGAGGGCAGAGGCCCCTCTGACGAGGTCAGCGCCTTGATTTAAGCAAAACCTTTGCCGGGAGGAGATAGCTCGGGGTGGGTGCGAGCTCGGAGCAAGCGGCGATCCCAGCGGCGTTCCCATTCCCGTTGTCCCGTGGGCCGCAGCCTCTCACTGCGGCGTGTGAGCTCCCGAGTCCGGCTCCTCTCCAAACGGGCGCCTGCCCTTGGCACGAGGCCCCTGGCTTTGCAAACAGCCCCCCAGCTCTGTCGAAAGGGCAGCGCGGAGTATTGGGCACTCGTGGCAGCAGGAGCTGATTTCAGCCGTCTGAGGGACAAGAAAAGGTTTTATCTGCCAAGAGCCGAGCTCGGGATTGTTTCTGATTGCATCACTCATCACTCACTGCGGAGAGCTGTACGCCTTATATTGCCTTAGCGATGTTATCGGCTGGCACCGGCAAAGCAGGACTTGTGACTCAGAGATAAATGGAGGATTGCTCAGTTAGTTTGCTTCCAAATTTGTTTATTTTCCCCTTTCTGAGTCTACCATTTCTCCTTCTTGATAAGTTCAGATTGCGAGCCAGCCTCTATTTGTAAAGAGAGCACTCCTTTCCACCTTTACAAGGGAGCAATAGTAATAATAGTCCCATGGCTGGAGGGGGGGTGAGCACGGGCTCCCACCCACCCGAATGAGGAGCCTAGTGCAGGGACCTGGCCGTAACGGAGGGCTTCCCGAGCACCCCGCTCCAGCTGCCCCGCAGTTTGCTTGGGAAGGTGCTTCCCCCACTCTCCTGCCAACCTAAAGGGCTGGTTTTTCCAGCTAGGACGGGCACGGCACGCTGAGCTGTTGCAAGCGAGCAAGCCCACCGGGAAGCTTCGTGGCTGGGAACGGCGGGTGCGTGGTGAGCGTGTTGGCACGCCAGGTGTGCTGCTGCCTCGCTGCCCGTGGGCATGTCCTACACGCGCTGCTCCTTACACACAGGGTCACCAAAAGCCGGGAGAAGGGCTTTCCGTCGGCAGACCCTGCCACGTCACCCCATAACCTCCGCGGAGGCTGAAGGCGATGGCAGGCGGCTTGGGACCACGTCTAGGCGAGCCAGTAGGGGTTTGAGAGGAGCAGGGGGCTGTACCCCTTGCAGCAGTTATCGAGCCGCAGCAGGGAGGGCTGCGGTGCCTTTATCGCTTCTCTGGGCCCTGGTGCTGGTTCTGCCCGAGCAGGATGCGCGTGCCCCCCAAACCTTGCCCCGCGCCTTCGAGAGCGTCTGTTTGCCTTCGCTGGCCCCGCGAGGCGGGCAGGGGAGGTATGAGCACGCCAGATTTCCAGCCCTGACCCCTGCAGTGCTGACGTGCTGCTTTATCTCCTCCACAGCCACGGGGCTGCTTTTTGCAGCATCCCGAACAAAGGACGTGCCAGCGGCTGCTGTTTGTCACCGTGTTGTTCATGGCTGTGAGCTGCCACCGGGGTATAAATCCTGTCCCCCCTTGCCTCACCAGCAGCGGGGAGCCTTCCTTCCCAAGGCTGTCGGGTGCATGCTGGTAGCAAAGCCCCCTGTACTGGACTTAATTCCGTGGCACGGTGAGAGGAGGGGAAGCGGGAAGCGTCCCCTACTGCAGCGGGGGCCGGGGATGATGGGGAGCCCATTAGCATCTGTATGTGAGGGGGCCTGGGGAGCAGCGGGGTGCAGGGGTGCTTCCTGAATCCACATCCTGGCATCCCTGCCCTCCCAGGTGCTGTTTGGCCACCCCAGATGCTGGAACTGGAGGCAGCTGTGCCTCTGGGGCCAGGAAGCATCCTCCTCCTCCTCCCGCCCCAGGGGCTCTGCATCACAAGGCCCCGGGTATTTCCTCGGGCTGTGTTTGCCAGGTCCCCGGGGAGCTGATGAGGTGCTAATGTGAGGGCTGCTGGGGGCTTTTCAGCCCCCGAACTGCCAGCCCTGCCTGGGGAGGGGGACAGGAGGCAGCGAGGGGCTCGCCCCCACTGCGGCTTCATTGCAGACAGGCCACGTGTGAGTGCAGCTGGGCCAGAGGCAGCGGAAAAACTTTATTTTGCGAAGGGAAAACCCTAACAAGCCAGGGGAGGGCAGGGATGCTGCAGCCGGGGGTGGGTGGGTGGGAACGGCCCCTGTGGATTGGGGGAAAGCAGTCCTGTAAGTGGGTCTTTTGTGATGGAAGTGCAAGGGGGGGTGGGGGTTAGTGAAAGTTTTGTGCTGCGGTGAAAGTGATGCTCTGGTACCCTCACCCTGCCTTCCACAGCGTGGGCAGGGAGGCGGCAGGACCTGCAAAGGTCTGGGCGTGGCAAAAGCATCCCTGTGGAGCAGGCTGGGTGGCCTCGGCCGCTGCGGTGCCTGTGTCCGACACCAGCCCGCAGGGATGCTCGGGTGGATGGGGCAGCCGGAGGTGGGAGCCACCGAGGGGCTTCGGCTGGCTGCCTGCACCAGGCACGGCTCGGAGCCAGCCACGCTCGCGGCGGGGTGAAGCCTGGCAGAGCGAAGCAGAGCGGCGTGGGCACCGTCGGCAGGGCATCGGGGTGACCCGGCTGGCCGTGCACGTGGGCAGAGCTTTGCTCGCGGAGCCTGAGGGACAGGTGCCCCAGACACAGTGTGGAGCGGCCGGCGAGGGCAGGCTGAGACGGGGACAGGACCGGGGCGCAGGCGCCTGCTGGGACCAGCACAACCAGCCCTCGGCAGTGCTGGGCACCGGTGAAAAGGGGTCTGGCTCTGGAGGGCCTGTGGGATCTCTCCTTTCCCCTCCCCATGCAGGCCCAGGAGCACCCCAAGTGCAAGAGCTGAGGAGGAATCGTGCCTCTTTCCTTCCCTTTTATCTTCTGCGGCTTGTTGCGATCTGTTCTTTTCTTATATTCTCGTTGCGCTCTCATCACTACGCTCTCTGACCTTTGGGTTCTGATTAAAGAACAAACACGCTCTCTGGGGCATCTTTTGGCATTTAAATAAACATGTGACATGTCCAGACACCCGCTCCTACTGCTCTGGTGTACAAAAACGTACCCAAAGTATAAAGCTTGACACATAAACCATAATCCATGTACTTCATTTAGTAAATGCTGGTGGATAAGGATGTGCATGTGGCGCATCTACAGATGGGTATCTGCAGAGAGATAAGGGCAAGCCCTGCTGTTTGCATACAGAGCCGCGGCTGATGAGGTGTGTAGTGGTCCTGTTCCAGGATGGATTTAACTCCTGGAGGGAGACCTCGGGGAGCTCTGTCTCCTGCACAGAGATTGAATTAGCTGGGTGATGGGGCTGGCTGCCGCAGCCAAGGACACAGGGATGGAGACTGGGAGGCTGCTCCTGCAGATAAGCAGTGCCCTGGCTTCCCGGCTGAGATGAGGACTGGGTGGGACTGGGTTATTTTATGTCCCCAGGGAATGGGTCTCCCTATCTTGGGAAGAGAAGGAAACCCAGTAGTTCCCCTGCACGTGAGCGCGTCCAGCCGAGCCCCTTGGACCGTCACCAGCACAGCCCGTCTGGGGCGAGGTGATTCAGCAGTTCGCAGTCGTTCCAGCAGCTTTGCATCTGCAAATATTTGGCAGAAAATATCCACAAGTGCCTCAGATGTCAGGTTGTTTGGGTTTTTTTTTTTTTTTTGGATATCTCTTTTTCCAAGCTCTAATCACTTAGTTATTATGTTAAGAAAAAGAAAAATAGAGACCCTGGGGATGCTCAGGTGCCTTTAGGACCAGCTTGGCGGTGCTGACCCCATGGCTTCACCTCTGTAGGACTGGTATTGCTGTGGAGGCTCGCAGAAGGTACCAGCCCCCGTGAGGAGCTGCCTGCTTGTCTGCCCACGTGCGTGCCACGTGCTGCCAGCCCGGTGGCTGCCGAACCCCCCCCGGCACACACCTGGGGGGGACACACACCGCCTCTGCTCCCAAACGGGCGCTGCTAGCAGCAGATGGAAATAGCAGCGGCACTGCTGATTTACATACAACCACAGCTCTGACTTTAATGGGCTGGTTTTGCTCCCCGACAGCTACAGATTTGGTCAGGTTTTTGTTTGTATTTTTTTCTTTAACAAGCTTCTTCCCCACACCCCCCGTTAGTGCCACCCATTAGCTTCTCGAAACGTGGGTGCGTGGGGCGGCGGGAGTTACCCTGCGTGCTGGAGGTACGCGCACGCTGCTCTCCTCTCCCTGTTGAAAAAACAAACCCAAAGCCTAGAAGCATAGAAGGCCTTTGTCCGCGGTGGTCCCTGCTCCCCAGGGGGAGGCAGCCGGCCCCGGCAAGCCAGCGGGTGCTGCTGCACCCCGGCAAAGGGGTGGCAGCTCCGGAGCTGGCCCTGGGCGCCCCAGCCACGCCGCAGGGTGATGCCTCCCCACGCCAGCCCCGGCAGGAATGTTTGCTGTCACCGCAGCCTGCGGCGAGGAAATATTTTCCAAGCAAAAAAAGGCCTCCCAGTGTATTTCACGCTGACGGCTTCCAGCAGCCCTCTGTAGCCGTCTTGTTCTGCCGCTGCCGGGACACCTACCCGGAGGAAGAGAGGAGGCGAAGGTGGGAGAGCTTTAAAAAGCTCTGGTTTAAGTTTGTTCCACCCTGGCCGTCCCCCTCTAGAGCGGGTCTTTAGAGGCTGCAAAACACCCGGCGGCTGCCTGGGGTGGGGGGCAGATGGTTTCCCGTCTGCCTTGGATGCTCAACCCCCCCTGCCCAGCGTCGTGTCCCAGCGGAGGAGAGGGGAAGCAGGGTCCCACACACGGCAAAGCGGGGAGCTTGGGGGTGTTAAGGGATGCGTCGGCTCCTTCCCAGGCTGGGCTACGAAATGTAGGTCAAAGCCCTCTCACTGCAGTCCAGCCACGGTGATGGCGTTACAGGTTGGGCTGAAATATGTACCTCCAGGTCTTTACTCTGGCACCAAAACAAAACGTACTCAGAAAACTGTGAAAAATAAGCCCAGCTTGTGAATGCAGCTGATTGGAAGTTTTTCCAGCAGAAAGTGCTGTCCGACCCGTGTAAAATCATTCCTCGGGCATGTGTTGATTTGGGCAATGTTTCCTCTGAAAAGAAAAAAAAAAAAAAAAAAGATCAGAGCGAGGAGGGAGAGATGTTTGGAGAGAGCTGGAGCCACCACCTTTGGCGGAGCTTTTCCATCCCCGCTGCAGAACAGCTCTCCCTTGGAAATGCACTTTATTTAGCAGCCGAAACGCACCTTATTTAGCAGCCCGCTGCCTGGTACGTGCCGCTGTCGCAGGGGGCTAAACAAGAGCGTCTGCTGCGGGCTTGGCTAAGGTGCCGCTCCTCGGCGGGTGTGCTTCTGCTGCCTCCACGCTTGTCCCCCAAGGACACAGAAAGGCCAGTTTTACCAGGAGGGAAACACTGGCTTAGTTTTAGGGGGGAAAAGGGGTCTCGGCAGCACGCAGGGGCCGGCCCTTGGGAGAAAGCCTGGCTGTGCCGAGCCGTGCCGGCCGGCATCGCAGCACCATCGGCACTTCCCACCTGGGACAGGCGGTCTCAGCTCTGGGGCTGCCTTTTCCCAAACGCCCCGCGTCCCACCGGCCTCGCTGCAGCCGGTCACGGGGCCCAGAGCAGGTGCCGAATGCTTGTCCGCAAGCTGAGGTGGGTTTTTTTCGTCGGAAGGGTTTGGGTTTGGGTGTTTTTAGCAGAAAGAAAGGGCTACTGAGCCAAGTGAACATTCGTTTGGCAAAAGTTAAGCCAATCGTGCAGTCAGAGCTTTCCTGGATCCTAACAGCACAGGACAAGATTAATTTTTTTGCTTGGAAATGAGTGGGGTGGAATTAAAATGTCATTGTGGTGGAGCGACCTGTAGCTCTAGCGATGGGTGTCACTGGCCCCCGGTGGAGGTGGGGGCCCCCAGCATGGGGTGCCCATCCTGGACCAAAACCACCACCGTAACGTGGCTGCGCTGAGCCCAAGGCAGCGAGGGTACAGACCTCCTGGCATCCCTGGGCTCGCCCCACCGGGGTGGCACTGACCCCTCGCCACGGGGCAGGCTCTGCATCCTGCTCGCCTTCGTGGCACAGGAACGGGCTTGTGCACCCGCGGCCGACCCTGGGCAGATTTATTGGGTGATCCTGGGCTGCTATTAGTGGTCACGGAACCGCAGACTCACAGACAAGGTCTGAGTCCCAGGCGAGCTCCTGTGTTTTTTCGGAGCAGAAGTCTCCACTCCGGCTGTTTTGCTGGTGGCTCTGCCAGGGACACCTCGTTCCCGTGAGCTGCCAGCTCCGGATGGGGCACCCGGGGAGATGGGGGTCCCCTAGGAGCGGCGGGGTCCCCTGGACCCTCCTGGCAGCCGGAGGGGGCTGGGGGGGTGGCACAGGGGCTCTGAGCAGTGTGCCGCCTCGCTCCCCGAGCTGAGAGGAGCCGTCGCGCTCGGTGAGCGGTTCGCCCTGCTATTTATACCCGCCGCGCGCGAGAGGAGCCTTTCAGTATAAATGAAGCTATTTTAAAGGTCTTGGCCAGGTATAACTGGTTTAAACAAGGCCGGTAATGACTCAGAGGGCTATAAATGTCCATCAGAGTCCTCAGCGAAGCTGCTGGGGATTGATCTCCTCAGCAAGCAGCCTCCCATCACGGTGTGAAAGCCTGGGCAGCCTGCACGCACTCCTGTCGCCATGCTCCAGCACCCCTGCAGACCCCCCTCCTCCGCAGCCTGAGGGTTCGTGGGCACCGACCCTCCCCGGTTATCCTGGGCTCCGTACGGGTACGGGCCCTGTGGTCCCCCGTCTCCGTTCTCCAGCCGGAGGCTGTGGAGCCACGTCCCTGCTGCGGTCCAAGTGCCACAAGCCCGATGGGCTCAGGCACAACAGGATGCCCCAATGGCTGGTTTGGCTGGTTACATCGCTTAGGTTTCAAGGGATGCATTAAGTCTTTTGTAACTGGGTCCCCATTTAAGGTGATGGGGATGATGCACCGGACCTTGGGCGATGCGCTGGACCACCCTGGGCTGCAGTGGGGTTGCTTTATCCCACTCAGCAAGGAAAGCCGCTGCCTTCCTCTGCCCTCGGCCCCTATGGGAACCAAAGCACTTTCAGATGAGGCCAGGCTGGAAGGTTTCCAGCAGAAAGGGGTTTTGTTGGGAAATAACTGGGAGTTTTTAAAGCAGAGGTTTTGGGGAGGAGGCTCTGTATTCAATTTTCCCGTTTGTTTTCTTATTGTAAAACCAAAGACATTTCAGTTTTCAGAAACTGGTAATTAAAAATAAAAAATATTTCCCCCAAATGAAACCAAACCCTGAATACTTTGGTCAGCCAGGTAAAACTTCCCTTGCCTGCCAGGGCTTTTGGGGGACTGAGCTAACGAAAACGTCCACGGCAGGACTTCCCTGGGAGGTAAGGAAGACTTTTCTTCCTTTCCTTCTTGAGCTGGCAAGCCAGCATCGCTGGGCATCAAACTCAGCACCCCCTCCTCCCTCCACCCTGTGAAAGCAGGGGGCTGGAGTGGCCCTGCATGCCCCAAGCGCCGCGATGAATCCCTTAACTCCAGGTTTTTCACACCAAGCCTTCTCGCCCGGACATCATTCCAGATGCCTGCGCATCTTGTTTACCCAGCAAAACGTGCTCATGGAGAAAAACCAGCGCCGGGGCATCACGTGGGCCATGGTAAACAGCCAGCAGATGCACTCTGTTTATTTTGCTTCAGAGCCTTTCCAGAAGGCACCGGTTTGCTGGTGGGCTCCTCAGAGGGGGCTTTTGCCCATAGCCACATCCGACACGGTGGCAGGTGCCCGCGGCCGGCAGCCCTGTCGGGGCTCAGCAGCAGCTGTGGTCCCACGGCACCCATCGTGCCACCCCTGGGTGCTGTAGGCCAGTGAGCCCCCTGCCTTGGGCTGTCGTGGCACCCAGGGGCCATTAGCAAACGCTCTCAGGTTGCCTGCTTGCCTCTCGGGAGCGAGTTGTCCCCATCGGCACCAGTGCCAGCGCTCACCGAGCATCCCAACGATGCCGGTGAGCCGGGGGGACCTCCTCCATCCCCCGGGGGGACAACAACAGGACTTTATTTCCCCCCTCCCCGTCACATCCTTCAGGCACTTTTATTTTACTTTGTGGTGCCAACCACTGATTCCAGCAACTCGTTACCTTCACTGGCATGTTGAATAATTACAGACTGGGGAGGAACGTTAAAATAGCACCTGGAGGACTGAATATGCCAAAAATAGGGACAGCGGCCATGTCCCGACAGGCCGGATCCTTGAGAACGCTTGTGGACGAAGTGGGTTTGTCTGTGATGGAGTCCCTGAGAACCTGGGACCGGGGAATATCGTTTCAGTGTTAAAAAGAAAGATATCCTTGGGCTCTTGATCAGATATCAAAATGACAAGAATTTTGCGTACTCCTGGCCCTTCCTTTGTTAGACTTGTTAAAGCCTTGGAAAATATTTTCATGAATTAAGAAGCCCCATTAAATGTTGAATCTAATTAGGAGAGACTTGGCTGTAGAGTTCTTCAAATAGTTGAGTCAATATTACACGGTGTAATTGTGGTAATTCCCCGGTGGTGCCGCAGCTGACGGCCTGGTTCAGCGCGGAGGTAACTCCGTGGATGGGGGGAAAGCTCTCCCCACCATGGGATGTCACTTACTTCAGTGGCTGCCACCTGTGCCCTCGAACGAGCGAAGGGTGCTGCTCCCTGACGTGCCCCGTAGAGATTACAGGAGCTCCGGGGGCGCACAGGAGCGGGACCCCGGCGTGCCTTACCGCACCGGTACCGGCCATGACCTTGGGACCGGGCCGTGCTGGAGCCAGGCTGGTTCAGCTCTGCCAGGGGACGGCCTCCCGCCAGCCTGCGTCCCCAGTCCCAGAAACGGGAGTCATCATCGTGCTCCTCCTCCTCCTCCCGGCTGTCTGTTCTGCTTGATTGAGGGAAAGCTCCTGGGGATGCTCCCAGCCCAGCAGAGCCCCTTGGCCTTGCGGAGAGCTCCTTCCAGGGGTCCTCAAGGACCAAACTGGGAATGAAGCCAGCGAGAGGGAGGATGGTGGCAGCCCCCCTGCCCCAGCGCCGCCTTCACCCTTCCCTCTCCCTGTCTTGGATCCAGCCGCTCCTGCCTCTTCCTCAAGTACCTCCGTGCAGCGATTCATCTGTAATTTCCATGTCTTACCAGGGGAAAGCCCCGGTAAAGCCGGCGGTGGTCGCGGTGGCACCGTACAGGCGCACCGGCTGTCTCCCTTCCCGGCAGGCCGCTTGCCTTTTGTCCCTGGCAAGATCTGCAGCCACCGAGCGGACGGGCTCCTCTTGCCTCTTGTTACTGAAATGCCTCTTCTTGAGGGCAACGACTGCTCCTGTCTCACAGGAGAGCCCCTTCCTCAATTAAAGCCGGAAAAAAAACCACCAACCCAAAACATCTATTTTGAAACAGCAGTGCAATTGGGACAGTTAATTGTATTGGATTAATTATGATAATTATCAGTAAAAGGGAGATAATTACCCTGTTTATTGTCAAGAACAAGTTAAGGGGTTCGTTCTTTTTTTTTTTTTTTTTTAATTATTATTTTCTTTTGCACAGACCAGCCTGACTATACGGGGGCAGGGGGGGGGCACAGCGGAGGTGAACACCGGCTCCAGGGCTTCACCCTCTCCTGCCTCCGGGCACATGGCTCATGGCTGCTCGGCCCCCGCCTGGTACCCGCTCGCTTGCTACCAAAGCCCAGCTGTGGGTCTCCGCTCAGAAGCACCCTCCCAGCATTGCCCTGGTCCATACACGAAACCGCCATCGCACGGGGCAAGTGCCTGTCCCTGGGAAGGCCGGGAAACAGGGAGTGGGATGCGCTCGCTGGCATTATCATTGCTGCAATGATGGAGATGTCCACAAAGCACCCCAGCTCGTGGCAAACCTTTGCGCCAGTCACCGGCCTCCTACCCCTGGGGAGGGAGAGATGGCTCCTCAAGTCATGGCTTCTAATGCAAATAAGGGCGTAATTTAAAAATGAAAATTAAAATAAATATTAGTTAAATATTAAAGAGAAGCAACCAGTTTTAAATGGCCGGTGTGTTTCTCAGTAACCCAACCAGGTGTGTTTAAATAAGACACCGCTGAAGATTTTCAATTTTTTATCATCCTAGGCATTTTTGGAAGTGTTTCTTTTGAGGCAAACACATATATTTTACTGCTTCTTTTTCTACTCTCTTAAGAGACAATAATTGTAGCAGGTTTCCTCAGGCTAGCAGCCTGGGAGGCTGCTCTTGTGAAAGAAGGGAGAGGGAGGTGGCGGCTGCCGGACCCGGGTTATTTACGGGAGCAGAGATCCCCGTTGCTGCCTTCTGGGTTGGTCCCACATCCAGCCACCTTCAGACAAGCCGCCGTCTTTGCAGGCCCACGTTTATGAATACAAATGCTTGCGTAGCTCAGAAAGTGCGTGTCCTTGCGTTGCGGAGACAAAGCCTTTGTCTGAGGACGAGGACGTGGTTGCTGTAGTTCACCCTCGACACCATGTCCCCAAGGTGTGCACACCGGTGATGCTCTGGGCATGCAGACCGGGAGGGATGCCACTGTTCCTTGTGACAGGAGGGATGTGCTGGAGGAGGAGAGCTTCTCCTCTTCCAGCACCAGCTGCACAGAAGGTCCTTCACGTCCCGGGCAGGGCAAGAGACTTGGATCATGGGGCAGACGGCCAAGGGTGCAACAGCAGACCAAGGAGGCAAAACCGGATTGAAGTGTTGGGGCTGGAGCAACAACAGTAGGAGCGTCCTCTGTGGCTGAGGAGTGGGCTCAGGTGCACGTTTTGGGTCAAAATCCGAGCGAACAGGACTCTCCCATGCCGCTCCGCACCTTCCAGTCCTCGTGCAGCAGGGGTGACGAGGGATAGAAAATCCCCACCTTTGGTGGCAACAAAATTCAAAGTCCTGCTGACCTGAGGGCGAAACGGCGCTTCAATAAAGAGCGGCGCGAGGCTGGGACCCGCGGAGCTGTGGGTGCGGGGCAGGCTGCGGGCGCCCCTCGTGCCGAGGGCAGCCGTGCTCGGAGCACGCCGACATCCATCCCTGCCGCTGCAGGACGAAGGCCCGAAGGCGGGTGAGTTTATTGCACGGGGAGATGCTCATTCTGGCCTCCCTCCTCGTGCTGCGGAGCCGGTGGTCCTGCCCCACGTGCCCCCCTCCCGCACCTCGTGCCCAGTGCGGAAAAAATGATGCCGAAGCGAAGCAGACCTCGCCGGCACGGCTGAAGGCAGCTGCGAGCGGGGAGCTGCGTGGACGGATCCTTGCAC
>JAVJGJ010000032.1:1011642-1021940 GCA_035590215.1 Microhierax caerulescens | reverse complement strand
CAACTTCACGGGCAGAGTCTGTTGCCTCGGGGGGGTGGGAGCACGGGGGGGCTGGGTGATGCTGCGCACCCAGCAGCGGGTTCAAGGGAGCTCAGCGAACGCGTGCACAAAGCGGACCCTCGGAAAGTCCTGGTCCTTCATCTGCAGAGTCACTAGGTGGCAACGTAAGGCATCCTTTGGGCTCGGAGACGTCTGGTGGAAGATGGAAGTGCCTCTGCCCCCGACCTTCTCCCCCCCCTTTACTCTCTCTTTTTTTTTTTTTTTTTTACATTTTTTTTTTTTTAAGTCCTGAATTACTGACAGACACCATAAAAACATCTCTTCCCCCCGTTCCTCAGCGGCTGAGGGTGGAGGACTGTTCTGGATCTGCTTTATCCCAAGACTGCGCCCAATAACAAGGCAAAGGCGAGCAGGTGAGCACATGCTGCGCACAGCCCAGAAACCATGAGGTTTCTGAGAGAGGAAAAAGGTGATTGAGGGTAGAAAAGGGGAACAGGAGTCCTCGGCTGGTCTCGCTGGCAAATGGGCTGGCGAGGTAACAAACACTGGAAATCCCAGATTTGGGTGGTGGTAGGGAAGTCTGTGGCCACCTTAATAGAAACTGCTGGTTTGGGTGCATGTTTTCAGTGTGGTTTTGCCTTTATTTCTTGCCCACATTTTGTGGGTTCTTTCTCTGGGCCTTTTCATAGAAATATTTGAAAATATTGATTTTTTTTTTTAATTTTTTTTTTTGCTTGTTTTTGTCAAAGAGAGAATAGATTTTTATTTTTTTTTCCTAAAAGAGGCTGCTCTGCCCAGGAACACAGAGTTCATCACGCATTTGCGCATTTGCACCCTATAAAACACAGCCATCATTAGAAGATGTGAGGATGTTTTTTCCCCAAAATTTCCCATCAGCTTTCATTTAATTATTTCCTTTATCCCTGTAAGGGATGTCCTTTTAGCTAAGCTTGGCCATGGAGAAATTCCTTCCAGCTCAAACAGCAACCAGCTCTCTCCATCCCCCACTTGCCATCGGAGGTGTCCCCTAAAGGGCAGAGTTTGCAGCTCTGTCACTCAATAACCCTTTGTTTATCCCACGACTGGTCACTGCCTAATCCATCCTCTCTCATGAGTTGTTCCCCCACCCCCCCATTGCTTTATTTGATGCTTCAAATTTGTCCTGCCGTCACCTCGTGTGAGGAAAACGCAGAGTTAATCCTCGGTGCTGTGAAAGGCACGTGCTCCTGCAGCCAGATCCTCCCTTAATTCCCTCCTGGTGACCTGCTAACTTCTGCTGAACGTTGGGTCCTTCTTCCCAAAACACAGAGCTGCTTTGCAGCTCCCAGACCCACCAGCATTGACAACCCCGAGCAGAAGGGAAACGTCTCCCTTTGGCTGTGGGAGGCAGGAGACCTGCTGCCCATCCTGGTACCTGCCTGGCCGGGGGACAAAATCACGGTCCCTTGGCAGCACATCCTTCCTGGGCATCGCCTGCCCCCGGAGCTGAGCTGCTCCTTCCCTGTGAACTGGGCTGAAAAAAACATCCTTTGGCTTTCCCATTTCTCCACACAGAGAAAGGAATCCATTTACACCTTCATCTTATTTAATCTGGCTCCCAGCAGATCTGTTTTATAGGACTGTCTACTCTGGGAACGGGGTTTTTTTCAGACGTTTTATTCTCTCCAGATGTTCTGACTGTCTTTGGTAACCCCGTTCTGGTGTGAATGTTAGACAGCATCCTCCCTCTTCACGGGGTGTGATTAGGTAAGACAGCTTGCTCCTGGGTAGGAACGTTAATCGCAAAGGAAAGGGAGTCGTGATTCAGTGCAAGAGCTGGGCACGAAGCTTTATGAGACCTCAGACACTTCCCCTGTCCTCTGGACTGCGGGGAAAAGTCAAAATCTCAAAGGAAATAGTTGGAGGGGACTGACAGCTTGTAAAGGTTTTCAGATTCAACCAACAAAAGGTTCATTTTGAAAAGTTTTGTTGGGAATTCAACCCCCTGAAAACATCATTAGGATTTTCACAATAGTTCAGCCTTTAGGAGAAAATAGCTTTGGGCCGGTGGCTTTCCAGCGCCCTCGCCGCACCTGTATCGATGGAAGCACTGGTGGCTCTGGGGCACCGCCTGCGCTGGGGGATGGTCAGGTCCCTTGCCCTGTGGAAGAACAACCATCCTGAGGAAAACAACAACTCAATACTTTTGCCCTGGCATGGTCTGCTGCTTGTTTTTCTATCAGCCATCGTTGCGCGGAGGAGCCGATGCTTCACGCGGGTGAGGTGGAGTGCTTTGCCCCCAGGACCCAGGATCATCCGATGGCACCCGGCATTGCTCCAGCTTTCTGCCGGACCGTGCTGTCCGAGCGGTACAGGCGCTCGTCTGTCCCACCGGCTGGGATGAAGCTAGTCCCTCGCTCGTGCCCCCGGTTCATGCCTCGGTGGCCGGTGCTCCCGGCCAAACCCTGGTGTAGACAAGACGAGGCACAAGCGGAGCCGAGCGCTCCGGCCAGAGAAAACAGCCGTTGCTGGAGCACAGAGAGAGAATGGCCATTTATGGGTTTCAGGCTACAGAAACATGATCTTTTACTGGGTTTATAATGTGGAAATAGCCCAAAAAGACTGGATCTCTCAGAATGGGCATTTGGCTTTCAGACAAAGAGCCCCACACATCGTTACTTTGGCTTTGATTCCTCTCCTGACACAAGGGGCTGCTTTCTTAGCACGGCTCGTACTCCGGGGCGGCCACCTCGATGTGCCGACCACTTTGCAGTTTCTCACAGTAATTAAGTGGCAAGAGTGAAGAGGTTTGGGTCTATTATCAGCCAAAGGCCTTTAATGCTTTGCTCCTTGGTTGTTTAATTACGGTTCCCTCCTGCATAAGCTGAGGAAGAGCACAACAGGTAAGATCCCCCCGTATTCTCCCTGCCCTAGCCTTCGGTCTCGCCTAGCTGGAGTTTCTAAGTCTTGTAGGCTTCGTGCCTGGGTTTTCACTCCTTCCATGCGGCCCAGGTTTGGAAAAGGCACGACTGACCGTGGCTGGGTCTTCATCTGCCAAGAGATAGCAGAGTCCCCTGGTCCAACCGGGATCACCTTTCCCCTGGCCGCTCTTCGGTGGGAGCTCAGTGCTTTGCAGGACCGCATCGATGCTACGACCGCCAGATTTGCACCCTCACCCAGCAGCTTCTCCCAGCTCTTGGACACCTGCAGCCGCAGACCAAGGTCTGTGCTCCTCCCCAGCGCTTCCCTGCTCTGTCCAGAGCACAAATCCTTCACGAGAAGCACCACCTCTCCCGCACGCGCGAGGACCATCAGCTCTAGCAGATGAAAGCTGGCAGCAAACAGGATCCGTTTGTGGAACCAGAGTTGAATTCGCCTGTGTTTGGATCAGTTTGCTCATTAACAAGTTGGAGCTTGTTTTCGGTGATACCGTATGCTTGCTTGTTCAGTATCACCCCATCTTTCTCCTGCTGCTATGGTATGAATATTTCTGTTTCCCTTCCCTGTACAGACCTGACTCCATACCTCAAAGAACTATTTATTTTATAGGGTGTTTTTTTTCCAGTCAGGCCACTGAAAAAAATTCCCGAACAGTTGTGCCAGGTTTTGGTCACCAATTCTAGGCAGAAGCAGGGCCAGCAGCTGTGGGACGATACAAATGATGTGCCAGAGTCCAAGGACGTGAGACAAAGACCAGGACGTGCCGTCCTTAGGGCAGTGTGACATCCAGGTCCCTGGGCTGGCCAGAGCAGGTTTCTTGAGCTCAGTGGAGGAACTCCACCATCTACAAGTGAAAATCCAGTTTGTGTGGGCTCTATGCTTGGAAGGCTGTCCTCGCTGCTTTCAACAGCAATATTAATGGGGGGGTGGGGTGGGGGTGTTCAGCTGTTGGGTTGCAAATAGAAAGATTTCTCATCTTCTGAAGATGCTATTTTTTATTAGAAACACATCACAGGGCAGGCTTGCTGAGCGAAGAGTTCTCATAACCCTCTTTGGCCTTGGGAAAAGTTAAGTGTAATTTAAAAAGTTAAAAAAAAAAAAAGTAAAAGTAATTTGTAGCTGGGTTAATAAAGAACTGGCCAAGATCTTAAATCTATTTGGTTTCGCTTTATGTACTCATACTCATCTGACCTCAAAATACCGGTACGTGTGCGTATTGCATCGATAATTGTCAAATAGTTGTGTTTTCAGAACCGCATAATCCTGGGGCCCCTCTTCTCCGTTCTCCCAGCGTGCTGCTTCCACTCGGATTTAGACACGATTGGCTTCGAACAAAGTCATGTACGAGCTGTCCCGACCTGCGTTGTGACGCAGCACCGTGGTCTTTCACGTCCTTCGGAAAGCCAGCCGGCTGCTCGCGGTGCCGACGAAACCCTTCGCTGAGGCTTTCCAATGGCTAAGACTCACGCTGGACGCTGAGGCCAGCGCTGCAGGTTGAGTTTCTAGAAGCACACCTCTCCGGCGTGGGTCAGCAGGGGAAGCGCTGAAATGCGCCCGAGGAAGGTGGCGGCCGCAGTATCAAGCTGTGGTGCATGATCGGGCAAGCCTGCAGCACAGCACACGGGGGGCTGAGAGCCCCACATCTGCCTTGTTTGGATTTTGGTGATTTTATTTCAGCTCGTTTGGCTGGTGGGAAGGCTGAGAGGGTGTCCAAGAGGAACCACCGAGAGGTGAGGTCTGGAAAGCATCACCTGCAAGGAAAGCTCCACTCCACCAGCGTCCTCTCCTGAAAAATGACACCAGAAGCACCCAAGGGGTTAACCCGTCTGGTGGGTTCAGGCACATCGCTCCCACGAGGATGGCAGCCCGTGGCTGGGGGGCACAAGGCAGGGACACTTTCACCCAGAGCTAAAATAATCCATGGGGGACATTTTTACCCAGAGCCAAAATAATCCGTGGGGGAGTGCACAGCATGGGCCAGGGAGCCGGTGCAGTGCCTGGGGGCTGCTGCCCGCTGAGCCCCCCGCTCCGGCCGGCTGCTCCTGGGTGCCTGTGCAGCAGCTTGGCCCCACCAGGCACTTCAGGGCTTGGGGTTTCATATGAGCTTTATTAGCTTCAGCCGAGTTTTATTTCCTTTTGAATTTAGGAGACGGAATAAAACGCGATAAGCAGAATTCAGGAAACTCTTGCGGTGGGAGGAAGAGCGCTGGGAAGCAGCGGGGTTCAGGGTAATGAAACAGCTAGCGGGTGTTAGCACCAGCCCCCGGCCCCGCCACGAGCCCCCAGGGGCTTCCCGGGGCGGCTGCTCTCCAGATCGCTCCCACCTGCCGAAAGCGCTCGGGGATGCTCGATGGGGTCGGGACCTGAGGGGGATCCCCATCACCGTGCCCTCGCCTGGAGAAGGGTGCAAGAGTGAGGCAGGTGGGTGTGACCTTTCCCCCCCGGGCACTTTCCCTCTGTTTCTTGGGTTAAAGGTATTTTTTGATGTTTTCAGCCACCCTCAGCAGGTCTCTGTCCCCTCAGCCTGCCCAAAGCTGAGTGCCGCTTCACCAGGCACCGTGCCCCACGGCCCGCAGCTGCAGGGGCTGGTGGCATCACGCGCACAGCTGCAGCCTGGTCCTTCTGCGTCCCAGGGCCCCAGGCTCCCCAGATCCCGCTCTGTGTGAAGCTGGGTCGCCTCTTCTGTAGCTTCGCTGGTGTCTGATACGAGGGCTGAGCTCACACTGCACAGCTGTGCTGCCCCTCTCCAGCTCCTCCAGGGACCTCCGAGCACATCACATATCTCAGGCATCAGCTCCTCTGTCTAACTCTGCTGCACCAAAAGGTCCGGGAGTTCCATGGGACAGGGGAGAGGGAATTACAGGCAGCGTGACTGCAAAAGCTGTGCTTCCTTTGGAGACCCGGCTAACAGATCCTGGGGTGATGAACTCAGGGTTTCTCCATACTTCCAAGTCTATAGGTATGTGCACTCTGAATCATATTCCTCAGCACAAAAGCGAAAAAGATGTGTCCTGTCTTCAGCCAAAGAGAGAATGAAAATGAAAAAAAAAAAAAAAAAGTCAGTGATGTGCCAGAACTTTTACTTTTTATTAAAAACTTAAGCGCAGATGACGAGGAACCCACCTGTTTTTGATTTTTTTAATAAAAAGTCAAATAATCCCCACAAACAATTCCTTTGCAATGGTTTCAATATCGGAACCGTAAAGATGAACTTTAAAGGCGCTTGTAAAAGAAAGAATATTACAATAATTTTAGTGCAAAACTCCAATATCATATTTTCTTTTATTTGAAAGAAAAAGGGGAACATACAGAGGATTTCTTTTTTTTCTTTCTCAGGATGTAGCAGTTTCAGATGATCTATTCACTTATGAGAAAAGAGATGAGGAGGAGGACGGGGAAGCCGGGGCCGCGGGCAGATGCTGAGATGCCGGTCCCGGCAGCATCCCGTCCCGCTGGCAGGTGGGAGCGGTGGCCTCGGCTCCCCTGCGGCATGCGGCGTGCGACAAGGGCACGCGCCTTCCTCGGCTGTGCCCCCAGCAAAGGCAGCGATAGCGTCCGCCCGCCCTGCGCTCCGGCAAATCTGGAGCGAATCAATATTTCAGGATGCTCGGGTTCAGGAAATGGGCAAAAGGGGCTCAAAACTGCGGGGGGAGATGGGCAGACAGAGGGGTCCTGGGGGGCCGTGGTGGGTCACCTCCCTCTCCCGAGCAGGGCAGGCTAGAAAGCTTAGATGCTTCAAATTCCTCCCTAAACTCGAATCAACCCCAAACACAACCCAGTTCCCCATAAAAGCGCAGTACTATTGCTTCTTCTTTTTTTTTTTTTTTTTAAAAAAAAGAAAATAAATTCATAACACTGAGAGAAAACAGCCTTACCCTAATCTGAACTTTTCCTCCCAGAGAGAAGTGCCAGAAACGTCATAAAATTTCTTGGGCATTATTGTGCTTGGGGATGCTCAGCCCCTGCAACCCTCCCGCGATGCCGCCGGGCAGGCAGAGGGGGGGCAGGCTCAGCGGGGGCAGCGAGCAGAAGCTCCCGGGGCCAAAGCCCTGCCAGGAGCAGCCGTCGAGGGGCTGCAGCATCCCCTGCAGCTCCCTGCCTGGGGTGGCGGGGTGGCGGTTTGCTGGTAGGGCAGTTGGCCTTACTCTGACATCAGAATTTTAAAACATATGAGAAGCAATAAAGTAAACTTTAATCTCCTTTAAAATGTATTTCAAACGGGGGAATTAAAGCTGGTGAGGATTAGGAGACGGTCAAAGAGTGCATTTCAAAACTGCTGAAAATCCGAGGATTTAAAATATATTAGCAAACAGAAGTGAAGCTTTGGAAAAGCTGTGCGGGAGGGACCGGAGCGGGCAGCAAGCAGCATCCCCACGCTGGCTGCGCTGGCATGAGGGGCTGCGGGGGGAGTGGGAGATGCCGGGCCAGGGGCTGTTGCCAGCACGGCACATAAAGGGAGAAACGAGAGCATGGGCTGAACTGGGGCAGGAACTCGGGCAGCGTTTGCCTGCGGCGGCAGAGGGTTTCTTTCTGTTGCATTCCCCGGTTCTCCAATTTTTTTCCCTCTGTCCAAAATTTGTTTACCAGCTCTGATTTCCTGTTTCCATTTTGGCAAAAGGCACGATCACACACAATGTTCCCCTGCCAGGAGTCATGCTGGAGGCACCTTCGGGCAGAGGCTCGCTCAGCCCGCTCTGCCGGGGCGAGCTGGCCGTTTCGGCTCCTCTGGGGGGTCCCCGGCGGAACACGCGATGGTTTATCGACGCGTAACCCCAGGGCGGCAGGGCGACGGGCTCTCTGGGGACTCGCTCTTCCCAAGCATCTCCAGGGGGCTGTGGAGGCATGCAGAGCCCTGCCTGGCACCCTCCCAGTGCTCACCTCTGGCTCCCGGGACCTGCACCCGCAAACCAGCACCCGGGCTCCGAAGCTCCATCAGCACCGAGGATGCCACAGGGCAGGGGCAGGGGGACGACGGCCGCGCGTCGGGGAGGGGCTGCTCAGAAACCTGCCGAGGATGGATGGGCTGGGGAAGAGTTAACAAGTCCTTGCAGTTTGGTCAGATTCCTCCATGTGCTTGTAAATCTGAAGCAATTTGCTTTCTGGTGGTTTTGGGGCTATTCTCGTGATGTCCGGCTTTTTCCTGAATTTCCCGCTCCCGGAGTCATGGGATGATGTGCGAACTCCTGCCTGCAGACGCAGTGATGTTCTCCACCCTGCGGGCTGTGCAGGAAATTCTGGAAATAATTGAGGATGACAAGCATGAATTTTGCCAATGTGATTTATGCGGGGGTTTGTGTTTTGTCTTTTTAAATCCTCCAGATCCTCAGCCCTCCCAGATGTGTTTTCCTGCCCCAAGGTGTGAGTGGGGGTGAAGGCTGCCGCCCCAGCGGTGATGATAACCGACTGCCTGCACCTTCTCGTCCTTTCAACCTGCCCAGGCACCTGCTTCGTCCCACCAGCAGCAAACGCAGCCGTCCCACCAAAATTGTTCCATTCGGGACCTTGTAGAGATGTGTCAGCAAGCAGGGGGAGCCCGGCCCCCTCCTTCAGCAGAGCCCGCTGCCAGGGAGGAGCGGGGGTCTTCCCCCCAGCCCCTCTCTGCTCACCACTTGTCCAAATAGTCGTAAATCACCAGCAAATTCCTGGGTCTGTTGGGGGGGCGGGTTTGGGCTTCAAAGGCAGCGAGGGGCAAACAGGAACCTTTCATTAACTGTGGGAAAAGCCTCCCCGTGCCTCGGACCACGTGAAAAGCCCTTGTCAGGTATTTGAAGTGGTGGAAAAAAGGGGGAAAACGTAAAAAAGGACACCAGCCAAATCGCAACCTGCTTGTCTGTTTTACACCCCCGATAATGCGGGGAGCATGGCACGGTGGGAGCGATGGGACTCTGCACTTCTTGTGATTATTGATGGGTTTGCAGGCGTGTCGTCCACTGAAGTGGGAAGCTATCTGGCAGCGCTAAGCTGCTGGTCGTCGCTTTTCCACCCTCAGTTTTCTTCCTCGTTTTGTTCCGGTTTTTAAACGTTAGGCTTCTTACCTCTGCGGAGGAAACAGGAGTTGTAACAGGAGTCTGAGCTGCGAAGGGGCGACACAGCATCTTCAGCTGGGATTGTCATTTCCTTCCAGTGTGACCCCAGCATCAGGCGTTTGACTTCCCAAGAATCAAGGTGAAGAAGAACAAACATGCACCCGGACCAGGAAAATAATAATTAAAAAAATAGAGCCCTTGAACTGCGCGGGTGCTGGGGGCAGATCTTCCGAGCTGCCAGGAGGCTGCTGGAGTTTGGAAAACTCATCAGTGGGCGGTCTGCCAGGGCTCAGCCTTGGCGATGGGTGGTCACCAACAAAAAGCACAGAAAGAGAAAAAGGAAAAAGTCTACAAGCAGATGATTTTCCATGAGGCAACGGTATCTGTTTTACCACCCAGCTTAACTGCTGTCCTCCTGTCGGAAGATGAAATTAGGGTGATATAATGAGGAGCCATAGAAGAGCTGGCTCTGACAGGGGCAGGATGCCTGGATGTGTCCCTGGGCCAGGCGCAGCTCAGCTGCAGCAGGCTCAGCGTGTCCGGGAGGCTTTGACCTTGTCCCTGTAAAGGAATGTGGTGGCACCTTCATCAGCTGCATCTCCAGGGCCACCCAAAGCAGCTGCATGGTGATGGGGAAGGACTGGCAGTCGCCTGCCGGTGTCCCTGTACTCTGGGATGGCTGTAACACCCAGGGCAAGACCTCCCGCAACAGCCTTTGCTCCATCTATTTACCCCATATATGTATTATCCCATCTATTTACCCCATGTATATATTATCCCATCTATTTGCCCCTGTATATATTGTCCCATATATTTACTCCACGTATCCCTACCCCTGCTGCAAGTGGGCCCTCTTATGACCTAAGAAAGACAACAGCCTAGAGGAAACTGAGAAGGAGGAAAATTAAAAAAGGAGGAAAAAAAATCCGGTGTGTTTCCCGAAATGGTAAACTCTAAATGTGGTGTCTGCTCCCTGCCCCCCTTCCTGCACAGGTACCACAATGTGATTTCCTTGCCCCCCAGGTACGCAGACCCTTGGGAAGATGGCCTGGGGTCGGCAGAAGATGCACCACTGCCTGCGATTGCGCTGAACACAGCTTGGAGCAAAGGAGCACCTGGAATTACAGACTGCATCAAGTGTGTTCGCACCTTCTCCGGACCGGGACTAACTTCCTCAGCCCCTAAACTCCCGGTTAGGCTGGATTTAGGGAAAGGCTCAGCCTCATCACGCTCCCTGGGGAGCAGCCTGGGCTGAGCATCAGGGGAGGGGCTGAGCCCTGCACCCACCACACCTGTGCCTGATCAGCCCCACTGCCTATTTAAGCCCTCCCAGGTGCCTGCTCTTGCTCCTGC
>JAVJGJ010000032.1:991484-1003042 GCA_035590215.1 Microhierax caerulescens | reverse complement strand
CCCCCCCCCCCCCCCCCCCCCCATTATCAGTACAGCCCGTTTGCTTTCAGGAGATAGGCTGTCCTTGCCGGCGCCCTCCTGGCCGTGCTGCTGGTCTTCCAGTGACAACTCACGGTTAGTAATAAGGAAATGAATGCAACAAAGAGCTCTCCTATGAGAAAAAGAAACAGTGCAGGCGAATGCTAGACAGGCTAGACGGCTATTCATCTGATGTTCATAATTCATAAAATATAGATCGTTTGCTAAGTAAATGATTTATCATAGAAAAATAAAGCATGGCTTCCTATAGGCTTCTTCTCAGAAACCTTGCATTTATTTACCTTCACAGCATGGCTGTTTGGGAAACGTATCTCTCATGAAATATTAAACACTCTTTCTATTTTTGAAGGACTGTCAACATTTTGGGGAAATAGAAATAGAATTAACTAAAAAGAATTCTGGAAAGCTGCAAGCGAGGAGGAAAGCTGCAGGGTTTTTTGTCTTTCAGCAGGGGCAAGTTTTGCGAGTAAATTGCAAAAGTCAGTGAAATGTTATTTATTTTTTTTGGTGGTGCTCCCTGATCAGCCACAGTTTACAAGATCAAAATGTGGGCAGGATAGCTTCCTCGAGGTCTGATATTAGTACCTTATGCTGGAATACTACCGTACCAAATTCCCCGTTTTCCTCCCGATACAGGCGGTGGGGCAGCTGGGAATGTGCCGGGGAGGATTTATGGCACGTGCTGCCTGCCAGTATTCAGCTGAGAGCGGCTCTTATTTTAAATGATAGCTGGATATATTTTATCCGAAGTATTGCAATAATAGAAATACAACTGTGCGTGATATTTTTCATCTTGCAATGGAGGTAATCGGGGCTTTTAAAAAGCAGAAGAAAGTTTTGTTTCGGTGAGCTGGGTGCTTGTTTCCAGCTGAACAAAATGCTCTTTTACAGGGGCCACTTCTAGCAAAACTGCAGTTATTTAATTACTGAGAAAAGCAGTGCTGCCAGTAGAATAGAATTGAATTTGGACAAAGAGCTATATGGTTTATTCTTTTTTTATTCCCCCCCCCCACCAAAGACGTTTCGCTGCACACAGCGAGCTTGTGTTTGCACAGTGTTACGTACCTAATGGACAAGCTGTAAGGAGCTCAGCAGTGAAATAAATACCGCACGCTATTAATGTTTGCCTTCACGTATGATCTAAAATGTCCTTTCTGGGCTGCTCGGATAAGCCCTTCCAATCAGAGCTTAAGACCTCCTCATCCTTAATAAATATTTATTGTTTTAATAATATTTTAAAATAACCTTATGACATCTGGAAGTGGCACCTATTACTACATAAGGCAGTCACCCTTCCCCTGGAGCGTGGGGTCTCTGCCTCAGCAAGGCTGGTGGAGGCTGGAATTTCTTCCAGAACTGGGAATTCCCTGGCAGTGGCTGGTTTAAGCTGTTTTATTCAGTGTATAAATATCATGGATTTACATAGTAAGTGTATGAATTTTTTTTTATTTTTTTTTTTAGTTTCACAGATAGATGAAAAGTGTCTGGTTGCCACAAGCCTCTGGAAATATGCAGGAGGCTGCATTTGTCTGAGCAGGGTTTGTGCCAAGCGATGCCGTGCCAGGCTGGTACGTCGGAGCTCTAGGACTTCCAGCAGAGCCTGGAATAATTGTTGTATTAAGCGATGCTAATTGCTATCAGAGCACCTTGGTTCTGCCAGCCGCAGGCTTTCAATGGAACTGGTTTCAGGGTTTGTTGTTTTGTTGGTTGTTTTTTTTTTTTAAAGACCTTTCACATTTGATTAAATTCAAAATTGGTCAAGGTAGTATTTTCCAGAGCACCTACGTGCAGGTCGCTGCTTGCTGATGTAGTATTTCTCACGGGCATTGTAATAGTTTTTTCTGAAGCCCCAGGTCTTGGAGTCATGTTATTTGAGATTTTTCTCCTTTCACTTTAATTTCCTAGTAATTTGGGTGAATGGAGATATGAAAAGCGGGGAGCTCGGGGGAGCTGAGGCTCTTCTACCTGCAGTTGAGCTGGACCCTGCTGGGGATGCTGGCTGTGCTGGGAGAGTAACGCGCCGAGCGAGGGGAAGGAGCCGGAGGCAGGTGTGCACACGGGGAAGCTGTGCTGCGGCAGGACGGCGCATTTCTCCCGGAGGAAGGCTTGTCCCACGTAGCCTTCGAGACCGGTGTCACTTTTAATCACCCTGATTGGGGCTGGCACATCTCCAGCAGAAGGGAGCTCAGCCCGTCCATCGGCAGGCATTTGTTCAGTGCTGGCACGGGAGCCTCGGTGCCTCCGTCCCCTCAAACGGGCACAGTGCTGGCACGTGGCGATGGGCTTCCAGATTAAGCTGAAGAAACAAGTCCCTGGTTTCCCAGGGGAACCCCCCAAATGCCAGCCCACCCGCTGGCCCAGGGGTCCCTTTTGCTCTGGCTCTTGGGATGCGTCCTGGGGGCTAACACGCAATGTCAGTGACACCATACTCAGTGCTGCCCGTTTGCTCCCAGCTGTAATGTTGTGTACATTTGTGTTTCTGAAGGCAATTGAGGCAACAAACTCCCAGCCCACCCCCCCACTCCACCCCCCCCAGATGGGTTACGTGCTGAGGAAGAAGAGGGATTGCTGGCTCACTTTAGGAGGGACTGTTGTTATTTTTCCTATGGTAAATCTTGCATTTGGCTTTGCACAGCTTAAAATCTTCAGGAATAGGGATGGGAAAGATTGAAAAGAAAATGAAGTCGCTGAAAAGCAGCTTTCCCCCCAAACTGGAGAGAGGGTGGCCCATTCCCAGGGCTTCGGTTGTGCGGTTTCCTTGGTGGAACACCAGGTTTTGCTCCGGTCACCCGTGTGCCGCCCAGCTGCCTGATGGGCCGGTCTGTACCGCGCGTCTGCAACTTCTCTGTTCATAAACGAAGCCCGCTCCTCAAGGAAGCTGCCCTGGGAGCTGCTGGGAGCCGCTGGGGAGCCTGCCCTGCACACCTCCGCAGGGCTGCGCAGCCTCTGGGCACGATGCAGAGCTGCTCCTCGGCTGCCCTAGCTTATAGCTGGTGCATCAATGTACACTGCCTCTGATTTCAGTTTATTTTAAAAAGCCAGGGCTGTAAACCAAAGCAGTTTAATCTACTGACAGATGTGAATCAACACCCTGGGAAGCTGGGCTCTGCGCTGGGGCAGCCGAGGTACCAGCTCCAGCCCCAAGTTTTCCGTTGCAGCACAGGTGGAGAGCTCTCATTTTTTTTTTTTTTTCTTCAATTCAGTTCTGTGCTGGATATTGATGAGATCTGAACTGATGCTTTGGAGAGAGAAGCTAGCTTCTGTAGCAACAGGCTGAAGTCAAAGCAGTGTGCCGGTAGTACCGAATGCACCCGCCAGCCCTTCAGCATGTGGGTGACTTGGTGACAGTCTGCTCTTTACAGACATTGCCACACGTCTTCCTACATAAATTGATCCGTAATATGAAAAAGCAGAGTCATGTGTTTAGCCTTAGAGAGCTGCTCGTGTGCTTTGTTCAAAGGGATTCGCTCGCTGAGCTTAGACACGCATTTTGTGCCCCTTGCGGTCTTTAACCGGTTAAAAAAAAAGAAAATTAAATGTTATGTTATTGGTAGTGATAACAAAAAGTATTCCCCCTCTTCTACCAGCCGGCAAGCGTTCAGCCTGGAAGGTTTCAAGTGTGTGCATGTTTCTGTCGCCCTTATTTCATTTGTCAGGCGAAGGCATGAGGAGCGTTCTGCAGTCGAGCTACGCCTGGAAAGTGACACCGCTCGACACGGGTCACGTCTGCGGGGCAGAGGAGGTGGCACGTCTACCTGCGTGCGCTCGGACATTTCGCGTGTCGGTGGTGATAAGCATCAAACCCTAAAATCTCAGGCAGAGGCGAGGGGAGGCTGGGGGGGGGGTCTCTTGGCCGCTGCCAGTGGCATGGGCTGCATCCGCGGCTCCGGCTTCGCAGCCGGGATGCGCACCGGGAGCAGGGAGGGAGCCCTGCCCCGTGCACTCTGGGGGTCTCTGCTAATGAAGATCTCTCCGGGCATATGGATCCCATTTGTAAGCAGTGGTGAGAATATGCAGGTCAGGCTGTATATGCCGGGTGTCTGTCTGTCCGTCTGTTTTCACATGACTGGCGAATGATGGAACCCTCCAGACCCAAAGGATCGTAAATCTCCGCGACGAGCGTGGCCGCTTTTCCCATCTGTCATAAAACAATGAATTAAATTCATGCCTGTCAAAATACGCTGCTGCGAGCTCGCCTTCTCCTGCGGCCGGAGGAATACAAAGCCCCATCTCATTGCTGTAATTTATGGCCTCCCGGGGAGATTTGGGTGATTAGGGGCCCACCAACACGCAGAAAAACAGTAGGAACTCCAATAACTCCAAATGGAAATCTTGGGTCAAATTTATCAAACAAATCAGAGAGAAATCTATTTCTGTTTGGAGAAGGAGGGAGATATATTACATGTTTAGTAGACGAGTACAGCTCTGGAACATTTGGCTATTCGGTATTTGTGAGTTTTGGAATTTCTAGCTTAAATAGTATCACCAGAGGACATGTGATGTATTAGACATGAGCACATTTTTAGCCAAATAAAATATACAACTGCAAGCAAAGAGGTTTTTCAATGTTAACAACAACATATTTGTGCAAATGATGTAACCGAAAATTTTCTAGGTAGGACTTAAAAAAGCAGAGAGTTTTAGTACTGGGAAAATACACAGGGGAAAAAAAGATAAAATATGTTAGAAGTGGATGACAACAAAACCAGAGCCGGGGGAGGAGAAGGTGATAAGGTGCTGTTATTTCACTTAGAAAATTATGCTGCTGGTTAATATTTGATATTTGGGTAAACTTTTTTTTTTTTTTAGATCACTCCCTTATTTTGCCTGAACGAGACTGGTAATCCAAAACACGCACCGGCGTCCCGTTTCCTACCACAAATACTGTTTGCTGTTAGAGATGCGCTGAAATCCAAGCGCAGATAAGTGAGGGCGCGTGACGAAAGGCACGTGCTCCCGCTCTGCTGGGGCGTCTGACACCCCGGTGTCAGGGCTCCTTGGTGACTGCCCGGGGATGTCCCTGGCGTGGCGCAGCCCCCCCTCCCCCCCGCGGGGCAGGGCAGCGATGCTCCTGGGTGACGCGCTGGTGTGATGGCTGCTGTGCTCAGCCCAGCTCTGCCGGCTGCGGTGTTACTGGTACGTGTGTGCGCTGGCAGCTGGAAGGGGGAGATCTGCTGGTTCCCACCACGGCAGCAACGAGTTACGGGGGAAATAAAGAGGGGAGAGGGAGCCCAGGGGGGCGGCTGGAGGGACCTGGGGTGCTCTGGGGAGCACCCGGTGTCTGTGTGTGTACCTTAAGATATTATTGAGCTCGTGGAGCCGCCTGCCACGAGGTGTGCAAGAACCAAGTGAGGTTGTTTTGAAGCTCCGGTATTCAAACAGGCTGTGAGGGCATCCACGTAGCAAAAGAAGAAGGAAAAAAAAAAAAAGTTAAAAGGGTTCTGGAAAGATGTTTGTTTGTTCGAGTTTTATTGCTCTTCATTGCCACGTACCTGGACTGGTGTCTCTGATCCATCATCTGTTAAAAAACCAACCCACTGGGTTTTTTCTTGGAGGTCGATGGGCTTTAGACAGACTGCGATGCTTCTGTGTGACCCGGCATTCCCATTGAGGGGTTCACTGGAATAGCCCCTTGGTAATGGGAGACAGGACTTGTCCGGCATCTGTCTATACTGCCAGGCACATTAAAATAACACTTGAGAACTGGGGAGGGGGAAAAAAAAAAAATCCCTGTCCTAATTGCACTCCATTAGCCTCTGTAGGAGAAGTAACCCGTGTAATCTAAAGGCACGGGTTTATTGGTTCGCACTTCGTAAAATAAGTTGCTGTTAGTTTTATTGCAGCCTCGGTTTTTCTGTTTAATGGGGGGAAAGGTAGTTCTCGACACGACGGCCTCCATTACCTGTCCAAACTGCGCCCAGGCGCCGCGCCGCAGCCTGCTCAGCTGCTTGCAAGGGTCTGTTAAATAGGAACACGTGTGTGGAGGGGGGAAGGCTGCTTTTGTCGTTTCTGCAAGGCTGCTCCTTTGCAAAGGCAGGGGTTATGCAAGCTACCGTGCTTGCACCTCGGCAGAGCCACGGCAGGGGACCTGGGCAGGGCCCTGGCATTTAAGGAGCAGGAAAAAATCGGGATGTGCCGTGCAGCGCTGCCCCAGCGCAGGCTATGAACAGCACGGACGATGCACCGGCTCCTACCACGTTACCGTGGTAAAAAAAAAAAAGTTAAAAGTTAAAAAGTTGTTCTTGTCCCAAACTGAGATAAAAAGTGGATTGCAGTAGAACTTGTGCACCCAAAACTTTTGGAAAGTAGTGGTTCTGGGTCACTTAAACTGGGCTGTCTTCATCGGTTTAATAAGTCTCCCTTCGCCCACCTCCCGCTGTCATTTTTAGCACATGTAATTACCTTACATCTGAAAAGGAAAATCCTTTGAAAACCAAATGGTGTTTTCAGAAAGTGATGAAACAAGATCAACATTTTTGTTTTCAGAAGTTGTTTGTAGAGGGGAAAGAAAACTGTTGCAACTAACCCCTTATCCTGGAAAACGTGGATTTTTCACAAATTGCAGATACCTTTTGAAATCGCATCTTGTTCTCTGACTTTCCTCATTTGGAAAGGCACGACAAAACCTGTTAGGGGTGGAATGGAAAGTCACACTGAAGAGATGTAAGTAACCCAGGAACGGCAATCGGCTCTTGGCTGAGAGGCTTTAAGTGCACGCCTGCCTTCCAGCCCATAAAGCTTGCCACAAACGCAATACCGAACCCATCGGCAAAATGTGAGAGGGACGAGGCTGCGGTGATGCTCAGCAAGTGCCATCCACCTCTTTCAGGGCCTCCAGAAACTCTTCCCCAGAGCCACGCCGAGCTCCTGGGTACCACTTCCCCTTGGGGATGCGTTCCACCGCGGGGCTTCTGGCCCAGCTGTGAGCCGCCCCTCGGCACAGCTCGTGGCTGGGCCGGTAAAGCCATGGCAGAACAGCTGCCCAGCCATCGCCTCTGGGCGGGCACGCTCCTGCCGCCTTCTCTCCCTCCCAGCAGGGAAGGAAAGCAGCTGTGGGATTATTTTATTTTTTTCTCGTAGCGAGAGGAAGCTTCGCAAGCAGACAGAGGCGATGAAATACAGCCCTGTGCCGCGGAGGTTCTCGGGGAAGTATCTGCCTGGGGAGTGCTCCTGGTGCTGGTGGGGAGGCGTACGGAGAGGTGCTGGGGAGCAGGGTCGCTGCGGAAGGCTGATGCAATTTAAGCAGCCAAAGGAATTACAGTGGTGAGGAGAGAGAGGAACTGACGGAGAGCTGCCCTCCCGATGAAGCAGTAGGTATCAATACAGAAAATAATGACAAGCACCATCAGGAAAGCAAACAGACCTCTTGTGTGGCTTGAATTCCTGCTTTGTGCCTCTCGTTTACCCGCGAGGCAGCGCATCGTGCAGGTCTGCGGCGCACGGCAGCACCTGGCCGCTAACCTGTGAATTCGCTGTACAAGGCATCGGTTATTTATGACAGCCATCTCCGAAAGCGAAGGCAAGGGTCCCACGCCTGGCAGTAATTTCAGTATTTTGGAAATAGTTTAAGTGTATGGTAGCCACGTGGAATCAAAGCTGCTACAAATCATTTCCAGCCGCCTGGAGCAGCAACCTGTGCCGACACCTCCGGCGAAGGTGTCCTGCCCGCGGCCGCGCGCCCAGCCTGCCTGCGCCGGGGCGGGCAGCATCCCCGAGGTCCGGCTGAAGCCCAGGCCGGTTTGATCAGGCTCTGTCTCACGTGCCTTGACGATCTTCCCTCATTTTTATGTATTTTTGAGATTATTTTTTTCTTTTCCGACTGAAGTTCAAGCTGGTGGGAATTGTAGAAATCAGTTTGGGCACCGTGCAAAACGCAGCACATCCCTCGTCTCCATGGAGGGGTCGGGCGTCGGTGCCTCTCATTCTTCACAGCGGCCGTGGGAGCGAACCAAAAAGCTCTCTTTAAATAGGAGCGGGTTTGTTTGTGACCTTTCGATTAGTCCTTTAAGGATTTGGTGAAGGAACCAAATCAGGAAAAAGTGGTTCACGGCCTTCGGCTACGCCGCGGCAGGTTTTAGGTGCCCGCCGCGGAGCTCTGCAGTGCTCAGCGAGCCGCCCGGCTTAGCTCGGTTCGCTGCCTCCTGCCCCAGGGAACGGGAGGAAAAAATGAGGTTTGAAAATGTGTCCTGGGTGACAGCCCATAGCGTCTCAGTGATTTATTTTTGTTTTTTTTTTTGCTTTGCGTGTACATGGTGCAAGATGTGCAACCGTTTGCCGGGTGCCTGGAGGCCCCGGGTCCTTCTCGGGGTACAAAAGCTCCAGGAGAAACTGCAAGACCCGGGGGTGAAACCTCAGCATCTGCAGAGTTCGTTTCTTTACTGAACAGACCGTGTAGCTGGACGGGACTGGTGAGCCTCTTACCCAACAGACCTCGGGGCACCTTTGCAGTCATGTTTTAGATTATTTTGCCATCTTTTTTTTTTTTCTTTTTTTTTTTTTCCTGGCAATGATGTGATTTTTAGCATTGCTTGTGCTACCGCAACACTTGCTAATTGTCCCATAGGCTGATGAAGCCAGGGGTGTAAATGATTTTCTGAGCCTGCCTCCCACTGGATTTTCAGATCCTCAACTGGGAGAAAGAAAAAGCTAGGCGTGGCTTCCCTTCAGGCTTTTTCTATAAATTCAAATGCATATATTTAAGATCTCCCTTGCCAAGGGATGCGACGTGTGCCCGTGCCTCCTGCCCGTATAGACAACGTGGGCACATTAGGGTGTTGAGGATGCTCAATGTTCAGGGTAAAGCCCTCTGAAGTCAAGAGAGATACAAGAACAAGGGAGCAAGGCTCCCAAAGTTCATTCCGACAGTTATTTTTAAAAATAGCTCTTTATATTTACCTTTCTTATGTTAAACCACAGCAGAAAACACTTGTAACTCAATGTAAGACACTTACACTGTTCAACTTCAGTCATGCAGCTCAGGCATACAAACGAGCTCCAGGTTTTATATGCAGTTCATTCTTCATATTGCCTTTCTTGGCTTGTTTATGTTAGCTTAGCCTCCATCAAAATGATGTCTTAATTAAATCTGAAAAATGGACATTTGACTTTATTTTAAGTGATGATTTCATTCTGCCATGGGTATAAATTTAAGTTATACATAACAGACATGTACTCTGCACAGCTCATTCCTGGATTATATATATTATTTAAACGATAGCATTTTTTCTCTCCATATTTTTCAGCTATTTGTTTGAAAAAAAAAACAAACCAAAAAAACAAAAACCAAAACCACACAACAAAACCCAAGCCAGCCACCACACTTTCAGCTCACATTGAAATGCAAGCCCGTACAAGATTTCGAGCCCTGTGTCTGCACGGTGGGTCTGTAACGTAGAGTGTAAATCGGCATTTCTCTTGGACAGCAAGCCTGGGAGTAACGCTGTGTGTCCGGGCTGCCTCTGCTCTGAACCCCGAGTCACCTGCACCACGGTGTCAGCTCTCGTGGCTAACGGGGAGCCCCAAAGTGGGGATGAGCCGCCTGTCTGGCTGCTGGTGGCGGTTACGGCCCCCAGCCGCAATCCTGATGGTGGGATTTCGTTCGTGGCTGGACCTTGATGGGTGGCTTGTGGGGGGAGGAGCAGCGCCACACCCAGCCCCCAGGCACCCTCGCTGAGGGTTTCCTTTTCGCCCTGGGTTTTGTTTAAAGGTCGTGCGTTCCTGTGCGCCGAGTTTGTGCGTTTATGAGAAAATAAATGACCCAGCTACAAAGTGCCTCCTCCTCCCCCCCCCCCCCCCAACTATCCAAGTCCTGTTTGTGGGCGTTCTGGATTTTACATTTCCAGCAACTGTGTCTGCCGTGCCTCTTGAATGATCCCTCCTCCGCCAAATAGAGAACAGAGGCCTTTAAAATGTGGAAAATTAAGAAAATGCAGAACACATCATTAAATCATATACTCAGGAAGCTGTGGCAATCTTTCCTTCCACTCACAGAAGGTCCACTATAACTGAAATCTATATTTTAATGATTTCCAGTTTGGATGCCCCCAATGTGCAATAGAGAACCTCCACTGTTTGCTGTAGAATAAAAGGGAAAATTGGGTGGTAAAAAGAAGAATGCTGCAGCTAATGCAGAACAGTTGCACGTTTATATTCCACATTGCCCTGAGCAAAACTCTTCCTTTTATTTTGGAGGAAAAGCAATTGCTTTCCGCCCTGGGTACAGCAGCCTCGCTCACGTTCTGTTTACTCATCGGCTCTGACAGGTTTACCCGGAGCCGCTTTTTGAAGCAGCTGCTCTCCCAGCATCGCTGGCCTTGTTAACTGTGCGTGGCTTTCAAGATGCCAGGCAGACGGGGGGACTGCTGACATATTTTGGTTTTTTTGCATTGCATTTCAATCGCAGAGGGCTGGAATAACTCCGGTGTCAGTTTTGCTGAGGTTCCCCCTCCACCAGACACCCACCGCAGCATGCAGCATCCCTTAAACCTCTGCAGCCGCTCCTCGGGCCAGCCCCGGGGCGAAGCTGCTGGCTCGTTTCAAGTAAAGGACTGGCACATCCTATTCGGTGCTTTCAGGTCGAGCTGCGATCTGCTGCTTCCCCGTACTTACTCGCCAAGTGCAGCAGGTCTGTATTATGTGCTTATCTTTGTTAATACCTTTTTTTTTTTTTCAACATGCTAATAAACTAGTTTTCTTCTGGAACTGTTGAATCACACCAAAGATTTTCCTTAGAAAATTAAGAGCATAAAAAGCTAATGGTTTTTTTTCTATTTTCAGACGAAAGAATTTATTAGTCACATAACTATGTATTTATATATGTATGCATGGATGCATATACATGCATTGCTACGCTCCCTTTTCCCAAGCAACCGAGCTCACAAACATTTATTTTTTATGAACTGGAAACTATCAGATATGCAAGCATTGCATCTGACAAGGAATGGATGTCACGTTGACACGTGCTACTAGCTGAGGAAAGGCTGCTGGCAGGAAAAGAATGTAAATTAGAAAACTGAATGTTAAATGGCCTTTTACTAAGGTTTAATATTAAGGTAAATTTAGCAATAAACAGTAAAAATGAAATTGCGGTCATAGGAGCAGCGCTTGCTCTGTTTTTCTCACTGTTTCAGTGCAAACTGATAGTGATTTGGCGGAGCAGCATTTCTGGGATTTCAGACTTAGCCACGCTGAGACTGGGCGCGGGGGCTCGTACCTGGGGAGCACCCTGTGCCCCCACCCCCAGGGGAAGGAGCTCTCCCTGTCCCTCGGCGTTGGTGGCAGGGGCCAGGGCTCTTCTGCCGGGGACGCTTGTCCCGGGCCCGCTGCGCAGGAGCCAGGCTGCCTCTGCTCCCGGCGCGAGGCGCATCCGCCGGGCAGGTTCCTGCAGCTCCCCTGGCACCGCCGAGGCAGCGGCCAGTTTGGGGTGCTGGTTGGGGCGCGGGGGCTCGTACCTGGGGAGCACCCTGTGCCCCCACCCCCAGGGGACGGAGCTCTCCCTGTCCCTCGGCGGTGGTGGCAGG
>JAVJGJ010000032.1:966701-978575 GCA_035590215.1 Microhierax caerulescens | reverse complement strand
TGTACTATTTGGAGGCACAGGGGGGGTTGCCCAGGGTGACAGTGGTTTCCCTCTGAGGTGGCCTGTTTGAGCTGAGGACAAGAGCTCTGTGGGTACGCATTGCTGTCCTGTACCGGGGAAATGCCCGGCCAGGGCTCACCCCGTACTCTGTGGGGTGATTAGATGAGAAATGCAGTCTTGGTTTCAACAGGGTTTGGATCAGCCCCTGAAACAGCACATTTCTTGTTTGCATTTCACTTCCTCATTTAAGATTAATCGATATAGTTCCCTACTCGGCACAGGAATGAGGATGGAAGGGGGAACTCAACTCAGCTTAACCCCCAGTGTTGAAATCCATGCGAGGAATGCCTCATTTTATTTTCCTAGCCTTTCTTATCCTGCTTTGCTCCTCCTGGGAGCTGTTTGCATGAGTGTTTTGGTGTCGTTCTGTTTTTGCTAGCCTTCTCCTAATCCACCCAGCTCTGTGGGGTATATGAACATTTAACATAGTTTCGTGTCATTTCCGTGTTGATCTTGCACACTGGAATTTTATTTTAATGAATTACGTGTATATTTTACTCATGAAAGCAGACAAAATGCTGCTTAAAAGCGAGAGGAAAAAAACATACCCCAAACCTTAGATAGGCAGAGTGGGTAAAGCCTGAATGGTTTTGAACACGCCACCATTGCCATCGGCGTTTTGTCACTTGCGTTATGGTTATGGTTAGAGGCATCTGCTGAGATCAACCTTTGAATGCATTTAAGATGCAGTAATTCCCACATCGAAGGAAAGAAAACTATGGAGAGAAGTTACTCATGCAATGGCATGTGCTGCCGGGGTGTAGGCGTTTTGAGGTGCAGACCAAGGCAGGGGATGATTTATAAGATGTTGTAAGAACACAGCAGAGAATCAAAAAAGGGGAAGAATATACATTTTTGTTGTCCTGAACTTATTTGAATAGTGGAAGTCCTCATGCTGACTCCAGCCTGGCTGTGAATCGGAGTTACTTGCTAATGTCTTCAGGGCATTTCTTACTCACGAGGCTACTCTGTCCTTGTGATGAGCAGAACCTCTTAGCAGCTGCCCCTGTGCCTGGTGGTCTAAGACTGCATCGGGATCCTGCCGTCAGAAGGATGGTCCCCTGGGGCGAGGCGTTTTGAGTGCATTCATCTTTTTCCTTCAGGTGAGGAAGAGGAGGCATACGGAGGTGTGGATAGTGTACTAAGCTCATTTTTAGCTCTTGAGTGGGGTCGAACATCGTAGCAAGCAGTCTGTGCTGCTAGAGGGTCTGGAGCGAACAGCCCCGCTCCACGAGGACTCGGAGGTACCATGGCAGCATCGGTTCTCGTGATACACAGCATCCTTCCTCTGTGCTGAGTGCTTGCAGTGCCTTGTGGGACCTGTAGCTTAAAACACGGATGAAAATATTTGGGGGTGTTTCTTATTAGTAATTTTGACTTCCTATGGCAAATACAGGTCCCCCAATGTATTTGAGTTTGCTTTGCCTCTCCTCACTCCTGCCTTGTTCAGCAGGGAGATGGCAATGACAGTGCAGTGATCTGTGTTAATGTTAAGTTAATGAGAAAGCATCTCCTGTCAAAACTGTTTGCATCCTGTTGTGAAAATCAATTCAACAAGATCACTTAAAGACTTTTTTCAAGCTTGATTGGGGTTTGCCGTTCTGCATTCATGCCTCATTTCCTAATAAAAGTCGCTGTAAAGACAATTTTCAGGAACTTGTGCATAGTTTGAGCCAATAAAGACAACTGGCATGAGCAGAATGGGAAAGTGAGATGCAAATCAAATAGGGATGATGGGAAAAGACCATTGTTCCGCCTGCTGCAGAGACCGGGAGAGCTAGGGCATTAGTTAGAAGGAATGTTTGTAATGGCATTTGATCCTTGCCTGCTGCTTCTCTGAATGTTGAGGTTTTAGCACTGTCTTATTCAAATCGGTAACGCAGGAGCAGGACGTGATGCTGTGGTACCCGCTGGACAGCATCCACCGTATGTTTGCCAGTATCTCACAGTCAGCAGCTCCGAGTCCGTGCGCTCCTCGTGGCTGATGGCCCCGAGCACCTTCGTCTTTCGCACGTTTGCCCTCCCAAAAGTCCTGTGAGAGGGGGACGTGCTGCCACCCAGCTCGCGGGCATGTTGGCACCCGAGCGTAGGGCCCCATCCACAGCACCTCCTCTCCTCCTCCGTGTGCAAGCCACAAGCCAGCTGGCCAGGCTCATCCCAGATTTCTGCCCCAGAGAGCCTTTCCCGGCCTCGGTAAGAACTCTCTGGGCTTTTCTGCTCTGTCATCTTGGCAGTGTTGGAGATGCTCATGTTTATCCTTTGCTGCCCTCTTTTGCTTTCCGATAACCTGATACTTCAGCAGATTTATTTGGGGTGGCACTTCTCTGGCAGGGTAATAAACAGGATTAAGAAGAAGAAAGAAACTGGGACACTGGCAGTACTTTTGGTTCAAAACAGCCTAATTACCTTAATGGAGGTGCCTGGAACACCTGCATTGTGTTAAGACCTGCAATAAGAGTATCTTCGTTTAGAAATCTGCCCAAACCAATTTAATGCATTGGTGACAGTGACATCGAGGCGTTGCAATTTCTGTGACCAAAATTACCCGTGGAGCTGGACCATGTCCACTCCCCAGTCTCCAGGTACCAAACACGAGAGGGGCTCGGGCTCCTCCGCTTGCCCTGCCGCCGTGCCTTGCCAACACACGCGGGGCAGAGATGGATGTCCATCTGCTTTGTGGGGTGGCTTTGAAAAGCGCTGCCAGTCCAGGTTTTTTTTTTGCAAATCACGAATGGCAATGACATTTTTGGCTTGCAACTTGACCGTGGCTGGGGAAATTTTGGAGGAGACCTCACCCAGCATCTCGCTGGTGCTAAGACCACTCGCGCGCCTCGATGTCAGGCAGGGAACGTGTCTGAAGCCTTCTAAACCTGGTTTATTTAGGTTGTTGAGGTTTTTTAAATTATTTTTATATTCATACCTTGTTGTTTTGTTCTCTGAGGTGCTTTGTCCCCCAACTGAACTGTGGAGAAGCAAAGTAATCTCAAAAAGAAACGTGAGCAGCCCCAGCAAGGAGAGCTGGGGTTGAAAACTGAGGCATAGAGCCCCGCTGGGGTGTTACTACAGCTTCCCCTCGGGAAGGGCTGGGTTTGCTGCCGGCCCTTTTGGGTGACCTGGCTCCCAAATTCTCTCTCTGCCACACAAGGACAGTGAGGCTGGAGCTGCTGGCAACCGCCCCCTGGCATCATACAGCCCTGGTGATGTAGCTTTGGGTACCACCCCGCGGGGATGTAGGCGTGGGCTGAAGTATGAGAGGAATATTAAAATTATTGTGATTTGGGCCTCTCTCCCGTAGGAAATTTTGTTTAATGGTTTAAAAAAAACATTAAGTGAAATCAAAATGCCTTTTTGATTCTTAAGTTAGTAAGTCGCTGTTACGTTTGCTGCGTGCGCCGTTTTGCAGGCTGGATGGAGACATTTGGTACCTGTTGGGGTAATTTACTGTCGCTGTGTTTGTTTTGGGTTCAGGCTGAGGTGACCCATGAAAGGCTGTGGCTCTCTTGGGACAGTGGAATAATACAGTACAGCCCTTCCTCGAGCTTTTTTTTCTCCCTGCTTTTCTTTATCGTCGTTATTTCTCACCATCCAGCACCATGTTAGAGAAGGCAACTAGCTCTCCTGCACGACGTACCATGGTTTTCTTCCCCCCCCCCTTTTTTTTTTTCCTCCCTTTTTCCTCCCTTTTTCCCATTCGCCAGATGAGATGTTTCTTTCTCATTTGCATTCCCTGCCCTCCACGGGCTGTGCTTTTTCTTTGCAATATTAAAGATCTGGGCTGGTCTCTTAGCCCTGCCGAAATACACCTGTGCTAAGCGTAAGCGTATGCCTAACTTTGTGAGTACAAGAGGTTTGCTCGGAGGTGGTGGATAAGCAGGGGGGTACGCTTTTGCAGTGTAAATGCTCAACAGTGCAAAACAGAGTAAAAAGCACTTGTCCTGCCAGTACTTGCAGATGTTGGAGGACACAGCAGTGGCTTCTACAGAGCTTTCCAGGGGCTGCAGTCACAAGGCTGTTAGGAAGGGCACCGGGGGGGGGCCAACCTCCCTTGCCAGAGACAGAGACAAGCCTGTGGCACCCGCTTCTGAAAGGCAGCAGCACTCCCACATGGAACAGAATGTTTCAGGGGCATAAAAAAAAAAAGCCCATCCACCATTCTGGTTGAAAATAGAGCAGCTTTAAGGAAGGGCTTTTTTTAAACCTCGGTCCTTTCCATGTTATGGCCCCATGAGCAGCTTGGGAAAAATTTCAGGGGTCTGCACTCTCGCGTGGAGGCAGGTGTCAGGAGAGTTTTCAAGTAGGCTGGAAACTGTGCAGCAATTTTCCTCGTGAGCTCACGCAGCTGATTGCAGAGCGGCTCCGTGACTGGCTTGCAGAGGCACGTGCTTGAGTTCTGCCCATAAAGCAGAGGGAGATGTTCCTGTTCCTGGACATAACAC
This sequence comes from Microhierax caerulescens, assembly GCA_035590215.1. Taxonomy (NCBI): domain Eukaryota; kingdom Metazoa; phylum Chordata; class Aves; order Falconiformes; family Falconidae; genus Microhierax; species Microhierax caerulescens. Next base: position 974,079 of record JAVJGJ010000032.1, on the reverse strand, counting down.
GTGAGGGTCTGCCCATTGGTGCTTCAGGGAGAGGGACTTTATGGCGTGAAACACTAAGCAGAGCTCAAATAGTCTTTTTAAACACTTCTGTGTATTTATTGGAACTGTATTTCCAACTGCAGTTGTAGCTCCGTAGCAGGAAGCGTGTCTTCATTTGGCCTCTGCAACTTCTTTTCTTGACGGGGCAGGCTGGATGTTTGTGGGTTTTCTGTTGGTTTTGTTTGTTTGGGTTTTTTTGAAAGATCAGCTAGGGCGATTCCACAAAGTCAGTAAAGTTGCAAAAGCATCTGAAAATTGCACATCCGTCCCACTGAGCAGACGTGGAGTCAGCTGCCCCTCTGTTAGCAAGAGAAAATTAAGCTCTTTCTGCAAACTTCTCCTGTATCTGCACACACTGAAATATGTATTTTTATCCGTGCTTAAAGGCATCGTGGTAACAAAGAGTGGAACAAGTTTTGAGGTCGTCGTGCAATGCTGCAGACCTTGCAACGGGAGCTGACTGTAACATCTTTCAAAGTGTTCTCCTGGGGTCCATATGTGTGGACTGGTAAAGCTGTTAACGTTCCCAATTAGGTTTTAATTTATCTTAGTTTCCTCGGCGTTGCCATTAAAAGTCACACCATACAGCCATTAAACCTTAACGTTACAGTCGCAGAGTTTAGTCAGGTGCTGACCAGCAGATCTAACTATAGATGAGCGGCAGAAGCTGGACTTTAATTCCAGTTTAAAAAAAAAAAAAGAGTTTAAATGGGTCAGGAGAGTTTACCCTGGACATCTGTTTGACGTATAATGTGAGGATATTTAAGTCTTTTAAGAAAAACAAATAAAGGCTTCCACATTCCCAAGGATAGAAACCATTTAATCTACTTGTACAGTCCTTTCAAGAATTTACCATTTTGGCAGGAGATATATGTCATTAAAGAAACAACCAATAAGATTTATTACGGCTAATTTATGTCTGTAGCGGCTAAGACATGTTTTTGGGTAGTAGAGCTCACCACGGGCAGTATTTTCCTTCCTGCACATTCTTATTGTTTTAGTTTATTACAGCAGCACGTCTTGTGAGATCATTTATTGCTTAGCACGATGGTACGACGAAGCCATTTATTACTGGGAGACATCAACACACTGAGTGAGATCACTCCATTTCCTTGGGGTCAGTGTACTGGAGGTGATGAAATCATGTATTTATCTACAACTTATTAGATGCATTTGATTGACTGGGGATCAATTTTTGTTTAACCAACTGTGCTGATGAGGAAGTTTCTCAGTGTACCACCGCAATGTTTCAAAACAGCCGTTAAAATAATTATCGGAATATGGGACCGTGGGGCAGCCCTGTAACACATGTTTGCAGCAAGAAGAGGACAGTTCTAGCAACTAAAAATATAAGCCAGATGGAAAACTCATCCAGCTCCAAGGGGTAAAAAAGCTCAACCTGTTGTAGGGTTTTTTATAAATTGGGAATGGTACAGTAAATGTTTGGGATAACCCAAGTCACCAGTAGGTCTTTCCTGCCATTGCTGAACTTCTGACCTTATTTCCTTGGAGGGCTGTTAAAACGAAGTCAGAGGGCAAGCAGAGTTATTTGCCAGCACCGTTTTCACTTGTGTGGTCTAGAAAGTTAACAGATTTCCCCCCCCCCCTCCCACCCCTCTTCCACGAGACGGACGCGGTGATGAGGGGAAAGAAGAGATAGCTCAGTGAACCTCCCCAGCTTGCTCAGCGAACTGGGAGCTGGCTGGGTGACACACGCTACCGGAGTGGTGCTTCCCAAACGGTGCTCCCATCGTACCGAGAAGGCCTGTTTATTCTGTTGGGGCTGGGGACAGCGTTTTGTGAGATTTGGGGCCTCCCTGGGTGTGCGGAGGTGACAGAGGGAGAGATTTGCTGCGCTGGTGTTTCAGATAGATGGGGGAAGGTCTCTAGCCAGGAGAGAGTTAATTCCCTTTGCGCCCTCCGTCACCTTGCGGACCGGGTAGTTTGCAGGATGCTGAGCATCTTGAGGCAGGAAAAAAGCATCACAATGAACGGGGTTCTTGCTTCTGGAGTAAAACTAGAGCTGGTGGCAGTTTTGGTGGCCTGGTGTCAAAGCAGCAGTTTACTCAGTAGCTGGACGGGGAGTCAAAGTAGAGCAAAAGGAGCAAACAAGCTGGAGTACGCCTCGAGGTGCCAGAAGGTCATCTGAGGGCGAGGCCTGGTGGGCTGGAGCTGGCCTGGAGGCTGCACCAAACAGCCTTCATCCAGTGTCTTCATCCCCTTGGGCACAGACCACAACCTCCCTCTGCGTCTCCTTCCTGCTCACGGCATTGCAAAGTCTTTTACACGATCCTGGAAGTTTGTCCCGGAACAAGCCCAGAGCGTTTCCAGAGCGTCACATTAATGACGATGGCTACCAGACCCTCGTCTGTGCGTTCGGTGCCTCCGTCGGAAGATGACACGGAGTGCAGGTGGTGCTTCTGCGTGGTCTTCTGAAGGGTGACACCTCCACCAAATTCACGAGCATCCTGCTCCTTTGCCGGTTGGCGCCTCTGACTCGGCGTTCGCCAAAAGCGCAGCCGGGTGCCTTCTGGCCTTGCTGGCGTGACGTGGGGTGTCCCTCGGAAAACAGAGACTGAAGAGCGGGTGTCTGCGGTTCCTCCGTTCTGCGCATGCTCGTTGCTCCAGGCTTCTCGGGGGATGGAGAGCTGTCGGTGGCCAAGGGCGAGCTCCGGGGACCGGCACGTGGGTGCTGTTCGGCGCATCCGCTGCCGGCGACGGACCCAGCCTCTGTCCTGGAGGCCAGGGGCATGGGCAGAAGGGAGGGCGGCCGGGTGCGGGGATGTGACCCCACGCGGGGGTGGGCAGATTTGGTTTCTAGGGGAGACCAGGGCAAAGCCATAAAAGGCAGGTGACCACCAATGCCTCCGTTCCCAATGCAAACTCCGTTAAGGAGGACACTTAGAGAAGAAACCGTTAGCCGTTAGCTTCCCTTATTCCCTCCCTCCCGCCCTCGAAGCCATGCTCCGGGAGCCAGCTTGGGCTCTCAGGGTGAGGGCTGGGTCATTCTGAGGGAACCTGTTGGAAATCCCAACGCTGTGTGCCACAGCTGGTGCCAGCTTCACCCGAGGGTTCTTTATCTCCATCGTCCGGCACAATAGGTTTCCCTGTCACTACTGCCATAGCCTGAACAACCACTATCAGCCTCTCTTAAAGGTGTGTCCCATGTCCCACGGCTGCATCGGCATCTCTGCTTTAGACCTTTAAGCAGGAGGGGGTGGCTTTTACCTTTTTTTAGTGGCTTCCCCCCCAAACCAGATCGTAATTAAGGAAGCCACATGTGCGTACCGTTCCGCAGATTGATCCATGAACTGCTATGTTAATTGCTTCCCACCAGCATCCGAGTTCAACTGTCTTTGGTGCATCCCAGCCTTGCTCTGAGCTCTTTCCCCGGGTTACGAGTGCAGGAAAATGACGTTCCCGGGGCTGAAATCACCGTGCCAGCAAGATCGGGCAGCCGAAGCTGGGAGGATGCTCGCATCCAGCCAGCCCTCGCGCAGGTTAACATACTGCTCCTCCAAGTCTAATTGCACGTGATGGTGATGAATTAGCATGAAAAGCAGTGGCAGCAGGCAATCCGAAACGGAGCTGAAGGGTAAATAACAGGCAGCATGTTTCATTTTATCGCTGCACTCTGGCAAACAGCAGACATGTGTTCCCTGGCATGATACAACTGCACGGCCCGAGGTAGATCATACAAAACACCAACTACTTTCAGCTGTGCCGGTGTGATGAAATGTTTCAGACATATGGTCCCAGGGCTAATCCCTACATAGGCGATGCCTGGAAATGGGGAGAAGGCGCTGGGAACGAGTGGTACATGCGAATGGATTCCTGGGGTCTGAGGCACAGGGAGGGCTCTGGATATTGCGGGGCGGGGGGTGGGGTGGGGTGGGGGGGGACCCTGCTGCTGAGATCGTGATTCAGCAGTCTGGGGGTTTGGTGGCAAGCTTGAGTATTTCCCCTCAAAAAACCCAAAAACCAAACAAAAAACACCCCCAAAATCTAACCCCCTTGCAAAGGGTGCGTGCTCTCCCCCTCTCCTAACGTTCCAGCCCTGGGTCGATTCCCTTCGAAGCAAAGCGATGGAGCGACAGCTCACGAGGACGTGCGACAGGGCCAAAGGTATCCCAGTGCCTTGCCTCTGGGTGTCACCAAAACATTGCGGTCCCAGTTCCAACATGGGTAGCGCACCTTCCTCACATGCCTCGTTTACTCAGGGTTTGGAGAAAATCCTTGTGCTTTGGTGATCCATTGTGTATATATATATATATATATATATATAAAAAAGACCACCTTTCCTAGGGTTTGCAGAATTGTAATGCGAAGTCCTCTCTCTCCACCTGCAGCCAGTGGTGTTTGGGTGGTGTGATGCTGCAGGGAAGTGGAGCAGGGCCAAGGGCTTGGTCTGGAGCGTGAGCCAGTCCCTGTTGCTTCCTCCTGCCCGCCTGGGATAGCCCGTCTGGGCCAGCGGGTTGGCTTCGGTGGGAGAGAAAGTCCCACAGGAGCAACGTCCCCCGGTGTGAAAGCTTAGGGGAGAGCATGGAAACGGAATGAGTAAATAGGATTTTTTTCTCTCGTGTTTTTCTAGTCTATATGCTAGTGTATACGTACTCTCTCACCTGCATTAGACGGAAGGTCCCACTGTGATGCTCTAAGGGCCCCTTACAACCTTAAAGATCATTGAAACTACCTGGTTTGGGGTGGGTGGTTACATATTTGCCTGTCTGCCTGCAGACCCCTCCTTGCAGCCTTGTAAATCCAAGTTTCTGTGGCTTGAAGGTCTCAGCCATGCTTTGATGAATCTAATTTCTCATCCAGACGCGATGATGCTCGCTGGTCTGAAGGCAAGTTCTTAAATCAGGGTAGCTGAATATTCCTGGGGCACACTTAAATCAGCTTTAAGTGACTTAATTCAACTCAGGTTGATTCCTTATCGATTTAAATGACTCATTTAATCAAAACTTTAATGTCAATCAATCTTTCTACCTTGCCGCTCTCATCTTCTGAAGCAGAGAAATGGGATCCAGCTGTTTGTGTTTAGATCTGTGAATGGCTGCCAAGGCAGAGAAATGTGGGTTTTTTCGGTGTGCAGTTATCCAAACATTCCAGAAGGTTAGCTTCCCGCATGGGGGGATGGACGGTGTGGAATCCCTGACAAATAGGACTGGAAGGGGTGTGGAGAGGTCTTCTCATCCAGCCCCACCGCAGAGCTGGCTCGACTACACCGAGCCCCTTCCTGGCAGCTGCACCCAGGGTCTTCTCCTACCACAAGTGATGGAGATCACACTAGGCAAGCTCTTGTTGAGTTTCCCTAACCATTACAGGCGGTGACCAAGTATTGAATCCGTATCTTCCTTGCTGCAGCTTAAAACCGTGACTACTTTTTCTTGTCCAGTAGCCTGCAGAAACTCCTTCCTTCCCTTTTTGCAGTAGCCTTTACAACTGTTACCGTGTCTCACTGTGGTTGTCTCCAAACTGAACAACGCCATTTGCTCCTTCCTTCCTTGGGGGTCGTGTTTTCCAGGCTTCTCATTGTTCCTGGTGCTCTTCACCACCTCTGTGCAACAGGTCAGTCTCCTCCCTGAAGCACAGGACCTTTGCAAGGCGAGCAGAACTAGCCTCGCTTTGTCGATAGGAAAACTGAGCTGCGTCAAAGGGTAAGGACAAAACCGCCACAAATACAAATGCAAAATGAAACATTAGGATTTTTTATGAAGTATGAAAACAAAGTATATCTCCAGAAACTTTTCCTTGTGCAGATTCAGCAGGTTCACAATGCCTCACCTCCAAAACATCGATGTCCAACGCTAGACACCCACATCTTGAATGTTTTGGGTAGATGGAGAACAGCAGAGTCCCTGGCCGGAGGAGGCCAGTGTCCAGCCTAGCAGGCGATGCTCCTTTCTTGCTGCCGAAGATCATAGGACAGGCAGTGACCCATTAATCAGGGTCAGAAACAGGAAAGATGTCAAGTGTTTCCGTTGGCATCTTGAATAGCATCATCCACTGGCACAAATGGGAACTGCTGGAGAATATCCAGGACCCTTCAGGGAAACAGCTGATAAACCCATCCCAAAATGGGGAGTCAGCTATGTATTTCAAGGAAAACAGCAAATGAGGAAATTGCCTCCATAACCAGCGTAAAGAATTAGCAACAAGTGGCCACATGTATCACAGCTCAAAAAAAGACAAAAGCCCTAGAGGTGAACTCATCTAGGTGCTCGCGCCCGCCGAGAGCTGGACCACGATGTCAACACTGTTCCAGGGGGTCTAGGAGGGCGTGCCAAAGACCATGGGAGGGCACACGTGCCCTCCAGCTCTGCACCAGCCGATGTACCTCCCCAAACGGGGCTGTCCCGAAACCTGAGCCCCCCACCTTTCTGGTCCTGGGACATGTGGCAGACCTCCAAAGCTGGTTTCAATTGCGGCTGCAGGAAGAGGCACGCTTGGGTTGCAGTGCCCTGCCAGCCCCGCTCAGATACTTCTGAGATGGCACTTTGACTATAAATCTTCAACTCCCGTCCTCTTTCTCCAGCATCCAAAAATTTCTTCTGAGCTGAAAATTGGCACATATGGTCTTGGCCGGGTAAGAATGTTTTTCCACCAAATTGGAAAGGGAAAAAAAATTAGGTTCAGCTGGTTTTAATTTAGGAAATTGGTGGACGGGGCGTATGTGGGTATTGAAATGTTTGAAATCTCTTGCGCACACACCCCTTTGTTTGTTTGTTTTTGTTTTGCTCTGAGCCATTGAAACATGAAATATTCCCTGGTTCAGCCTGAGAAAAGGGCCCGGTAAGGTGAATCCATGCCACCTCTCTGCACCGTGACTGTGGCGTAACGTAAATCCTCCTGCTGCCCACAGAGTCGCTGAAGCATCTCAGCGTATTATTTTGTCTTTATAGACAAAAAAAAAAAAACCAGGGCTGCACAGTTCTCCTTAACGGACTGGGGACGTTTGTTTGTTACTGCTGGCTGGTTACCTGTGTCTTTGGGCAAAGGACTGAGGTTTAGTTTCTTGTGCACTCGGCTGTGGCACCAACCTGTGACCTGGTCTTGGGGTTGTGGGCCTCTTGGAAACTTGGTTACAGCTGAGATTTACTACAGGCTGCGGGGGAGTCATCAGAGCACCCCTGCGCACCGGGGTGGTTGGGATGCTCACGCAGGGCGAGCAGTTCCTGGATTTAGGACTGCAGGTTAAATCAGCCACGTCCTGGAGCAGTGATCTGGGGGTTATCTCAGAGAAGTAGGGCCCCCAGGGGAGCACCGGTGGGGCCTGTTGGGTCATAGCCCATACACCCCCCCCAGGTGTTCCCAACAGCCTGCTGCTTTCCCAGTC
>JAVJGJ010000032.1:946600-966601 GCA_035590215.1 Microhierax caerulescens | reverse complement strand
GTTCCCAACAGCCTGCTGCTTTCCCAGTCCTGCCCCTTCCTCAGGAAACAACAGAGGCTCACCACCATGCCCAGCCCCCATCTTTCATTGCTTCTCCATCCTTAGCCTGCAGTCCTATCCACTATCGATTGTCCCGTCAACTGTGGACCTAAAAATGGATGGTTGCCTTCCGCTCTGCACCCACCATTCACGCCTCTGAAGCCTTATTGTCACGGTCACACTCAGGCTGCTCTGCGAGAAGCTGGATTTGTTTCTTCTATCGAGCAGGTCAGGGCTTTATGGGCTTGGACTGTTCTCCTCTGGTTCCTCTGCAGTTAGTCTCCGTCTTTGCTGAGCTGTAGACTCCAAGCTGGGTGCAGTACTGCACCTCGGACCGCTCCAGTCTTGAGCAGAGCCACATGTCTTGTGGCACCAGTCCTAGTGATGGATGCAAATGTGATTGCCCCTCTTTTGTGGGTTTTTTTTTGTTTGTTTGTTTGCCTGGTTCGCTTTGTTTTTAAGCAATAGCAAGATATATTTCACCAAGGCTCCATCAGCTCTTGCTTTTGGTTCTTCAACAGACCTGCTACTCTGCCAGATGCTTCCCCTCCCAAATTTCTGCAAATGATCCTCAAAAACTGGAGTAATGGCCTCAAAAAGAAAAAGGCGCTTGGTCGGGTCCTTCAGGGCCAGCTGCTGGGTAGCGATGCAGCCTGCAAGCCCGGCCAGCGGCAGGAGTTTTGGCCAAGCTGGAGCACAGCCAGCGCAGAGGAGTCTCGGCAATTTTATTTTTGGCACGGACAATTAAAATAGTCGGTGTAACTCTAATAGTTCTCCAAGCTATACCGTATTTTATTTGCGAGCTCTTAAAATTTTAGACTCCTTTGTCTTCAGTCCATGTGAAAAGTGGACAGTGCTGTATTTTAAGTATAATTATGTGGATTTGAAAGTTTCCTTTTTCATTCCTTTTACTGTCGGAGCCTTAAACGCTGCATGGGCTATAATCAGCTGCAAAGCGGATCCATGTGCGGTGCACATGGCAAAAGTATTTCCAACTGCAACTCTGTCCTAACAGCACCGCTGCGCTCCGGAGCAGGCGGAACTTGGGTTTCCGCTCCAGAAGAGATTTTTGCCTTTCACATGGTTTTTTCATGCTCAATCAGAAAACAGCAGATTTTTTGTTGGGCTCCCCCCGTCCAAAACAACTTTATAAAAATTATCTTGGATCAGCCGGAGCATTGTCTGGGCAAGAAGCGAATCTTTTTGATGTTGGCTTTATTTTTATTTAGACATTTCAAAACTGTTTCCAAAGAGACCATCAAGGCGTCCTGCTCCGCTGCGTCCTCTTTGTGTCGGTGCTTTATAACAAACTTTTCAAAGGCAGGCCCATCTAGCAAGTTTCATTTTTTAACAAAATGGCAGTCGCTAATGGAAAACACTCCATCAAAATCATCTTGACAAACTTCAGCTATATTCCCCCCAATTGCTGCTTCTGGTTTTAGATTACCGCTGCTTTCATGACTGGTATTTATTTAGTGTGGTGCTGGGTTGCTGAATAGCTAGTGGAAGAAAATGTCTGTTGGGGAGAAGAGTATATATAAAATAAGAGGAATTATTTGCTCTAAAAAAAAAAAAGTGGGTTGAAATGTGGGCATGTGGGTATGTCACTTGGGGAATCCTTATGCTCCAGGCACACACGTATGTGCGCTCGGTCTCCCTTGGAAAGAAGGAAGTTCCCGAACTATTTAAAACCTTCCCAACAGACCTCCCACAAATGATAACTTCTTGAAAGCCCAAGCGTCTCCAAAGATGTACATGGCTTCAAAAGGGAATCCCCTCCAATGATTAGAACCGTACAGCCTCCCATCTGGATTCGAGCTCCAATAATAAGGGTCAGGACCTTGTCCATACGTAGTAAAAAAAAATACTGTAAGAAAGCACTTTTTTAGTATTTCCAGATGTAGGGGGAACATTTTTCTTTTTTAAATACAATGAGAAAGCTTTGTCAAGCTTTTTTGGAAACAAATATATAGGCAAGCACAGCGAAGAAAAACATTTTGCCAAATAGTAAAGACATGTTGGGGCAGGTGAGTTTGGGAGTTGGCAGCATGACGAGTTACCAAAAGCCAGCATAGTCTTGAACTGTACTGTAAATGGGATTTATTTAAATCAAATGGGGAATCACATTTTAAATCGATTCATAGATATTATTTTTTTTTTCAGGCCAGAAGGGATCATTAAATTTTCTAGGCTTTTCTCCAGCATAACCTAACTCACTGAATTTCCCGCTCAGTTACTCCTGAAGAAAAAATAGATGAGGGGTGGGGGAGGAAAGAAAAAACCCAATAACTTGCATTTGGATGACACTTTGGAAGACCTGCTTTGATCAGACTTGGTATCACAACTTCAAAAGCTGTAAGGTCCGCCACTCCAGCCAGTCGTTCGGCTGGTCAGTCCCCTTAGGTTTGTTTCGCGCCTGGGTTTGCCCGGCTTTAGCCTTCAGCCGTTACTTCATTTTGCACCTTCTTCTTCGTGACAAAAACAAAACCCCTTTAAGCACATGGTGGTTTTTTATTTCACGAAGGTGTTTATGCACCACAATCAAATCACCTCTTGTTCTTCCTTTTGGTACGTGAAGCACCTCACGCTCCCTGAACCCCTCTCTGGTTTTAACTCCAGCCCTCGAATGGCTCCCCTGGACGGCGCCGCTCGAGCGGGATCTGAAGCTCAGGTCCGACCGCCTTTCAAAATGTGTCACGAGGAGCAAAACTAAACGAAAAGGGCACCTCCCTGAGCAAAAGGAAGGTATCTGCCCATCTGCAGACAAGATAATACTGCACGCACTTGCCGGTTTCAGACATGGATAACTGGATGCACATGGAAAATAACTCAATTTCATTGAGAAACTAAAATAAGCGAAATATTTTTCAACACGTTTAGAATTATCCCTTGATTTTTTTAAAGCAGCTGAAGCAGAAACATTTTCTTAGCTTCACATTTATGGGGTTTTATATTTCGTTATATGCCACATGTTTTGCTTGGATTTTTTGGTTCATGGGATTTCCCTCTGCCTTTTCTTTTTCCTTGATTTCCAGCTAAAGAATAGGAAAAAGAAAGGGAAGAAGATTTTGTGTGTTTTTAAGAGGAAGGAGAAGGACTTTCCACCTCTTATAAAAACAAAACAGAACATTGGGTTTTGAAAAGGCCCTTTGGCTGGAGGGAAAAATAGTATCTTAAGGGATTTTTTAGATTTTCCCCATTCTGGCTGCCCTGGCTGTGCTGTGAAGGCCAGGGTTTGATCATCGCACCGGGAGGACAAGAATACTGGGCCCATATGGAGCATTCCTTTTTCTCCTCTGGTCACTTTGCCTGGAGCATCCTCTTGCCCTTGGTGCTGGGCATGAGCCAGAACACAGGAGATCTTGTCTGATGTTGGCTGCTTAAGGTCTTGGAAAATTTTGTGTGAGCATAGTTCTACCACTTCTGCTCCCCTGAAGCGTAGCTCCGCGGTTGGTCCCTGGGGCTGGACGGTGTTTGCAGAGCTGAGGTGTGACCAGGATGGCATGTCACCAGCAGCATCACCCATCTCCTTCCTCTCCCTCACAGGAGGAAGCGAGGCTGGGATGCCTGCAGAGCCAGGTGAGCACCATGGTCGGTGCTAATCACATGCTTGGACACAATTTATGAGTGCGGGTCAAAATATCCCCAAATGTATCCATCTTTTTGGCCTGGGAATTAGGATGGAGGATTTATGGATGTGATTATGAGTTTATGCGTGTCCAGTGCAGTAGTAATTCCTGAAACAGGGCTGTGGATCTGGGAACTCAAGTATATACTTAAAACAAGGGCACCGAAGCAACCTGGCCTAGTGCCAGGCATCCCTGCCCATAGCAGGGGAGCTGGAACCAGGTGACCTTTAAGATCCCTTCCAGCCCAAGCTATGCTATGATGATGTGTACTCCACAAACGAGCTCAGCACAATTTGCTTGGCTCAGGAATTCATTTGCTTACTTGGATGCCATTGACATGACCAGCCAGCTCCGGCGGTTTGTGCCGTATTGCCGTCGGTGGGGGGTTATCGTGACGGCTGGTGGGGTGCAGTCATGAGACGGGGAAACGTTGCAGCCCCTGAAGGACAGGTTGAAAATGTTTATTTTGCTTGAGTCTGGATGGCCTCTCTCTACTTTTAAGGCAATAACAACAGGAGTGAAAGGGCCTACCAGGTCATGGCGTGTTTATGACAGCTCAGTTTCCTGGAAGCGGGGGCCTTGTGAGACCTTTGGGTTTCATTTTTAAAAACACCGTGTTGCTAGCCCGTGTGACTGCCGAGAAAACTTGACAATATTATCTCTGTGGGTTGGTGAGGCTCGAAAGGCATCGGAGAGTGGAAAGAGGAGCTTTTCAAGTGCCTTCGCTCTGCAGCTGATTCTGCGGATGTTTGGGTCCTGACTCACCATTTTGACCGTGTTTAGACTTGGCAGTGTGTGTCCAGTAAAGGTTTTGTGGGATCCAGTTCTTTCGGAGACAGTTTAGATTTTGCTGGTGTTTTGCTTGGGTTTGGGATTTTGGCAGTTGTATTTGTTTCCTTTTTTTTTTTTTTTTTCTTTTTTAATTTAAATGATCCTTGAAGACTTCATGCTGCTGTCAGCTGATCGGTGTCTTGGTTACCGACACGCACTAGCAGAATAGCTAAGGGAATATCAAAACCGATGGGCGCCTTTTGCAAGCTGCAGTGAGTAGCAGTAACTGTTGTTGACAGCTAAAGAGTTTATTGCAGATGGTTCATTTGTCTTGCCTCTTTCACACTGAATGCTATGCAGGAAAATTGTTTAATTAGTGTATAACTACTTGCATTTAACAGAAGATGTGCCTGAAAAGGTAGTGCCGTTTAAAGGTAGAGTTCCCCTCATCTTCTCTGCCTTGACCCCCATCCTGGGCTGGGAAAAGAGAGGTGTTCATTAATCCTGTGCTATTAATAGCACTGATTCTGCATCCCCTTCGCTATCCCACATGTCTGCATCAGGGAGAGAGATGGGGCAGGACACATCCAAGCGGTTCTCCGAGCAGCGTGTGGAGCCTGGCTTCATCCACCATGTTCTGGGCAGTGCTAAGTGGAAGCACATTGTGGGACCTCGAGGCTCCCCGCCCGTGCTGGGGTGCTGCAGCCACACAAACCTGGAGCCGCTTGCTATACAGGCAATTGTTTAAAAACAAACAAACAAAACCAAAAAAAAGATCCACACAACTTCCCGGCCTTTTTGTCACAGTCTCGCCAATTCTGGTACAATCCAAATGGTAGCTTAGTTTTGCTGTATGCTAGTTATTTGGAACAGTTGTGTGCTGATAAAAATAATTTCTTTTTTAATAATTAGCTTTTTTAAATGTGAGGGGGTTAGCTTTTCTCTGACTTTTCCATTAGCTTGAAGAGGAATTGTGAACTACCAATTCTGTAAATATTTTTAAATTTACACCCGTGTGTCATATATGGTCTACACAGTCTTTAAAATTTGTACCTTTTCCCAGCTCTTAAAATCGATTTTAGTTTAGTTTCCAGAAAGAAACAAATGCAACCATGCTAACGCCGTATCAATCTGTCATATAAACTACTGCACACCAATTACAAGCGTGTGATGCAGCGTGCATGCGTGTGCACGTGTGACCGTTTAGATCCTGTCTCAGGAGTACGATGCGGTGTAGGAAGAGCCCGCGCGAGCAGCGCAGCCCCGTGCCCAGCGCAGCAGAGCCGAGCAGCAGCAGCGTGTAGCCTGCAGCATCAGCGGCAGCGAGGCAGGAGAGCCACAGCCGGGGCTTTCCCTACCTCAGCAGGTGTCGCGGTCATCGTCCTTCTCTGCTCCTCTGACGGAACAGGGTCGATGTGTCAACCACGCGCTTCTGCCTGGCTCTCCTCATCTGTGGTTTCCCATCTTGCAAGCCCTGCCTGCGCGGACACCAGCCCTTCTTGCCCACCCAGGGGTTTAACCCTCCCACCCAGGCTATCCCCACCGTACACCCCAGCGATGGCAGCATCCCGTCTCTGACGGGTACCGGCTTCCCTGCCTGCATCCCTTTCCCAGCCCCATCACTCTGCTGTCTCTCTCAAATCCAAGACCTTGGGGGTGGCGAGGTACTAGGCCACCCTGCTTAAAACACACCGTGATACCTGCAGGAGAGTTAGCCTGTAGCTTTTTAAAATGCAATTAGAGGTGGTCTCAGATGCTCCTTTATTGCTTTTTACGTCATTTAAGGAGAGAGGAGAAAAAAAGGGGGAAACAAAGACCTGGCTGTGCAGATTCTTATTTCACTTACAGTGTGGCTTTTGAGCTGGGGATTTGGTCTGCTGAGTCCAAAAGGTTAAATACCACACAGAAATAGTTTATACCCATGTCAATGTATGTAATATTTAATTATGGAGTAGTTGTGTTTGCTAAAAGCTCAAACCGTGCATCGGACAAGACCGCAGAGGCTGACAAATGGAAAGGTGTGCTGTCTGGCGAGAAATCCACTGAAGGGGCAGCGTCTGCAGGCCCGGCTGTGGTGGGAGCCGCCATGGGAAGAGGTTGCCGGGGAGGGCAGCTGCTGCTCCAGTCCAGCACCACAACCACTTTTTGTGGAGCTGTGGAAGTAGATTAGCTCAACAGCTCCAGGCTGCCATAAGACCTCTGTGGGTTACGCCTTCGCCAAGGAGATCTGCATGGAGTGACCAGAAGGAGCTATGGTGGGGGGGGACCTCAGGGGCAGCAGCTCAGTTAGCCATGGATTTGCTTTGGGAAAAGCACCACAGCCCCCGTGATATAAGCCAACCTAACTTTGCCCTTGTAGGGACACCCCACCTCCAGCAAGTACTCCCCAAACGTAGGAAATGTCGCTCTCTGCAGGGAATTCGCGCCCCGTTTGCCCCTTCTAGCAGCGGTGCCGGCTGCGAGCGTCTGCAGTGCTCCTTACCCACACGCTCGGTCCGGCGGGAGGCGCTCGCCTCTTCTCTGCGTGCCTGCTGACCTTTGCTGCTGCCGGCCCGTTACTGGGAAGGCCCGGGCCTCCCGTGAAGAGGCTAATTTAGCTCAAATGCCTCGTGTGGGAGCCGGCCGTGAAGGAGCAGAGGGTGTTCAGCATGGCCATTCACCATGAACACTGCAGCTTGTTTGTCTGTAGTCTCCCAAGCCTCCGTGAATCAGCATCTTCACGATGCGAAAGGCGAATAATCGTGAAGGAAGCGCGTTGCTTCTACACACGCGCCGAGCTGAGCTTTTAAGGCCAGCGGTTAGGTGCGGCTGTCTCGTTAGCAATGAGCAGCTTGATTCTGCCAGAGTTAAAAGAAATACCCAGATTTTCTGCATTCCGCTCCTTCAACTTGATTTCAGCCTGTCCGGTTGCCTAGTCATGGATGTGTTTCAAACTTTTGATTGAAATATGGACAGTGTGCGATTTAATCGGTACTTGTTTTATCTGCAATGCTCCGTTTGAACTCTTTGTAGCATGCTGTATCTTGGCATGTTCAGACACGCTTCAAATTTGCCATCTGGTTTTGGAACCAAGTACCTGTTTCTTTTACGGCTGCACTCCGTGTCCCTCGGGGGGGTGTCTGTTTGTTTGCTTTACCGTTTTCTGATCCGCGATTGCGCTAAGGACAGAGCCCTCCTCTATCGCACCCGGGGAAGCAGCACAAGGGCAGCAAAGAGCTGCAGGCAGACCGATGGGCAAACCTCAAAACCTTTTTGAAGCGTGGTTCGGATCTGTGTCCAAAAGTTGGGATGCTTTTCTGAAACTCATCCAAACATATCTGAGACTCTTTGGGTTAGGAATTGGGTTAAAACCCAGGAGAATAGTCACTTTTTATTTTTTAATCCCCTCTCCAGTGTTTTTGTACTTACTGGTTCTTGCAAGCCCGGACTCCGGTGAAAAATCATAATTCGTGGGGAGCTCAATAATTCTCTCTCTCCTTTTGGAAGAAGATAAGATGAGCAGATGTGCGCAGTCATTGTGGGTGGAAAACCAGGATGAAATTAGCCCAACAGTTTCCCGCTGCCGAGTGGGCTGTAGCTGGGACCTAACCCACGGCTGTAGGATGCAGGGATGTCCCCAACATGACATGTCCCTTTCTCTCTGCAATCTGCGTGCTTCCTTTGGGCGTTTGGCCACCAATCAATCACTCTCCTCTCGTTACTTCATCCACGCACACGTGCGTGGCCCCTAGATCTGCCCTGGCGGCTGCAGAGCATCCAGCCTGGTGATGTGGGGGTCCTTCACCCCCAGGCTTTCTCCATCAGACCTAGAACACATTTATTGGACACAAACGGCGTGATGCTACATGGAGGAAACCCACTGGCCTTCCCCAAGGTCCCCAGTGCCACCAGTGGCCTCAGAGCTCAGCAGGGCCTGCACCATCTGATGTGCAAACCTCAAAACCTTTGCCTGCCCTGGCTAAAAACAATAAATCTTGGAGCCGAACCACAGAGTCAAACCCAGAAATTAAACCAGGTAGAAAAAACCGCCATCATTTTCTCCAAGACCGTGGCCCAAGGAGCATCTGTGCGATGCTAAAATCCTGTACTAAATCCTCTGGCGCTGATATATTAGCCTACAGTACTGAACCATTAGCCCCAGGCAGTGTAAATCAGAGCCGCGCTGCCGAAGCTCGCGGAGCCCCGCTGATTTACCCCGTTACTGCCCGGCGCGCTGACCTGCCCGAGGGTTTTAATCAGGTCTGAAGCAACTGCAGTATATAGCCAATAAATTACTGAGCGCTCTTGATAGCACGGCAGAGGTTTCCTGGTCGAAGAGGTAGAACATCTGAAATCAAACCATCAAAATACGGCCTCGACGGTATTTTACCCCTTCAGCCTCAGTTCATCAAAAAGCCAGTAAAAGCTTCTGCGGATACCGCCTGGCTGCTACTTATTCTCCTCCTAATGAATGTGGAAATATCCATGGCAAGTGGAATTTATGGATGAAGGAATTCCAGTTACCATCATTTCATCTCCGCTGTAATAAGGCGGGCTGTGGCTGACAGCCTTGTAAAATACTGCCAGCTCACCAAAAAAACCCTGAAAAAGGGTCGTCGGAGCCTGTCCAGCCTGCATCCACAGGGGGAAAACCACCCTGAAACCCCCAGAAGATGTTTATAACATAGTGCAGCTCCTGTTCCTTCACAGGCCTCTTCTCAAAGCCAAACGAAGGTGAACCAAATACTTTATTGAGTGGGCTCTGATGACCTTCGCTTATTATTTTTTTTTTTAAATGAGCAGATCTGTTTTAGGAAAAAAAAGAAAAAATGTATATGAAAAACACAAACTAACTTCAGATGGCGAGTTTAACCTCCAGTGGTCTCGTAGATTAAAAAACATTAAATCTTTTTATCTAAATTCTAATAAAAATCATGTCTCCCATGGTTTTAGTGACTGCTTCCAACTACACTTAAAAGCTTATTATTTTCAGGTCAGGTAGTGTGCACTGCAAAATTTTGTATTTTTATATATATAAATACATTTTTTTTTTTTAATACCATTAATTTAAGGTTTGCTGTTAATATAAGAAAAATACTTTCTTAAATACTCTTGTCTGCCACGATTTCGCCCAGGAAAAGCTCCGTGCTTAAAATGAAGTGACTTCAAGTTTTAACTAATAGAGGAGAGAAATTTAACAGCAAATCAAATCCATTGCGTACTTACTTACCGTCCTTTGTACAGTGTTATAAATATACTGTATTGTAATGCATTAGCTGAGAAAGAGAGAGAGAGAGACATATTTAAAATCTTTTAAAATTAATAATGTATGGGACGGGTCGAGGCAGCTTGACTTCATCCTCAGGTAGAAGCATCCCCAGGGGTGATGCTGAGTTGTTGATTTCACTGGCTGGAAAAGCAAAAGCCTCTGGATCCGAAGGAAAACACACACATTCTGCAATAAAGGGAAATTCTGAAGGTTTTAGGGTAATTAACTGCAGATCCTGGCAAAGCTGAGATGGGCACAACTTACTGGCTGAGTAGACCATTTGTTGAAAAAATGGAAAGTTTCGGGTGACCACAGCTATTCGTTAATTTGGTCTTGATTCAGCACAGCCTGTTGGCAAGGGGTTAAAATGAGGAAGGCAGATTCAAATTGTCAGTTTGGGGTGGGGGGGTTTGCAATTTATTTTTTTTTAATATATTTTGAAACAACATGTTGGTATCTTTAATTGTAATTCCAAAGTGATGTTTTGAGTGAAAATGTAGTTAAAATGAATGTTTTTGTTTGCTCACTTGTTTGCTTTTAGCATGCAAAATGAGGAAAACCAACCCCCAAGACAAAATGAGCTTGTTTCATTTGGGGTGAAACAAGGCATTTAATTCAATCCAAACTTGAACATTGCTTTTCTCCCCGCCCGACCCCCCCCCCCTCCTTTTTTTTTTTTTTATTGGCAAAAAAACCCCACTGGGTTTTTTTTTCCTTTCACTTCTGGTTGATCCAAAATAATTTAGGATATGCCTGGGGTTTCATTTGTTATTGTTCTCCTGGTTTGCCCACTCAACTGAAAATGCGATTATTTCTGTGGCTTTGCTCGCCGTGGGCAGGAGGGAGCAGAGATGAGCAGGGAGGGAGCAGCATCACTCAGGAGCCTGCCGCGGGGGGGCGGGGGGGGGAGTTTGCTGGGGGAAAAAGACCCCGGTACTGCTGGATGGGGGAGAAAATGAGTCCAGCTCTGTGTGCCGGCAAAACCCACGAGCAGGGTCCCTGATGACGCTGCTCACCCCTGTTCACTCTGTCCTTGCCTCCCCTCGGCTGGAAGCAGTGCTCTGGCTCTAGGTGGAAGCCATCACGAGGAGCTGGAGTGGCTCTTCAGCCAACTCCTTCCAAACCATTGCACCCCAGTTAGCCCACTGGTTGTGCAGCGCTTCACAGGGGCAGCTCCCGTTCGGCATCCCACTCTGCAGTGGAAAGCCTTCCATCGCCATCACTGCTCTGACGGTGTTTTCCGGCTATTGCCAGAAGGCAAAGAGAAATGTCTCTTCTCAGCCTCTCCCGGTTCCGCGCTGCTATTGCCCTTTTGCAGCTGAGCCGGCTAGCTTAGTTGCTAGAATCGGGCTCATTCCTCACCTGCTGAAAAAATGCCTTTTTAACGGCCTTAACCCTGCCAGACAGGGCATTTTCCTTGTGTCCTTCTGCCTTCCAGGCTGAGTTTGCACGGTTTGATTTTTGAACGGTCTGAGGTAGCTGAGGTGCCTTGCTTTACACATATGGCTTCTCCTGGGCTTTTTGGTGGTCGCTGAAATCAGAATGCAGCGAGGGGCAGCAGCGGTGCGATGCACCACCCCGCCTTTGCCACCCAATACAATCGTGTTGATCCCGATGTGGTTTACATGACAAGTATGGTATCGGATCTGTAATACTAGTGAGTATCATACGCTCAACTGGTAAATCTGATGATATCTTAACGTCCCCGGTGACGTTAAAATAAAAATATTGAGTTATGCCAAGAGAAGCCCGTGCGGTGGCTCTGAGAGCAGCCATCAGGCAAAGCAGCAGGTTACGGTGACGTCTCCCTCCCTCCACAGCAGGATGTCCCCACGCCTTTTGAAATATTCTGCTCTGCAGCAAATCCGTAAGACAAGAGCTAAATCGGGCTGTTTGGAGTCTCCTTTTACTCAAAAGGAAGCAAAAGTTAGTAGGAATAACGAAAATCTTAAAATAATGGGGCAAAGCAACCAGGTGGTGTCTGGACCCCCCTCCTCAGTGCAACTGCTGACCATTTCAGAAACCAGTATTCCCCTCTTTAAACATCACTCTTCCAACAACTAAACGACCCTTATGCTCGACGGAGGCATTCTGCTGCCAGCAATACTGGGGGAAAAAACCTGACTTTCCATTCATGAGAGCCTTTAAGCGACACTTTACATCAAAGCCCTTTCATTCCCCGGCCAGAGGAGTTATAAATGGGGCTCGGTGCAATCGGTACGGCTCCTGCCTCGGGACCGAGCACTTCAAATGCCTCGTGCTTTCAAATGCCACAACATTAATATCCACCATCCTGGAAGTTAAAAGAATATTTATACACGTACACATCACATTAATAATGCATCGATTGACTGCTCTTATATTTAGAAACTAATATATTAAAACAAATTACCAAGTGACAAAACTTTCTTGACAGGGGATGAAATATGCTGGTCTGCTTCATTGTATGTTAGATATATTATTAGAAATCAAGTAAATTCTTCCCATACTGTGACTTTTGAAAATAAAGTCTTCATGTCTGATTCTCATTTATGCTCCAAGCTCCATACACTCCCCTGCTTGTGTGAAGTGGCAACAGGGCAGATAAGAACGAAGTCTTTCAAAACTGAAGACTTTAAATCTCCTTATTTAGGATGTACTTGATGGGAGAAAATAACCTTCCTCCCTGCCCGTAGCTACGGTGAGGGCTGGATATCAAACGCTAAGATTTCAGGACCCCAATACTAAAATTTTGAAAGGTCTTTAGCGTAATCCTTTAATCTGTTTACTGTTAGATACAAGAGAAAATGCTTATTTACAAGAGTAAACATCTACTTCCATTTCAAATAGGAGTTTAATCTGTTTAGAGAAAGGCTTGGGAGGAAATAATTCAAACTACTTTAAAGATTAAGGTTATCAACTTTTTTTTTTTCCTTCAGAGGATATCGCAGGCAACCTTCAGAGGAAGCCGTATTCATTACAATTACCCTGGAACTGTTTAAAATACTCGATTATTTGACCTTGTCACAGTAAACCTAAACAGGAGCCGGGCCAACTGCTGCCGGTGTGGGCACGGCCGCGGCGGAGGCTGTATGTGGCCCTGTGGTAGAGGCTGTATGTGGCCCTGCGGTGGAGGCTGTACGCGGCCCTGCGGTGGAGGCTGTACACAGCCCTGCGGTGGAGGCTGTACGCAGCCCTGCGGTAGAGGCTGTATGCGGCCCTGCGGTGGAGGCTGTACGTGGCCCTGCGGTAGAGGCTGTATGCGGCCCTGCGGTGGAGGCTGTACGTGGCCCTGCGGTAGAGGCTGTACGCGGCCCTGTGGTGGAGGCTTTGCCGTCCCGCACACTCGTGTGTGGTTCCAGCTGCTCAGTTAAGCTTTCCGGGTGGCTCCAACGCAGCCTCATTTTCAGGGGATGGTACAATTATGATATGATGTTCCATTTTTCCTCCTGTACTTCAGTCATTAGTACGTTCCGAGTCAAACGTTAACACCACTTTTGAAAGGGCTTATTACTTAACTGCTTGGTTTTCTTTTGAGTCTTTATTTAAATCTACTTTTGATTAAAACCATCCGTCCTACTGGACAGCCCTTCCTCGCGCCGTCCATTGATTTTGCTGCAACACCTTCTCCTGAGGACAGGATAAATCGACTCCTGTTCACTGTAAATCTGCTTATCCTGGTGAAAACTGGGTAAAACCGATTTTTAGAAGGGAAGGGTGAGCACTGAGCTCCTGGCACCTCGGCAGGGGACGGGACAGAGCTGCAGAGCTGGCTGGGTGGGAAGGATTGGGGCTTAACGTAGCAGCTTTGCTGCCCAGCTTCCTCCAAGGAGGCAGAGGGAATGAGTGGCCAGCTCCAGAAATTTACCTCCAGCACTCCGGTGGGGCTGGATCTCACCAGATGTGCCAGCACCTCCTGCCCTCGAGCTGCTGGAGCCCTCGAGCAGGTGTTTGACGCTTGACTTTGGTGGGTCTGCTCACGTGCCAGCAGCCCGGCGCCTGCCGTCACCACCTCTGCAAGACCGAACCCTTGCAGAGCCAAACTCGGTGTCCAGGCAGGCGCTTTCCCCTTTCCATCCCCACCAAAGCGGGTTTTAACTTTTACCAAAAAGTCCTGCAGATATGATCCTCCCAGGGCACCCTCCCCTAGGCAGCAGGGCTCGGGCTGGGCAGTGAGGGCCACCCTCTGCCTATGAAGCGGTTTTTCACCGCCCAGGATGGTGTCTGAAGTTTTGCAGCGAGAAGGCTTACTAGCTCTGCGGGGCTGAAACACAAACCCTGCTCCTCTTCCCCAAAATGCTGCCTCAGCAGCATGAAACATCAATGGTGGGAATGTCACCCCCTTCCACAAGAAAGCAATATAGCATCAAGCGGCAGGGATCATCGTGACCTGTGGCGAAGAGTTTAGAGGCTGGTAGGAGTCACCTCCTGTACTGACCTGTGTCACCTACGTGTGCTTTAACCCTACGTACGCCGGGGGATGCAGCAGCTGCAGATGAGTGCCTGCCCACTGACGTTCCCCAAGCTTTTATTCTCGACCCTTTTCTCCTGCAGTTCAGACATCCCCAAAATTCTTAACCCTGTTGAGTCAACAGACACCTCAACAGGATCTCAGCAGAAATAGCCACATTATGAGCTTATGGGCTTCCCTTCGGTGGCAGCCGCCGTGTCGCTTTATGTTACAGCTGAATTTATCCCCCGGGCTGTAGTCCTTGAGGCACAAGTAGTGCTCTGCAGTCTCTTGGGCAGTTCCCTGGTCTCCTCGCTCCACCAAAGTGCCTTGTTCCACAACAGATCTCGGAGAGTTTTGAAGAGGAAATAACTTTTTTCCCCCACACCTCCTTTAGGTCAAAATATTGGCAGATATAAAAACAAACAGGGAGCACCGATGCTGACACATCCCAGACATATCTGATATCTCCCCCCTTGCTCCCCTTAGTAAATCTGAAGGTCAGGGCAGTGTTCCCCCAAGAGCCCGCAGGAGGAGGATGTTGGCAGCTACGTAGATGTGCTGCTCGTTGTTCATTCAGAAACTCACCCTGAGCCTTGGTTTTCAGGGT
The DNA here is from genome assembly GCA_035590215.1 of Microhierax caerulescens. Taxonomy (NCBI): domain Eukaryota; kingdom Metazoa; phylum Chordata; class Aves; order Falconiformes; family Falconidae; genus Microhierax; species Microhierax caerulescens. The sequence goes on along the minus strand of JAVJGJ010000032.1, from coordinate 951,875 downwards.
TCTGGGGTGGTTGAATACCTGCGTTTTTCTGGGGCAGTCGTAAAGCAAAAAGAACCAAGCCTGATTTCGTCTCCATCCTTAAAAAAAGTGATTTCCTTTTCTTTTTTATTCGGGGTGGGGGTAGGGGGGTGGTGTAAGATAGGCACAGGGGTGCACCAGGAAATATACTTAATAAAACATTCAATACAGAATGTTTTGATTTGTTCGATCGAGTTTTTATAGGCATGGGAAGTATCAGCTTTGTTTTATTAGGAGTGTGAAATGCCTTTTGGTTTCTGCTCTGAACAGCCCGCTCTCCTTCCCCCGCAGGAGAGGCCATCGCGCCGCCAAGGGCTGACGGCAGCCGGGATGGGACCACCAGGCGGGCTCCCCCCCACCCAGGTAAGCATCACTTTCTTCTCGATGCCCGCGTTTCCAGATGTACATGCTGCACCTAGGGATGGCTCGTGGAGTGTTTATTTTCCCGTGAACCTTGGACGTGGTGATCCCGTGGCTTTCGTTATTTCAGTCCTCTTGTAGTTACAGTAAGCTCATAAAAAGAGTCAGCACCGTGCAGAAGCGGGAAACCCCGAGGAAAGGCGGTAAATTCTTGGTAGGGGTCGGACAGTTTTATCTATTCCCGCCCTGAAAGCAGCCAACAGAAATAACTGGAGGTAGCAACATCAAACATAAAAAAACTAATCAAACGCTGAAAAAGCCTGAGATTGGTTCTACAAGTATGAGATTCAACATATTGCTGTCAGTAACGCTGGGATTATACAGTCATTGTGAAATGCCTTCCCGCTGGCCTGGGCAGCCCCGCGCTGCGTCACCCCAGCCCCAGCCCCTGCCCCCCACACCCCAGCGCTCAGCCTCACAGACGAGGCGAGGAAAGACGGTATTTTCAAGCGAGCCGTTTTCACTTAACTAAGTTGGAACAGCAGGTGACCAATGGAGCAACATCTGAAAAGTCTGGCTGGAATGTACTGGGGGAGATCGCTCACCACCCAGACTCGGGGAAATTCAAACATGGAACAAACTTGCGAGGATTTGATGGCAGCATTTTGCAAAAAGCGTGCAATTTCAGCTTTTCCTTTTTGATGGAAATTTCAATAATTCATGCCCATGGCAAACGAGTGCAGTCCTCACTTTCCAACTGTGGAGAATTCCCTTGCTGAAGTGTGATCCAGCTCTTCCAGAATAAGTGACGGAGTCAGCAAGGTGAAAGTTAATTTCTTTGTAACGAGGGTTTAATTTAAAATAATTATTGCTATGTTAAAGAAGCAGTGTCCTCCATTATTTATTTACAACATGCGCATTAAAATGCTTAACTAGAGCTCAACCCTATTAAAGCAATCTGCAGCATCAGCATATTATTTAGTAAGTTTTGCAGCCTCCTCAGAGAGGCTGAAATGATCCTGCTTACACTTTTTTTAAATGCAGACCCCAAAGTCACACTGATGGCAGTGAGGGACTTCTCACAAGGCAGCGAGCGAAGCCGTTGTTCACACTCGTATCTGGGCCTAAAATCAGAGAAGAGCAGCAACGCACTTTTAAAATGTGCAAATAAGGAATATTCACATGTAAGCAAGCACGGTTGGGAGCGTGTGCCAGGTTTCATTTTGGTTTTGGAGTCAAATAAGAGCAATTACAGGGTGTGTGGTATTGTGGAACCCGTCCAGCTTTTTTTAAGAGGGACTGCGGATGCTTTTTTAAGACACGATCCTGCCCCATGAAACGCGTACCTTTCCTCACCACCCCCCCGTAAAGCAAAAGGCTTCGTCTCCAGATGGTGCCAGGGGCAGAGCAAGGGGGGTCTGGTCTCAGCTCCCTTTATCAGAAGAAATGAAACACCAGTCTCTGTAAGACTTTAAGGTTTGGTGATGGTCTGAACAAAGATTAGGTGGTTTAGATGATAAGTTCACGTTGAAGAGCATCCTTGGGTTTATGTAGGAAGGTAAAGCACCCTGGAACAGTCTCAAACCACAGGATCCTGGAAGAGCGTTCAGCATGCTATTTTTGGCTGATTTTTCCTTTCTCCCCGTTACAAACCCCAGTCCTGATTATTCATCCTTCCCAGCCTCATGGCAAAAAACGATGGGAGCGTGAAACTCATCCTGTGCCCATCCCTAAGTGAGTTCACGTGGCTCAGGATGAGACGAGCTCCTCTCCATGGGAATGGCTGCAGAAAGCATGCCAGGCTTGGTCTTGGAGCTCAGCTTTAACCTCATTGCTCCAAGCACAGGGATTACCCACGCGCTGATTTCCCAGCGTCACAATGAGCACGACAGCAGAGCAGGCAGGCACCTCTCTGATCTGCCGGGGCGCGGAGGTGCCGGTTCCTGCCACCCTCACCCTCCTCTTGCGGCACCTTAATTATCTGCAAGGCAACCCCCTGTTCCTCTAGTCTGCAGAAATGGCTTCTCAGTGAGTGTGGCTGGTGACAGCTGCAAGGGACAGGCAGCGCGAGGGGCACCGGCTGGTCTGGGCGTGATGGGGTGTGGGCTCGGCGGTACCCCCAGCGCATGGAATAGTCCAAATGGAGCGAGGTCCAGCGCTCCTTATTGCAGCTTCTCTGGCAGCTGGGCAGTGGCAGGCGGGAGGTGCTGATGCCCAGCTGAGAAGCCCAATGGCTCCCATCCTGCCTCTGGGGACAGGGCTGCCTGGCAGGGACGGGAATATGTTTTCCATGCTGGACACAAAGAGGAGAAACTGCCTTAAATTACAGTGAGACCAGTTCCTACTGGAAATGGGCAGCAGCTTGCCAGGAGCAGTGGAGAGGAGTACGGAAGGAAGCAGTGGCAGTTCCAGCTAAACGTGTAGCTAGTCCTTAAGGGTTATTAAGCCCTAATGGGAATAATGAAGGGTAGAGCTGGGCATGCTGAGGGATGAAGCCCCTGGTTTCTGGAAGCCAAACCACCCCTCATCAGGGGCTGCCACCTCCCAGCTTTTTGCCGCAGCAGGGAGCGCAGAGCCGTCGCTGTCCTCCTGCAGCTCCTTCTTAGGATGCTCCATGATTCCACATAATAAAAAGACCCCATAAAAGGTCAGATTCTGCAGAGTGCCCACCTGCCCTCGTGCAAGCAAGGCGTACTGTAAAATAGCAAAACTTGCTATTTTACTTACTTTACTTGGCTGTCACCCCAGCCAAGGAGTTAATTCTCTTTAGACCTTTGTTCCTCCTGGCCAGGCTCTCTGCCTGCTCACCGAGGGCTGACTCGGAATTTCAGACCTCGCTATCGCAAAGCAGCGGCTGGAGCACAGGAAAGCTGTGCTTGGCCCGCCTGGGCTTTTTCCCAGCGTTTGACAAAGTGCGTTTGTGGCCTTGCATTAGTGGCAGAATTAATCACGGCTGACAGCCCAAGTGCAGCCCGTGCACAAGGGCAGAGCTCCAGCGAGGCCAGCGGCTCCTGCCAGCTCTGCCCCAGCCTTGTCCATCTGAAGCGGCTCTTTGCAAACACTAATTCATTTTCTAGACAAGAAGGGGGAAGGGGCTCATTTTTGGTCTGTCCCCTGGGCAGGTTTTCATTTTTTAATGTGACTGGCAGGGTCAAGTGACAGAAATGCTATTCTTTGGTGATGGACAGAGAAAGGAAGCCTTTGTCAGCATGGAGCTGCCACTCTCTTTTGGTGACACCTTTCATCCAGGCCTGCCAGCGAAGGTGAAAATGGCAGTGATTTGTTTGGTAACTCCTTACGGACATGCCTCTACTTCCACCAGGCACGCCTACTCATAACCCGAGTTTATAACCCTAAGTTAGCCCCCCGCTGCACGTGGCCTACCCGTGTCGTTAGGCCTGGAGAAGGTTGCAGCCAGAGCTGTTGGATTAATATTTATTGGGGTGTTCATTTGGCTGAAATTTTAACAGCGTTAAGCGCAATGTTTTTATTCTTCCTCTTGTTACTGGAACTGCAAAACTCCCACCCTGCTGCAGCAAGTACCCGTGCTCTCTGCCCGTGTGGACGGGCCTTGCTGCCACGATGTCCTGCAGCCAGAGCAACAGGGACCACGTTCTTCTTCCTTCCCTGCTCCCTCAAAGGGAGCGGGCTGGTCAGTTCAGACTGCGGCTCGCACGGTCCCAGAGCCCGCGTGCTGCAACAAGCGCAGCTGCCACGAGCCCCAGCATCCGCCGGCTGCGTGCCATAAGCCCTGTCCTCTTGGCTTGCCGGCCCAGGGAACCCCTGCACCGAATCCGCGGTCCCCGAGCATCCAGACCCCGAGCTATAAGCATTACTTCTTCCACGAGCGTGGTCTTCGGTCAGGGTCGGGATTGCTGAGCAGATGTGGAGGACTTGGCTTTGGAGTGGTCTGCCGAGCCGGCTTTCCTGGCCACCAGGAGTGGCCAGCGGTGTCACACGCCTCAAGCATAAAGGCTCAGTGCGGGTCTTTTTCGTAACTTGAAATTCCAGGGGTTTAACTGTGCGTCCCCAGCAAAGCATGTGTTAAGGCTCAGAGAGGAGCATGACACAGGCAATGCCTCGAGTGCATAACCCACTGCTTCAGCTGGATTTTCCCCGAAATGGAACCTCCTTCAAGAAAAAACGGAACCTCTTCCACCTCCCGTGTGACAGGGAGCGGGATTTTCTCACGTGCCAGACACCAGTAAGAATGAGAAGTCCTAGGAAAAACATCCTCCGAGGGCTCTCTCTGCAAATGTCCTCCTTTCAAGCATGCCTTCCTATTTTAAATGCCTGCTAAACCCACCTCCCTGCTTTTCTTCATCATACTCCCAGTCCCTTTCCTTCTCCAGAAATAAATCTGAGTGTCTCTTGAACTCATTTATACTGCTCGGTTGCCTTCCCCAGCCTAACTCGTTCCATATGGCTATTGCTCTTTGCGTGGAGCAGTTCTGCCTGGGTTCCCTCATTTACTTCCAAGATTCTTAATTTTATGAACAATTTCCTAACAATCAGATCAATTAGAATGTGGAAAAGTCCTCCGAGGGAAGCGGTAGGATCCCTGTCACTGGTATAATGCAAATTTGGGCCAGACAAAGCAATTCCGCCCGTTCCTCCGCGGAACAATCCCTTGGACGGGCTGATCTAATAAAGCAGATATTTTCCATTTTTGCATTCCTGGGGCCTGATCCTCCTCCCAGTGACACCAGTGGCCACACTCTCCTGGCTCTCCAGGGGGGAGGCTGGGTTCCCTCTGCCCGTCACGCCGGGGCTTTGCCTTCTGCACCCAGCTCTGCCTTTTTCCAGAGGGAGGGCCACGTGACACGGAATCACTTTGGGTTATTTAGGCTTGCGTTCACAATTATAGCTGCTGCTGCGTTGCTCTTCGGGGGGGGGG
>JAVJGJ010000032.1:928580-946500 GCA_035590215.1 Microhierax caerulescens | reverse complement strand
TGCTTCTGGTTTGGTTTTCTTCCCCCGCCCCCCGCGCTTATTTATTCTGAGTAATGTCTGACACATGCTTCTTTCATGCTTCATACCAATATATTTCAACGAAAGGCAAACATAAAGAATGAAACCAATACAGTTTTAATGGATCAAATACCATCCTACTAAAAACCACAATTTTCAAATCAACATTTTTATTGAAACAGACTTTCATTCAGAGCAAAGCATCCTACTGAAACCCAACATTTTTTCAAACTCTTGTCCAACAGTCTCTTTTATGTTGCCATCTCAAACAGGTAATTTTCCAATCAGACCTATTATACCAAATCAATTTACATTTACCAAAAATATATAATTACAAGAATTAGCCCAAACCAGCGTATTTTTTTAATCCTTCGCCTGTTAACTCAAACCACATATATCTGCAAGTAGGAATTCTTTTGGAGACCAATGGAAACGTATTCCAAACAATGCATTCTTATTCAAATTCTTATACATTTTAATCAAAAAAATCTTGTATTATCTGCAACCAATATCTTCGAAGTCAGCCCATTTTATTTTGTTTAAGTCAGACCACTTTTACTGACCCCCTGGTTTATATGGAATTAATATTGTATGCGTATTGAATGCGATGCCTAATGACTTTGATATAATAACACAAGCAAGTTATTTTCAGTATATATATAATGAGTGGCTGTATTGCTGATATTTACCAAACCAAAACATACTTTTATTGGAAACGGGAGGGATACGCAGCCAGGACTAGCTTCTCCCCTGGCCTTGCATGGCTAAAGGGGTTTGGAGTGGCAGGGTGGAGGAGCAAAGGGCAGTGCTCGGGGACAGCATTCCCGCTCCCGGGCACAGTGGTAGCACCTTTGCGCTGGAGGCTGCCACGTGGCATTGTAACCTCCTCGGCCTCCAAACGTGGGCTTCCCGTGGCCACAGCTTCTATAGGAAACTTGTTCAGGGCCGTCTCCGTGGACGGTTGGGAACCTCCCTCCAGCCGTGGGCCAGCAGAGATCCACCTGCCCGGAGCTGGCGCTGGCCTCGCTGGGTCCTCTCCAGCCCCGAGACGTGGCTGTTGACAGGAGCTCTATCGGCTCTCGGCTTTCGCTTCTCTTGGCTAAAAGACAGGCTTTCCTTCCGCTGGGGTCTCCTGGAGCTCTCCTCTGCGCCGGCTCTAGCTCCACCCCAGCTTCCTCGCACATGGATGACCAAATTCCTGAATTCTCTATTAAAGAAGATCTCAACAGAGTCTTATAAAACGGTAATAACGTTTTCATGCCGTGTGTAGATTTGCGCCACACAGTATGTCCCCTCAGCCGCCTGCCTTCTCCTGGTTATGGCTGGAATTCCAGCTGTTCATTCCCGTGATCCCACCGCTCTCACCTGGCTTTGGCAGGCATCTCAAAGTGAAATAACAGGTCTGATCTAGCATGGGAAAGAAAGGTGCCTCTACAGGGCAGGTCTCCGAGCTCCCCGTAGCACGGGCCGCCCTTGGGAGATGCTGCTCTTCCTCCAGGACGGCGAGAGGAGGGAGCGGGCAGCAGGAGATGCCCACAGCTGGGTGGTCGGCCACGCACCACAGCACCTGGGGGTGTGCCAGCCCCTGGCTAGCTGGCACAGGGACGGTCCCATGGACACGATGCCTGGGAAGGGGGAGAGAGGCAGGTGGGCTTCGCAGTGCCCGCAGGTCCTGGTCTCCATCACTGCCACAGGCTTTCCCAGCGGGGCCAGGTCCGGCGTTTCAGTCCCTGCCGGTAGGCTGGCCTAGCTGAATTCACTTACTCCTCTGCTTGCTCCTTTATTTATTGAGAGGCTGAGCAGGCTTGGCAGTATTCGGTATTTCAGCAAAATTAGATATTAATTTTCTCCTAAATGCTCTATAATTTTATTTTATTAAAACTTTTACAAGGGGGGAGAGAGGGCTTTCTTGCGCCATCCCAAATGGATGCCAATAAAATCTTTATACCCTACCGCAGTCTCAGGTACTCCACGTTTGCAAAGAAAAATACATTGTGCAGAGAAATTATTTTTTAGAAAATATATATTAGAGAAAGGATATAAAACTTTATTGGTGCTGTATTTCCTACCCCTCCACTTCAGTAAGCCAACTTTCTCAGGAATTATATACCGAGCACACAGTCCTGCAAGGCAGGAAAGAGGCAAATAAACCTTTAGGCAAATGCAGAGATCTCTAAGAGCACTTCCAATAATCTTTACTGTGAAAGTAATACCCTGATTTTAAGGTCTGGTGCCTTAGGAGCTGAGGTGGGTTTGGAGGAGGGCAGCCCCGGCATCTGCGCCCGGTTCGAGGGGCTGGGAGGACCGTGCTGGGAAGGCAGCGTCCCTTGGAAGGTGGCAGGGCTTCCCAAAGCCCCCCTGAGCAGAGGGGCTCTCCTCCTCCGCTTTGTTCCCAGAGCTTTTGCCACTCTAAGGGCAAACCGCCCCTTTCCCGTCACCTCTTTCGGACCACAGGGGTTTTGCATAGAAAGCTAATCCGCAGCTCGGATGAGCCGGGGTAGCCCTGCTAGGGCCAGACCATCACTGTGGATTGAAACTAGCCAAGAATCTGGTCCAGCTTCCTAGTCTTTACTGGGAAAATTTGTTTACAGCTATATACCGGGCAGCCCTTCTGCAGCACTTATTCACACAAAGCTTTAATATTTGATAATGTTATTTAATAAAATCTGTTACAAGGTTCTTAAATAACTCTTTATGACCCTGTTATGATTTATGTCATGACACATAACCTCGGGTGTATATATTTTATGTTATTACAGATGTGTAAACTGATATTAATTGTACACATTTTCCCCTGAAGTATAAGAACTTTTTTTTTTCTCTTTCTCCCTTGGCTATATAACTAGACATATAATAATTTCTACAGAAGGTAAAACCAGCACATATAGTAAAAAAATGGATGAAAAATGTTTGCGCAGCTCTGCCTTTCGTTTTAAATGAATATAAATGTTCGTATATGTCATAAATTTAAGCTGCAAGTAAATTACTGCCAAGTTCTGAGCCCATCTCATGTTTGAATCCTGGAGTAAAATAGAAAACATTTGTTGAATCAGTCTGCTGAAAGCAGCAAGGAAATGATGTAATGTTTATGAAATATGCAGTTTTGATACAATCCAATTAGCACTCCCGGTCGCTCTCTAGCAGGCTTGCGGCAGGTTTGCTGGGGGGACCGTCCGCGGAAGGCAGGGATGTGCCCGCAGCAGCAGGGGCGGGGGGCTCCCCGTAGGAGGAGGGTGCCCACGCAGCACCCCGCAGCCCACAGCTCCGCTAGCAATGCCCCCAGCGTGGCTCGGGCCCACCCCTCCAGGACCCGGTGATTCCTGGCAGGTCAGGGCACATGGGTGAGAAACCCCCCGAACAAAGGGGGCCTTTCAGTGAGAACCCCTACATCTTGCCTTTTTCTTGAGCCAAACACCCATCAGCAGCATTCCCGTGCGATAGGGATGGCGCAGCGAGGGATCCCCTCGCTCCAGGGGCTTGTAGGGAGAGACCCCAGGAAGCTCAGCCTGGCACAGCAGGGTCAGGCACTCAGTGGTGTCCCAAAGTAGAACCGCAGCACCTTTCTGAACCTACAGGATTTGCCACCCCAAAATCCATCTCTGCAAATGATAACCCCAGCTGAGGAAGTCACAGCATCAAAAAGAAGGAAAATAAAGCCAAGATACCTTTCCCTTCAAATGCGATTTACAAAACATTTCAGCATCTGGAACAAGGGACATTAGTTTTGATTATTTCCTTATGATATTTATTCAATTTGTTATACTTAAAACTATTATTGTTTTCTATTCTCTCTCTCCCTCACTCTGTTCTTCTCTTTCATCCCTACATTTCTGTTCATTTGTCAAGCACAGCTAAAGGGAAAAAAAAAAAAAAATCAGTGGCAGGAAAAAAAAAATCAAAATTTGTCATCAATGTGGCCTTTTTTTGTTTTATGGCATTAAACAAACTGCCTGCCCAGGCAGAAAAAAATAAAGCAACTATTTGAAGTTTGACATTACAATGACCAAAAGCAAAGCATGAGAGCCAGCCAGTAACCAAACACTTGGGCAGCGTGTTTACCCAGACCTCTGCTAACGAGGGCGTAATGCCGCTGATGGATGCTCGCGCGTCTGCCGTGTCACGGGCCGCAAGCTGACGTGACGTTAAGTTGGACTCACGTTAATTATTGAATTAAAAGTAGCCACAGTCGGATGGCGCAGGGACGCGAGCCTCGCCTGAAGCTTTATAAACCAGCCAGGGCTGGAGATGCTGGTGGTTTGCCCAGCAGCTGGGACCGGTGGCCACGAGCCTCCTTGCTCTCTGCCCTGCGTGAGGGCAACTGTCTTGCCCCATCCACCCCATCCACCAAGGGAGCTTCTCTCCCTTCAGCGTGCCCATCCCAAGGAAGGAGCAGCAGGCATCTGTCCCACCAGGGAGCCTGGGGGAGAGCTCCTCATCAAACCAGGCCAATAATGGATTTTTTTTGCTCCCTGGCCAAACCAGACCAAAAAAAAAAAAACCCAACCCAACCAAAAAAACAAAACCCAAAACACAACAAACCAGCACATGTTGAATCTCAGCTTTTGAGGGGAAAAATATAAAACCCAAAACACGTTACGTTGGGTCAACCTGAAACATCATCTTTGATTCCAATCCGAAGCACTTTGTTTTGCTTTGCTGAATGATTTAACTCTTTTGTTCTGAGTTTTGTCTTTTAATTTAGTTCAGTTTAGAAATAAACAAACGCTGTTTGGAAACAAAAGGCTTAAAGGTTTTGCTTGGGAAATGTCAAATGTTTTAGCAAGTCTGAAGTGAAATGTTTTGACATTTAAAAAAAAAAAAAAAGAAAAAGAAAAATCCATGCTTTTTTCTAGCTGAAATCAATAGCTGACTTTGACCTGAAAGTGTGAAGAGTGTCTCTTTTCCTCTAAAGCTCCATTTTTAAATGAAGCTACTTTCAGAGGCAAGAAACACCCCGTGTGCCCAAGCGGAGTTCTTTTCTCGGGCTGCAAGGGAAGCCCCCGGAACCCCGCGCTCTGCTGCCCAGGCGCCCGCGCTGGCCGCGTGCTCCCAGCCGCAGCCGGCACTTACAGCTCCCCCTTTCCCAACCGACAGCCGTTCAGGAGTGGTAAAAGCGCATCTGGTAGTAAGGACACGGGAGACGGCTCTTCTTTTTGGAGTGAGGACGTTGGCCTCACTCACTTGCATCACCTGCAAGTCGCTTCCAATCCCTTCGTGTTCCTCCCGTGCACCAGTGTTAAACTCAGCTCGCGTTAGACGGCCAGCTGTGTGTCCGGGGTCTGGCTAGGGGCGGTGCTGATTTCGGTGGTGTTTGCTACTTAAATGCATTTCTGTGGTCCTCTCTTCACTGTTTTCTCCTCTTTTTGTGCCTGCACTGAGTACAAGTTGGCCGGTTGCTCCATCCTGAGAGAGCAGAGTTTATTTAAGTCCGTTTACAGTGGCGTGGGTTACAGCTGGGTGTTACAGCATACACTTAATAAATTACCAGCTGGTAAGAAATGTGTTTGGACAATAGGGAGAGACAATAGCCAAGATAAAAAAGAGTAAAAGTCATGCCTGCTTTGAGGAAAGCAAACACGATGCTGCTGCCAGCAGCCATCCCCCACGGGTCTGAGCTTGCATTTCCCACATCTCCCACGCCTGGTCCAACTAACCCTTTCTCCGGGCATTACCAGGGCGGATCAGGCTGAAAGCCTGCAAGGACATCCCCCCCCCCTGCCCCGGGGTCAGGCCAGGCCCTTTTCCTGCACAAATCCCGAAGGAAAGCGCAGCCGGGCTGGCATGCCCGGCCACCAACCCACCTGGTCCCACAGGACCACACGTCTCCTCTCCAGCCTCCTGGCGCAATGCCGCGAGCTTTGGGTCTATGGCCCTGGGTGGGATTTGTAACGAAGGACCAGCAAAACAGCCCACGAGAGTTTTGCGCCGATGGCAGGTTACCCTCGGCACCGTGACACACCGGCGGTGCACCGGCTTAGCCCGGGCGCTGCGGGGGCTCGGGAGCCCTGTCAGCCGCCTGCCGAAGCGATGCACGAGGCTGCTTCGCTCCCCACCGAGGCAGAAGTGCAATTCCTCAGCTCCCAGCCGCTGGGAAAGTTTACTGTGGAAACTGATACCCTCCTCAAAGTCCTCTTACGCCCCGGTGTCACTGCAGGTAGGGCTGGGTCAGGGGATTACTCTGAGGCTGCCTGCCATGCTCATTGTCCTCCCAAGCATGAATGAATGGGGTAATTTAACCCCAAGGAGATAACGAGCATCCGCGTCCCTACCAACAGTCATTAGCATTTCCCATGAAGCTGCCAGGTGTTGGTTTAAAGGGTCTTTTAACAAATTGTCAGGATATCTGGCTCCTTCCAGGTGCTGAGCATCTCTGTGACAGGCTTCTCTCTGGTCATCAACTCAGAACAGGCAGAAAAGCTTTAATTACCTTCAACGCTCGTTACATGCCTGTTGGAAATTAGAAGAGCTGGTGGGTCATGGGCACCACGTCTTGCACTGACGCATGTGGTCTGTCCTGCTGGAGGAGTTTTGCTTGTCCCCTTTGCCAGCACTCAGGGGTGGATGTCTCCCACAGGCAGCTGGGCACGTGAACGCAGGCGGCCTCGCACGTGCCAGGAGACTTCCCAGCCGATGGTGAGAGGTGAGCTGGGGCTCCTTGACTGGTTAGCTGCAAAGTTCTTTGCTCCTTGTGCAAAACGTGATCACTGGCACCGCATCCTCTGCTCACATACCGCATCTGCCCAATATTCCTTGATTGCCACCGCTCTGGAGTGGAGAAGGTCCGGTCGTGGGTGGGTGGGACGGGGGCTCAGTCCCCGTGATTCAGCAGCAGCAGCAGTGATGGGCTTCGGGCCTCGCACTGCCGTGGAATAACCTGGTTTTGCAGGCACCTTTCTGAGGGTTCAGTCGGGTGGTGGATGAAGCCAGCGGGGCTCTTGCACCAGTATGTGACCCCAGCCCACCTTGCACCGAGCTGCCCTGCGGGCACCGCAGCACCCACATCACTAGGGTGTCCCGCTGCTGGGGGTCCCATCCCAGCAGCATCCCGGTCCCGGGGGCCCGCGTGTTCTTCCCCTCACTTCGGCGGGGCAGCGAGTCCCAGCTTGCGCGGCCGCAGCGCAGCAGCCCTTCTGCAGCCTTTCGGGAAGGCAGCTTCCTTTCTTCCCACAGGTGAGGTTCCGTTGTGCAATTTCCCCAGAAATAAGAGCCGCTCCTTTGCTGCCTTAATGCTCTGTCATTTTCGCGTGTGTCCGGGAGAGCCTGAGTGCAGCGGGTGCAGTGAAAGCTACAGGCTGTGGCTGCTCTGTAGGGCCCCTTACCCTAAAGGGCAGCATCACCTATAGCCCAGCTCCATGCCCAGCCCAGACACCTGGTAGCAGGCACAGAACTTTGGTTACTTCATTTATCCGCAGGCAGAGGATTCAGCGTTTCACTACCTATCTTCAGGAGTGGCTGCAGACCTTAGATCAAAACTTTAATTTCGCCTCACGTCAGATTTTCCAGCAGATGAAATGTGTTCAGCTCTGGGAAGCCATTCTACCGTTGCAAATGGCCAGCACAAAACAGCGTATCAGTTTTATTAAGCAGGATGCTAGACAATTTAATAGCCTGCTTTAATTTGGTAGAATTCATCCAGCTTAAGTATTTTTCCATCTTCTCCTCAACCTGTTTTATGATTTATCGATTACCTATTTCACATATATCATGGGCTTAACTTTTTCACTCTGTAAATCATATTCCTGGCTGAAGAAATGGGGCTTTTTTTTTTACAATGGAAAAAAACAACTCACCTCTCTATATAAGAAGCCTAATACGTTCTGTGAAATATTTAAAACATCATTTACAATAGATGCAATTCAGCGATGAGTCAGAAGATTTGCGGGATGTTCGTGAGGTTATAGTGACCTTTGGAGGATAAACTGTATTAAGTATTAATCTTTCCTACAAATGAAACTGATTTCCATCAATAGGCAGTTTTTTTGTGGGGTTTATCCCCCTGCTAAGCGTGCCCCCCCTTTTAGAGACAGCCCCTCCCCGCAGCATCGCTGGCACCTCCGGTGCTTTGGGAGGAGCTGCTCTCCCATTCAAACACAGCAATGGCTTCTCATCGACGATGGGAGGTTGTGGGTGTCTCTCCCAGAGCCTTGTTTTGTAAAGCACTTACTGAACCGCTGCCTGGAAAAACAAACACGAAGCTTAAGTCCCTCACCCACATCCCGAGGGGACATCCCCCTGCATCCCCCCGCATCCCGAGGGGACATCCCCCCACATCCCGAGGGGACATCCCCCTGCGCTCCGGGGGCGCTGGCACAGCAATAGCATTGCAATAGGCCCTGCAACGGCACTGCCAAATTAAAATTAACATTTTGTAATTCTTTTCTTTTAATCGTCCATTGTATCTGATCCTGACCAGCTCCCGAAGACTTTAAAAAACCAGACTGCTGGGCAAACCCCTGGCTTCGCAGAGGTCAGCGGTGGAACTTCCATGGGCTTCATGAGCTCAGGGCTCTCTCCACGTCTGTTACGACTTTATTTAAGTTGCGGTTTAATGAGTGATTGTCTAATGCAGATGCATAAATGACTCCAAATGAGACCGAGATCCCTGCGGTGGTTGGTGCTGTATGAAAATGTGATATTAGGCTGTATCTCTCCCGAAGCCCAGGGGGTTAAGGGAAAACATGGGGAGAAAAAAAGACTCACCTCTGAATTTTAAGCCGGGTGGTATATTTTGCTGTTTTGCAGTACCACTCCTCCGGCTGGAACCTACGGCATCGGCAGGCAGAAGGGAATTATTACTTTGCCAAAAATACCCCCAAAAAGCAATAAAGTCACAGAAGAAACCTGTGCCAGAAGGGAGGAAAGGCTGAAGCCCACCACAGACCCCCCTCTGCTTGGTGATTACAGCTCCTTTTTACGGTCAGTAGTACTATCGACCCATCAGCATCCAATCAATAGGGATCAATTTAATGAACCGATGTGATAATTAAGTGGGGTTTTATGGATTTGGTCTGGAACATGACCGCTGGCAAAAATGGGTTTAATTCAAGGTTTTAACATGGAAAATAAACCTTTCACAAAAACAGAATTGCCCATTAAAGTTGATGATGTTGTGAAAAACGTTCCCCTCGTCCTCAGAAATGTACGTCCTTTCGGTTTTAAAGAAGTATAACAGAAAACATTATCAAGCGCATTAGAGGGGTTTTTCTCTGCCAGGAACCAGCCGGTTGCAAAGGCTTTCAAATGGAAACAACTCAGAAATTTCAAAAATGTTTGCAAAAAAAGACATTTTCACTTTTCAACCAACTCTGTTATTGATTTTCCAGGCTGAATAAGGAATGCTTGTTGAATTTTATGGAAACTGATAGTGGGACTATATGAAACTGGCCATAAAAGATAACAGATTTTGTTTTAAAGTCAGATAAAAGTTATAGTCCCATGTTATTTGGCATATGAATTTCCTATGATACCAATAAAAATGTTAGTTATAAAGCATTTCCTGAGGAATGGTTGTAACCCCAAATGATCATGGTTATTTGCTGAGGAAAATAGGTTTTATTCTGAACAATAAACCTATGCAGATTTATTAACCTGGGAAACGCACAGCCATTTCATGTACCAATCCGGTTTGAGCTGATGGAATTAATAACACTGATATAATGAAAAATATCTTTTACACTCCAAAACCATTGCCTGCATAATGTCACACATAAAAGAGTTTACTTAGCAGCCCTTTAGCTCTATTTTCCCATTCTTCGCAGAAGTCTTCATTCACAATGGATTGGTTCTGTTTAAATGGTGATATTTGCGATGTATCACGTTACTGCGGCGCTATTCCCCGTAGATGAATGAAAGCCGAGCACGAACTAACAAGAAAAATAGTCGGAAGATGAAAATTCGAAACAACCAAAAATGCCTTTCATGCTTTCAGGGTGATGGCAAGCAAGCCTGACGGGCACCCGCGGCACCCCCAGACCCTCCTCGGGCACGCTCTGCAGCGAGAGAGGACCCCGGCTCACCTTCGCTGCAAGTGTGAGGAGCCTGAGCCCCCCACAAATGCAACCACGGAAAATCAGCGGGGAGAAGATTAAATGGAGGGTTAAGCAGCACTTGTTCCGCAGCCGCTGAGCTCACCTGGGAACCCTCGGGCTGACGCTGCAGAGGGCTGGGTCAGGGCTGCGGTGACCGTACAGAGGCTCAGCCCTGATGGTGGGTGTCAGGAGCAGCGCAGCGGGGCTCTCTGGCTGAGATCTGTATTCTCCCCTCGCCTTTGAGACCGCAGCACTAACTGCACAGCATAACTCTATTAATACAGCGGCGGCGGAGGATGCACAGCCGTAAAAACTTCATCCATCAGCCTCCAGCCAGGGGAGCTCAGCATCGCCAGCCCTGGCGTGGCCAGCTCCTTTCTCCACAGCAACTTGTAGGTCCCGGGCAGCAGCCAAGCAAACCTCCCGTTACGTGGGGTCACAGCTCCCCGAGCTGTCATCCAAAGCCGATAAAGTTTTTTGTGTCTGTATCATGCAATTTTATAATTTTTTAATTTTTTTTTTTCATGTGGGAATAGCTGTCTTAAACTAAGAGACACCGCAGGCAGGCTCGCTCACTCATCGGCTATCAGCTGGAGGGCGAGCGCTGAAGCTGGGATGAGGACTCACCTCTGGGAAAGAGACAACAGAAGTAAATCCTGAAACGGCCAGCTGAGCGTAAGGCTTCCTCTAACTAGGTACGAAAGCCACTGCAAAGATGAGGTTTGGTTAGAAGAATAAGGCATTTTTTTACCCTAACTTTGCTTCTTTTAATTTTCCTTCGTTTTGCCCTGAAACCGGCTACCACCATCTAATTCATTCCACATTGCCCAAGGTCGGAGACCGCCATCCTGAGCAGCAGCATGCTCCACAAACGTTATTTCTTTCAGAGCACAGAACAATAAGTGTTTTATCCCATCCGCCGCCCTCGCATCCTCGGGATGGTTGGAAGCAGTGGGACAGCAGAGAGCTGTCAGAAGCCATCGTGAGCCCCGTCCCACCTCAGCGTGTGGAGCAGAGAGACTGAAAAAGAGCAGGTGACAGTGCTTTGGGGAAGGTCTGGCCCCCGTCCTCCTTGTTCTGGGCCAAGGGATGCTGGTGCGGGTGGAGCAGACCCCCAGAGCTGCGGACGCTCGGTGCTGGACACCCCCTCCCCAGCCTCCTGAGGCCCAACAGACCGGGGCAGCCGGGTGCCACCTGCGGGCTCTGCCCGTCCCCGGGCAGGGTTTGCTCCTGTAAATCTGTAAATTTGTAAATCTGGCAGTTCAGAATAACCAACCTTAAAACCACCCCTGAAACGTCACTGGAAAATCAGGTGGGAAACTGTTTGAGCCAGGTTGGGTCCCTCCTTCCCAAACCCACCGGCTCTATGGACGGCCGTGTTTATCGAGACCCCCGCATGCTCAGCGGAGCCTTTGGAACAGGGGCACCCCCGGCACGGGCAGGGTGCTGCCGCGCGCATCCCACCCACCTGGGCTGGGCAGCAGGACGTGCGGGGCGCAGCCCAGCTGAGCTCTGGCCGGGCATCTCCGATGCAGCGGGCACCTCCGCAGCCAGAGAAAGCACACCGTGTCACAGAACCCCCCCTCGACCCACCCCCCGCAAAAATATTATAGACTCACCTGAGCCATGATGCTGGCAAACAGGAGCGAGAGGGTTAACAGGGGAATTTGGGTTTTGTACAAATCAGCACATTCTGCTTTTATAAACGTATGTATCTATAGAGAGAGAGAGACAGGGGTGAGCATGCTGGCTAAATTTCGCATTTTTATAAAGCAGAACCTAAGTCTACAGGCCACATATTAAGCCAAACAGCATGTTTTCAGGTAATTAGTGTTTATAATCAGTTTGTAAAGCTAAAGTGACTCCAGATCGCAATGCACTCAAGAAAAAAAAAAAATGTAGAAAAGGTTTTTTTTTTTACTTTGCGCATGCATGCAAATGCCAAATTAACATCTGCATACAATATATGCTCTGGTCAGACCCGAAATATTGTTGTGGTTATGGCCAATTCACTTAAAAGCCTATATGTTTTAAACCTCACATTAGTATGGATGAAATGTTTTCTGTTCCTTTAACTTTTTTTAGGGTTGGGGTTTTTTTTAAGTTAAAGTTTCACATTAATGGTACTTATAAACCACAGCTGTTTCACTGTACTATATAACAATAGTGTTTTGTATCTGAGCAAGTTTGGAAATCTTCATGCTTACTCAATTCTTCCAAAACCAAAAGCAACCCCACTTGTTCCTTGAAATGGAAGAGGTATCCGTAGTGTTTGCAAAACAATTAGATTCTTGACAACTTTTCATAAAGATGATGTTTTGTTATTGCTTTGGAGATGAGATGAAATTCAATCTCCGAGTCAGATGAAATGTGACAATTTTGGCTCTGGGACCTTTTTCTGTTATTGCTGCAGAGAAGGGAGGGCCGAGCGGGCTACTTCGCTTGCAGCGGCGGGTCGCTCCGGGGATGGAGGCACACTTCGGGTGCTGCGGGAAGGCGAGCGGCGTCCCCTTCCCTCGCTGGGCAGCGCAGCCAAGCCACAGCCCGCTGGCTCGTTCTGTATCGGTTGTTGCACCTAGGCATGCCTTCACGGGGAAAACAGGAATCCGAGGAGCTCAAGGCAGCCCTGGGTGAAGCCGTCGGGGGAAAAGCCTTGCAGGTCCCCTCCAGGGACCTTCAGCAGCAGGAACCAAAGGTCTGCAGACGTGCGGTGACTAATGGCATCGTCGTGCAAGGCTTCTTCCCACACGGTCCCCTTGGAAGAGCGCTTTGCCCTGCCAGGCTGTTTCCATGACACCGTGTTTGCTTGTCCCCATCCTCTTCTGTCCCTGGCTGGGCTGATAGCATTGCCCGAGCTGGCATGGCAGGGTCCGCACTGGGTCAGCCCACACCCCGTCCGGCTGCTGTCCTGCTGCCCACCCCCGGCGGCTGGGGATGTGCCACCCCCGTGCGTGACCCTGACCCGGCCACCCACTGCACTGATGCTGCAGGTGATGCTGCCGCGGGCAGCCCTCAGCAGAGCCAGGTGGCCCGGTGCAGGTGGCTCGTGCCTTCCTTGCAGTGGCACGGTCACGCTAGGAGCAGAGAAGGGGACGTCAGTGACGTGGGGAAGTTGCTGGTGGTGCAAAACCAAATGGCTGGGCAAAGCGCCGCAGAAGGACCTTGTGAACAGCCCAGCAGGAAAGCGGCAGGTGAAATTCAGCAAACCGCCGCCGTTAGGGCCATCCTTCAGCGGGCACGCCGGTGCCACCGTCAGGGGTCCCGTACCACCGTGCTCGGACCCGCTGGGCACCTCCTGGCCACCATGTAAGGCCTGTGCAGGACCCGGGCTGGGAAGACCTCGTGTACATGTTGCAAACCCCTACACGCCTTCGCAAGCCCACGCGGCCACGAGAGTATTTGCTGACGACTCCAGGTGTGAAGCTTGGCTTTGAGAGGCCTGGCTTTGTGCTCCGTGGATTTGGAGGTCACTGGTTGACTCCACTGGTGACCGTGGAAAGATACAGGCGGGCGTGAGGATGCACACAGGCAGGATACGTGCCGCCCTCCTGCCAAAAGCCAGGAGAGGATCGAGTTGCTGACAGAGGGAATTTTAGTCTCACTTTCAAGCAGATTATGAAGCAGTTTGTTGGGTGGTTTTTGCTGGTTTTTTTTCTCAGCACATTTCATCCCTTTCTTCCAACCTCCAGTTTTCTGGGAGAGGTTTTGAAGTGGCCTCATTTGTAATCTGACCTCGCTTCTTGTCATATTTGCGTCATCGGCTCTGGGGGCCGTGCTAGGATGCTGACAAGTATTTCTAACTTTAAAATACAACTTATTTGGCAACCCAAAGAAGAAAAAAGACAAATGCCCTGCTGCCTTCAGAGTGTTTCTGCAAAAAAAAAAAAGGATGAGGGTTCATGGCATAACACAACTGCGACCAAGATTGTCCATAGTTGCCCGGATCCCGCCCTGGTT
Source organism: Microhierax caerulescens (assembly GCA_035590215.1). Taxonomy (NCBI): domain Eukaryota; kingdom Metazoa; phylum Chordata; class Aves; order Falconiformes; family Falconidae; genus Microhierax; species Microhierax caerulescens. Next base: position 932,497 of record JAVJGJ010000032.1, on the reverse strand, counting down.
TATTCTCGCTGCTTGTTGTGAGCCCAGTTATTTTCTTCCATGGGCGAGTGGGCAACTGCAGCCCAAGAAACGTAAGGTGCTGGGGTTGCTGCTCGCTGCACGGGGAGCTGTGGATCCCTGCGTATCTCCACAAGCCTCCTGCCTTCTTCTGAGGGGCCAAGTGGCATCAGAAAAAGGCTACTGCAAAGTGGCCCTCAGGTCTTGCACATCCCAGGAGCAGCCCCGGGGCTTTATGTAAATGCATGAGGTTTGGCAGGTCCAGCCAAGGCCACCGCAGCTGGGATCAGCTGGCCAGACCTTCTTTTTGGCAAAGGGAGGTCTTCCCTGTGGGAAGGGGCACAGAAATAGGCCTGGGTCAGAGCGGAGGCAATTACAGCTCCTAAGAAACGAGCGGGAGCTATTTTAAGGCCACTTCCCAAGGCTGACAAATCCAACCCTGCCCGCCGCTCCGTCCCACCTCCTCTTGCTGGTGCCAAAGCCTTCTGGCCGTGGTAGCCCCGCGTGCCGCGGGTCTCGAAGAGGTCCCCGTTCTCTGCACGGCCGCAGCGTGCCGCGCGTGGCGATAGCACGTAGCCGTGTAGCCCTGCCTTGGCGCGACGGGGGCAGAGCGGGCAGGGAGCGGCACAGCTCTTACGGGCATTGAACAGCAACCTGAGCTACAGGGTGCTCCTTCAACCTCCTGGGGCACTTGCCTGCGAGGGCTGCTCGGGGGGGGCCCGGCAAAGCCACCCCTGGGCTCGCAGCAGACCTGCCTTGTGGCTTACAGCAGCCGCGGAGCCTTACCTTCATCTCCCCCTCGAGACTCCATGAACTTCTACGTGGTAACTAACACCTCCCTGCTCTTTCCCCGAGACCTGGCATCTACCAGCCGTGAAGGGAAACCCCTCGGACCTTTGTCATAAAGTACCTGACACTAGATTGTGTGCTCACGAGAAGAGATGCATCCTCACTGACCCTGTGGAGCTATGTGGATTTCTGTAATCTTGACATTTAAAAACAAAAAAAAAGTAGGCCTACTTCTAGTAGATGTAGAATCTCTATTAATCCCTCAGTTCTTCAAGAAACTCTTCAGGAGTTTAGGGCTTTACATGCATGTAAGCATCTGCAAGGTTGAGACCAAAAGACGTTTCAGCCAGCCCCGAAATGAAAAACGTAAATATTGAAATATTAAAACCAGATCTGCTTTAGAGAAGAACTTTGACATTGCCACAAATCTGAAGAAGAAAGGGAAAACTCTGGCATATAAATTCAGGATGACATCACTTTCTGAGAACCTGATGCCAAAACAGTGCTATCTCAGGGAGAGCTCCAGTGAAAGCTGTTGTCATCTTTGCCAGGTTAATATAGCGTTGAGATAAAAAAGTACTTTCACATTTATGCTGCAGGATGGGGGGGCAGGAGGGAGGGGGTATTTTTTCCCCAAGGGAGATATTACATTTGTATCTGTAGTACCAAGCCAAGCAACAGAAGACTTGTCATCCCTGTGCAAAGCCACTGATCTCTCCTTCCCCAGCTTACTCCAAAATCCATTGATACACGATGCTTCTGAAAGGAGACCGAAAACCGCAGTGCTCCTCGGTGGCCGAGTAACGCTATACTTTGTGTTCAGGAATTTTTTCCTTCAATTTATCGTCGCCAGATTTCTACAAATTATTGAGGGGAGCCTTTGTCAAAGCTCTGACACTGCTGCTCTCCTTCAGTTCTTCTCCTGCATCGATCTATTTGGGGAGAGGGGTCCGAGGAGATGGAATGAGACGCAATGTAGAAGAATGTGGATGGGTTAATTAGCATTGATCCTACACAGCTGTGGGCTGGCTTCAGGGGCAGCAGGTTGGTCGATGTAGATAAGGTGCAGCTGTGGCTGGTTCTGTGGAGGGGTTGAGAGCCAGGGGAGAGGGAGCAGCCGAGGAAGAAGCAGAAGGAGATGAGAGAGGAAGAAGCAAGAGGAGAGAGAAAGCACACTCTGAGCGAGGAGGAGAGATGAGGAGAAGGCAGCAGAGGGACCAGCATGAAGAGTGTGTCAGTATGAGATGGTAAAAGACCTTGTTGCAGCTGGCTGGCTTGGAGAGTGCTGCGACAGTGCGAACTTGTAAACTAACACTTTTCTGGAAAATACCTTCTCATTGAGTGCAATGGTTGTACTTCCCTCCCTGCAGGAATCCTGCCTCAGCCCCGAGGCTGTTCCCATGCAGCTTTCCATCCTCTGGAGCAAGGGATCCGTGGGTCCTCACGAGACACTCCAGTTGTTTCCAGTGCTGCTGGGAGAGCTGGCAGGGCAAGGCAGCCCCGGGTCACCTCTGTGAGCACCTCACAGCTGCAGCAAGGTCTGAGGCTTATATACTGAGGGAGTCAGGGTGGGGGGAAGGAAAAAAAAAAGGCAATTCACATCTTCACCCTGAAATCCAGGGAGGAAATGGGGGGTTCTTCAGCTGTCTGCAGTGGACAGAGCTCGTGCACGTGCACGGTCTGTACACAGTCCCAGAGAACCCGCAGCGAAGGAAAGAGAAGCTACACAAAGGCTCCCATAACCGCAGCGTTCAGTTCAAGGCTAACGCACGCGGTAGATTTGCAGCCAGCTCGGTCCAAGCCCAGGTGACCGCTGACCTCCACACACCACAGACCCACTCTTGATGCTAGTAGCTGCTTTCCCTCTAAAGCTTCGGATTATAAACATCTCTCAGCACCTCCAGGAAATAAAAGCCTGTTCTCCAGCCTCTCGCTGTCGGAGCAGACGTCTTGGATACCAAGAAAGCAACATAAATATTGCAGCTGTACTAGGTGTCGATGTTTGTCGGGGCTTACACGAGCTGAATTACAACCGCGGAGATTATCGCAGTCACCTTTGGGACTCCCTGGGTAACACATCTGGTCCGGCAACACGCTGCATCTCTCCGTATAGGGGCTGTACCAGCAGGGCTGCAGGCTCCAAGGACTTCTGCCCTAGGGCTGTCCGCAGGGAAGGGCAGAGCTCAGTACGCAGGCACCAGGCTCTCGTGGGCTGATGTGCAGCACCACAGTTATCTATTTCTTGGGAAAACTGGTTTTGTTCAAGCTAATGCCGGTATCCCCGCTGGCACCCCAAGCGACCAGGTTTTCACCCAGAGCCCTCTTCTCTCGCTCAGGAGAGGTGAGTAGGCTGCATTTTGGCTGCTCCAAGGAGCAGAGGTGATAAGGTGCTTGCTGTGCAAAGCTCCGAAGGACAGCCCGGTCCTACTGCCGAGACCTGGGTCCGGTCCAGTCCCCCACCAAAACCAAGCAAGCTGAGTGCCCAAAAGGCTATTTATTAAGAGGAAATGTTATGAAGTGCCTGAGTGATTTGGGAATCAAATTCCCATTTTTCAAAAGTGACTTAAGCAATTGTGGGAAGGTTTATGAATTCACAAATGATGGTTTGGTTTGCAGCTTCTGGTGAGAGCTGGGCATGTATTCTTGTGTGCTTGCCTGCAAAAGCTCCTCTAGGAGGACAAGGATTTAGTTACAAAGAACCCAAAGCATTAGAACCAACCCAATTTTGTATGTGCATAGGCTGTTTTCAAATGTAACTAGCATTTACTGAACACTGACCCCTGCCTTCAGCCAGCATGATCTCCAACGAGGCTGCTCAGCCGGGTGTGCATGGCCAGCTGGGGTGAGTGATTAACAGCCAGACAATAAAACAGGCTGCTGCAGGGAAGGTGCCTAACAAAACCCCTCCTAAGGTGAAAAAGTTACAGACTAGAAAATAACAATTCTAGAAAATACTTATCACCACTCTAAAGTTTCTCTTTATTGGCTAATTTTCCAATTTTTCCTGCTGGTGCAATAGGAAGACCCTAAGTGCATGGACTCAGATGCAGGGATTGTCACAAGCTACAGGCAAGGACTGGATCTGTGTGCACCTGCGTATATGCACACACACACATATATGTATGTGTGTA